>CM057347.1:300906862-301407106 GCA_030015575.1 Agapanthus africanus
GGCAATTACTCAAATATGTTAAAAAACCATTATTTTATCAAATTTTAATTAGAGTATGCAAGGTTGTAAAACATGTATTCGTTCACTATTCGTTCATAATGTGGGTAAAGTATAATCAGGTTATTCGGTGATTAATCGGTTTACGCAGATTATGCGGTCATGACTATTTTAATATAAACTTTTTATATAAAAATTAAGAAAAATACATGAGAAGAATAGATTAGAAGAGTCCAGGACTCCAAGATTTGCTAGAGATTGCGGAGATTTGCTGGAGATTGTCGGAGATCATGGAGATTGGTCGATGAGATGAAGGTTGGGGTGGTCTCGAGTTAGATAGAAAAAGAGATGAGATGGAGGTAACTCTAATTGGTTATAAGGTTGGGCCAATTAATCAACAAGTTGGGCCGGATAGGGTTAGTGATGAGTTGTGGGGTTTTAAACCGTTTGAAAATTCAAAATTTAAATAAATAACCGATTAATCAACGAATCATACACTGTATAATCTGTATAATCCGAGTAATACCTGAATAACCGGTTTGCCCGCATAATGGACCGAGTAATGGATTATCTAATCATTTTGCTACCGAGTATGATTAATCGGCCGTATAATCCATTTTTTTCAACAATGAGAGTATGACCAAGCAGTCAGCTTCTCAATTTCGTTAACCCAAACATTTTTTGTTTGTAATAGTATTAGAGACCCAGGGTTTGAATGATAGACAGCAGAGAGATGTTATGGGTAAATGGTGATGATAAGAGAGAGCCTCTCCCTCCACCCTTATTTTTGTAAGATTATTTCTCTCATCAACAATCTGATTAGAGCTCTAGGGAACAAATAACAACTAACCAAGCTCACTAAAAAGGTGTAATTACATGTCGTACTTGTCTAGCTTGGTATTAATTAAGTTTACTCATGATCTTCCCAATGACTTGGTAAACAGATCTCATAACTATATAGCATATTTTACATAGGATACACCAGTCTTACAATCTTCGACTTTGAGCCTAGCTAGTTGCTCTTACGTTCAGAATGAAAGTCTCGATATTTGGTCGTTTCATTGAAGACCAAAGCAATATAAATTACTGTTCTATTTGTGGAAATATAACTTGATGTAACTAGGCCAAAAATCAAGTTCTTCAAGCAAGAAGCTAACCCACACTAAATTTTAATGTGGTGTTGGCTATAGCCATGTACTATGACTCGACCACTGCACTAGATCGTGATACAACACACTGCTTTTTGTTTTTCTAGGATACTGAATTCCCACCTACGAACACATGGTGTCCTCTGGAGGTTGATTAGAGAGTTAATTTGCTCAATCAGCAACAATAAACATCTACTGCAACTTTAGAGTGTCCACAGTTTATGAACAATAATCCTCTTCCTGAAGCCCTCTTTTTGAACCCTTTACATCCCAATGAGCCGGCCTAGGGTTAGCTGACGAAGTAGATAAGCAATGTTTGGCCGGGCAGCAACTGTAAGACAATTCAATTTATGTACAACTCCCATTATATGTGTCTGTGTTTTCTTCCATTTCCTTAGCTCACAGCTTTCGCCGTTCTTTGTTCTCCTCTTCTGAATATCCTCTGTAGTATATATCATCTAAGCCTTTTCCCATTTAAATGGGGGTCGGCTATGAAGCAAAGCTCCAATAAAGATTTAACAAAGTTATACGACCGGCTGTCCACTTGACGTCAATCCTCTATGAGTAAGTGCCAAATTCCTGTTCAAACTATAACAAGAGAGGGGCTTGTCATAGTCGTAGATGACCATTTGGTATCCTCCAAATTCTCATAGATTGTAGAAAAGTTTACAAGAAGGGAAAAGATGATATATTTGCTTCTCTAAGGCACGAAAATAGCTAAGAGCGTAATGGAACATATTCCACAATATTCTCGACGGTGTCGACAAAGAATATCCCCAGCTTAGAACATCCTTCTTGCCAGACAACATGCTCGCTATTATAATCATCGTAATTTAAGAATGTTGTCCTATTGGTTCTACTATCTTATCAGTCTTTTATTAGGGGAGCTAGCATGCTAATTCTTACCGTCAGTAACTTTTATTCTGATGATGTTGTATGTACTTAAGAAATATAGCCTATAGATATTAATTGAATTATGCCATTTGAATTCTTCCAATGGTATCATTATTCTTCAAGAGCATAGGATGTCAAGGCTCCACATGAGCCTTGATTTCCTATTTCGTCGATTTAAAGGCATTAGCGCTGCCTTAGAAGGCGCTTAAGCTGTTGGTCTTGTTGGATGCTTCACATTTCAACCTGGTTTTCAAATAGTTTTGAGGACCAAAAGCCATCCTTACCGCAACATCTATCTTATCAAATGGAGACGTCTATATGTACGTATGGTAGATAGGGAAGACCAACAAACACATAGTCAAACACCAAGCAATACCGCTGCATACGGTCCAAGGACTATTGTAAATACCTGTGCCTATTAATGAAGGATAAATTTGATGAGCTTTTGAATGAAACCCAACATGTTTATTGGAACACAACTCTGTCGCGGTGCAAGATTTCTTGAAAGTAAAGTGGTTTAGAATAAGTACCCTGTGTTAATTTTACACCCGGAGATGGACCGAAGAATGCAATCTAATGAGTAGGTAGTCAATAAGAGCCATTGAATATTTTATGTAGGAAATCATAATATATGAGATTAGAACTATGAAATTTGTTAATTTTTAAACTTATTTCTTATGAAACAGTAAATCCGTAAAATGGATTGGCTCTCCATGCACATGTTGCACTATATGAACTTAGAATTTAATCTTTAGAACTTGTAATTATGATGAAATTTCTTGAGTTCTAAGGACATAAAGTTGAACTGCGCGAAGTTATTGACACACAACAGGAAAAATTGTAAATGCCAATATAGAACTTAATACTCAAATTTAACTTATTATCATATGAATTTAGTGATACTGATCATATTGTTGTGGGGAGTATACATGAGTTGAATGATGAAGGAGCCACATCATTGTATATTAGTTGGGAAATCAAGCAAAAGGGAGAGCCTGGTCTAAAAGGACCAGGATCATCATGAGCAATTGCGCATTGATTTGGCCAATTCAGCTCTGTGATTTAATTATGGGAAATTGAAATTCTCTCATAGACAATTATACATCTAGTTGAATAGTTCTAAAGCATAGATTTAGCCCGCCGTTTGAGTAAAACTTGTTGATTTTGATTTAAATTAGCTAAGATTTGAAGCTCAGATCGAGTAGGAGTCAATGATTAAGATTTAAATTAATCCATAATTTTAAATCTTAAGCTGACCTCGTTATAATCCTAGTTTAAATCTAAGTCTTATCTCTAAATTGATGTTAACTATAAATATAAAGCCAATTAGCCAAAGGTTTTAGAAGAGGGTTGCCAATATTCTCCACAATTAGAAGGGGTAGCCGTAAAACCAAGAGAGGGGGAGATAAAAGAGGTTTTTGTGAGAGTTAGAGAATCTTTGGATTGAGTGGTGATCGGAGAAGACAGTTCTCGTATAATTTCTTTCTTGATAGTGGAAACTTCATCGTCGATTTGCAGGATTAGATGCAGCCGCGCCGAACCTAGGTAAAATCTTTTGTTTGTGTTGTTTACTGTGTGCTTCTGATAACTTGCGATATTTAGGTAGTTGTTCGATTAAGTCTTTTTCAGATAGATTTGATTCACGCGATCCTGATAGATTTTTCCGTTGCGAGTCTTGGTGTCGTTTGTGATTTCTTTGAGGATCACATGTATAGAAATTACAAGTAGTGTCAGAGCGTCGGATTCAATGTTTTTAGATTATTTGGGAGATGCCATTTACGCATTACAAAGTGGATAAATTTGATGGGCGGAATAACTTCAGCCTTTGGAGGTTAAAGATGACAGCTATTCTCAAGCAGCATGGTGTTCACAGGATTATCTTTGCAAAAGATAGTATACCGAAGACGACCACAAAGAATAAGAAAGAAGAGATGGGCACTTGACTCACGAAGTTCTTTGCGAGGTTGAGCAAGAGATTACGGCAACGGGGTTATATAGCAGGTTGGAGTCTCTATACATGAAGAAATCGCTCACAAATCGTCTCTACGTCAATCAACGGTTGCACACGTTAAAGATGAAGAAGGGGACATCCGTCAAAAACCATCCGGACGAACTTAACCATATCGTGATGGACTTGCGAAACATGGAGGTAAAGAGGATGAGAATCAAGCGATGATTCTACTATGTTCGTTGACCTCAGAGTACGAGCAGTTAAGTGGATGGTGTATGACCAAGATAAGTTTTCCTTAGAGGATGTCAAAACGGGTCTACACAATGAGGTGTTGAGGGAGAAAGTGGCAGGTGACAAGAGGAGCCAGGGTGACGCGCTGTCTGTTAAATACTGTTCAAATTGAGGCTCTAAGGGAAAATCGAGAAATCGTGAGAATAACAAGTGCTTTGTTTGCAAGGAGAGCGGGTATTGAAAAATGGATTGCCCGAAACGCAAGGAGAAAGGCAAGCAAAGTGTCTTCGGTACTGCAGTTGCAGTGGAGGGTTCGGATGAAGGAAGTGATAGTCCGAAACTATCGGTATTTGCAACTTCAGACGCACATAGATCGTGGATATTGGATTCGGGGAGTTCGTTCCGTATGACTCCGAATCGAAGTTGGTTTGCTATGTACCATTCAGTAGATAGAGGCCCGGTCTTTATGGGGAATAATGCGTTGAACAAAGTTGTTGGGATTGGTATAGTTTGAATCCGCATGCATGATGGGAGAGTTCAGACATTGATAGATAGGCACGTGCCAGATTTGAGGAGCTTGATTTCATTAAGTGCTTTATGCGGGATCGGTTGGAAGTGCGCGATCGGTAGAGATTCCATAAGGATTTCTAGGGGAGCTCGTATTGTCAGGAAGGCGAAAAGGGTGGAGAATCTATATTTTTTTCAAGTACAGACGGTCGTAGGAGATATTGCTAGAGCTTCTACCAAGTGGTTTAGATTTCGTCCGGGTGTGGTGTCCACGATTGGGTCATATTAGCGATGTGAGTTTGCAGGGGCCTCAAAAGAGGCAGTCACTTGGAGATGTAGAGATCGACATGAGATCTTCGGGAGGACTGTGTTCAAAAGAAGAAGACATAGGCGGTTCTGGCTTCGATTTATTCTTGTGGTGGAGTCAGACATCGGGGTTTCTATATTGAAGACTTCTTAAGAAAGTTGTGGGTATACGTTCTTAAGCCGAAAATCGAGAATTTTAAGATTTTTAGGAAGGCAGTTATGGAGAAGCAGTTCGGGAAGCGCGTGAAAGTTATTCGTTCCGATCATGGTGGAGGGTCTTGCAAGTCAGGGAGGATCGTGCATCATTATACTACTTTTGATTCTAGGTATATTGGCTGAGCAGAGCAGACGGTTCAGATGGTGTTTGAGAAGAATAGGTATTCACGATTTACGGCTGGAGTTCCGAGGGAGTTTCGGGCGGAGGCTCTGTCTACTGCCGAGTTCCTCATCGACCGGTCATCATCGACGGTGGTAGGCAGGACAATTCCTATGAGGTATGGATTGGAAGGAATGGGAATTACTCATGGCTATATGGTTCTAGATGCAGAGCAAAAGGGTACATGCCATGGTGTCCTGATACTAAGGGTGGAGTTATTAGCTGACATTTGATAGTCGTTGACTCTGCGATGTATTGAAGAAAACAGACTCGGGTAGATAGTGAGCAGAGAACAGGGCCACCGAGCCAGGTGGTGTTCGAGGCTTCATTCCAGGTTACAATTACAGATGAGGTCATCAGTACTTCGATTTAGGCAGAGTCCGATACAACCAGTTGTGCGGATGACTATAAGAGTTGGGGGTATGGGAGAGGCGGGGATGAGTCTCCGAGGATATGGGGTCGGGTGTTCGACGGAAAGTCTGCATGGGAGATTCGTGGCATGGATATTGTCATGGATGGGGAGTTGCATTGGTTGTAGCAGTGTATCGAGCAAGTTCTTGCTTGGTATGAGAGGAGACTCGGCCCATATCTTCTCAGTTAAAGATGCATTTTAGATTGGTGTCATCATCAAGGATAGTCGGCGATATGAATAGATGGAGGTCAAGGACGGGTTACAGTGGCACGGATGCAGTGACAGGTAGATCGATACTTCAGATTGTTATTGCGGCATCAACAGGGGATGCATGGTTAATCGTCTTGGAGGCGGTTAGGAAGATCAAGTATTTGCAGAGATCGTTGGTTTTTGGTGTTCCACAGGAGGTGAGAGGGTTCTTCTTGGAGGACGTGATCTTCTTGGAGGACGTGAAGACAATTGTTGCTCTTACGAAGGTTGGTACCATGAGAGTCGACAATTGCATTAACGGGAGTGGTTTCAGACATCGTGTTCAAGCAGTGCTTAGACTTGATCTGCTTAGTTGATTGATGAAGGCACATTTACCACGAGAGCAGAAGTTTTAAGGTTTTCAAGAAAGTATCGAGATTGTGACGAATTTAAATCAAGGTAGAGATTATTGATTTTGATTTAAATTAGCCAATATTTGGCCCAAGATTTGAAGCTCGGATCGAGGAAGAGTTGATAATTAAGATTTAAATTAATCCTTAATTTTAAATCTTAAGCTTATCTCTTTATAATTCTAGTTTAAATCTAAGTTTTATCTCTAAATTGATGTAGGCTATAAATATAAAGCTAATTAGCTTAATGGTTTAGAAGAGGGTTGCGAATAATCACCATAATTAAAAGGGGCAGCCGTAAAACCAAGAGTAAGGGAGATAAAAGAGAGGTTTTTGTGATGGTTAGAGATTCTTTAGATTGGGCGATGACCAGAGAAAGCATTTCTTGTGTACTTCTTTCTTGATAGTGGAAGCTTCATCGTCGGTTTACAGGATTAGGTACTGTTGTGCCGAACCTGGGTAAAATCTTGTGTTTGTGTTGTTTGTTGTGTGCTTCTGATAATTTGCGGTGTTTTGGTAGTTGTCCAGTTAATCTTTTTCAGAGAAATTCGATTCACGCGATCCTGATAGTTTTTTCCGCAACGACTCTTGGTGTGGTTTTTGATTCTTTCGAGGATTATAGTTATATAAATTACAACAAAACTAGCAAAGGTATTTTTATTGGGAGAGAATTGGAGAGGGTATCAAAGTTAATGATTGACTAGTATATATGGATTCCACTTAATTTCTTACAGCAATGTTTACAAAAATATGAAAACAATTTTACTTTAATTTTGATTTATATAATAAATTTACATTAATTTTGGTTTATATATATTGGAGATGCATAAAGAAAAAAGTAGTTACGATTTGAGTTCATGCATAAAAAAGTAGTTATGATTTGAGTCCATCAATATATGGTATGTATTCTAATGATTAAATTCAATAAGATTTGAGTGGGAGATTGATATGAACCATATTGTTTATTAAGTATGGCAATAACTTCACCCTTTCATAATCTACACATAACTTCCATAATTAGTTGACATAAATAATTGATAAAGTGAAGTGGGAGTAACAAATCAAGAATCATTTAGCCGCTTTACGATTAATTTGTAGTTAGGTTTTTCGTGGGAGGAGCCTTTGTATCCTTTCATCCATGGTAGATTTGCTTGCACTTTTCATCAGACAAATTAAAAATTGCAAAGCCCAGCTACAATACAGACTGAAGAAAATATGTTATGGTATATAATGTTAAATTTTTCCATTTCGAGTCCTTTCTTTATTTTCCATATCACAAGAAATCTCATGCGTCGATTATGTAGTATGTAAGGTTGTCTTCACTTTTGGTAATATCGTGCTTTATGATAACTTCACTTTCATAGATATGAATGGTGGTGCCAGATAATTTCTTTTGGAAGGCCAAGCAAAATTTACTCTAATATAAAAATATACCCATTTATTAAAATACCAAGGTTTAAGAACTCGGTTTCGGTCTCTCATAATTTTATTAGTTTCGCTGGGTTTCAGCTAGTTTCACTAATCTTGGTTCGGGTTTCGGTTTCAACGGTAATATATTATACATAAGTGTAGATATATTAAATATTTAAATTTATGGTTCTATATTACAAGACAATGATCCTAGTGTTTAAAAATCCAACCATGATGCAAAATATATTGAAAAGTGTACTTAGATAAGTATTAATATAGGGTTTGTGTTCACTTTTTTGCGGTTTTATAACAACGAAGGCTACAATGATCATAATGACAGTAAAAATGGTATATAAAAAATAAGTTTTTAAAGGTTTCAGCCGAAATGATATTGTATGATTGGTTTCGTATCGGTTTCGGGTTTCGTATCGGTCTCCATCGAAATCTATACGAAACCACCACGTATCGGTGGTTTTGGCCGAAATCTCGAACCTTATAAAATACTACTAACTTTTTAAGCCATAATACTTGAATCTACTTATCTTTTTTATTTTTACAATAGAAATGCAATTATAAAAATTTAAATTGATAGAAGCTATGTATTTTTAATTTACATTTTTATAAATAAATAATGTTTCTAATAATAAGTGATTAAAATTAAATTAATATATTGTCAAAATACCTAACATATGTACTCAAAATTAAGAAACAAAAATAAATTAAAGTATCGGGGCTTGAACCTAGGACCTTTAGGGTAAAAGTCATATGCCTTTACCACTAGACTAATTCTATGTCAAGACATTATACACAGAGAGAGAAAGATAGAAAGAGAGGAAACGAAGTATGCCGTGGCTCATTAGGAAATTTCCTACGTGGAGCTTCTAAAAGTCAACTATCCGTCAATATTTTCGGCGATCAGCTCCGTCCATATTGATCTCCATGTTCTTAAATATATATCTACCAATTTTCATGTCATTTGGATACTATTTATCCATGCTTCAGATGATTGCAAAATTAAATGGTTTATCGACAATAGAATATTTTGAAACGCTATATGAATGTTCGAAAAGTATCCAAATGGCATGAAAATCAATAAACATATATTTAAAGACATGGAGATTAATATGGCCGGAGCCGATCGTCAAAAATATTGACGGATAGTTGAATTTTAAAGGCGCTACTGTAGGAAATTTCCTACCGTGCCACGGTATGCTCCGTTTCCTCATATATATATATATATATATATATATATATATATATATAAGAATAATGAAGAAAAGACCCTAGGAGGCTTTTTTTCCGTTAAGTGGCGTCAAAAAACTATACCCTCCATTTTATTCGGCCATCGTCACCGTCCATCCTGATCTTCGTCATCTAATATGTCGATACTCCAAATTTCTTGTGATTCTAACACTTTTTCACTGTTGATTTACTGGGTGCAAAATTAACGGTTTACCGTCAACAGATTACATTGCTAAATCAACGGAGGTGTTATAATTAAATGAAATTTGGTGTATCGACATGTTAGACAATGTAAATCAAGATGGATGATGGCGATTGTCGAATAAAATGGTGATGGGTGTAGTTTTTGACGCTACCTGACGAAAAAAGCCTCTTAGGGCCTCTTTTCTCCATCTCTCTCTCTCTCTCTCTCTCTCTCTCTCTACACACACACACACACACAGAGTGTTGCCAGGCAGGGCCCTGTGTGCCCTATGGCTCCGCCTCTGGATCATGATCTTACGTTGTCTATTTAGCATGATTCTTTGTAATCCAAAAAGAATATTGGTGGTTGTTAATTGTTGGCCTTCAAGCAATTGGCTTTCTATGTTTTCCTGCAAGTCTTGTCCTTCTCGATAAGTTGCTTCAACCTAGAGACCAATACTGACTCATGAAATGTTTGAGGTGTGGATATTAACATGAAATTTTATCAATATGCCATAACTAATTCCTATTGATGAGACTTTATGCTTATGCTGTGTTATTCTTCTCTATTATCAATATTCCATAACATAATCAGGTAACATTAAAACTTGATAATTGTGGCGGCCTAAATGTTCTTTTTTTTATTCCCTTATGATCTTATTTTCATCCTTAGTGATCCTTTACACTAGGATTTTTATATAGTACTCACATTCCTTTTAACTCAGTGTGACGAAACATGGATTTTATTTAATTTAATAGGGAACTGAAATTTGTTTGCGAAGGCCATGGAGGAGAGAAACAATGCATAATCTTGTTAAGGAAGCCACTGGAATCGACTTCGCTGCATTCACTAATGATGTTGATGCTGCTAAAGAAGCTGCTATACAAGCACTAGGAATTGCCCAAAATAAAGATAATATCCTGATCAGAACGTGCCCATCTGTGGGACATGTTTTGAATGAGGTAAAACATCTTGACCTATATTCTTGTAAAGATCAACTAACATGTATATATTCATGCAAGTTTCCTTTTTTCGTTTGACAATTTGAATTGTTTTTTCCTCTTGCAATAGTATATTTCTATACCTATCATTTTGTTAGATATTAGTTCCGGATATTTAATATTGTATAAATTGTAGTACTAATTGATCTTGCAAACTGTTCTTGCTTTAAAAGCTATTTTAGTTTTGCTAGGCCAAAATTCCATCTAGTTGCTTATAATTTATAGAGAGAATTTTAGGTTACGACTTTTGAAGGCTGTCATCACCAGTGCAATCGTGTTGTTTAAAAAGTTTAACTTGATTGAAACTGATGATTTTGGTCCTCCCTCACAAGCTGATGAGTTGTGAGAAATAAGAATAAGCAGACTGCTATAAATTTTTTGGAATATTGTGCTCTTCCATTTGCCTCCCTTTTTATACATAAGTAATCTATAGTCATGAAGCATGAGGTACCTGCTATATTACTCAAAACAATAGCTTGTATTTTGTATTTAACGGAATATTTTTCTACTATTCAAAAAGTTGAACTCAAACTGCAAAGTAACATTGAAATTTCAGTTTGTTTCAAAGTTAATCAGTTCTTCACTCTGGAAAAAAAGAGAATATACATAATGATTACTAAATGTTGCAATTTGGCCTTTGCTGTTTTACTTTGACAACAATATCTATTCCATGGTTCTCTGATAAGGTCAGAAATTATAATTCTTGCACTGTAGATCATATAATACCGTATTACCATGTGTATCTTTGAAATTTGTAAGTACAAAAATTCCACTTTGTACTGTAACAAATGATGTATGTTATTTACGGTAACCTATTTCTGGGAGCAACTGTGTGAATATCAATGATCATTGAACTTGTATGAGTTAACAAAGTTAGGCTTATCATATAATTTGCAACATGCATACAGTACAACTCTCAGTCATCATTTTTCAAAAAATTGTAATCAATTTGAATTAATATCAGTTTCTTCCTTGTTTTCACCTAGTGTTTTCCAGTCACTGTTGTAATTCATAAAGCCCCTGGTTGGTCATCCTCTTGGCGGTAATACTTTATACAGAGGCTATCTTGTGAAAGAAATTTAACTAATCAATTGATATAAATAAAAGTCAGAGGAACAATGATGTATCTGACTCATTTGGGTGAATGAAGAAATTCAATAAATCGTGTTCTAAAAGGGACAAGCAAACTCCACAGCAGGAGTTGACAGAATTTTTCTGATTAAGAATATCCAAATTGCTTATACCCTGGAAATATATCTGATGGAGTCTGTGAGGCAAATTTTAGAGTTATTCCTTCACACTCTTATTCAAAATATTGATTTGTAGATCTTTGGTGTAGATTTGTTCATTAGCTACCCAGTTATTGCTTCATGTAGTCATTCTATGGATACGACAACCACATTTATTTTGTTATCATGAACAGTTCATTTTTTAATGTAGGTATTAGAAACTATTTATTTTGTTGTCATGAACAATTCATTTTTTTAAATGTAGGTATTTGAGACCGTTGTTGAACCCACACTTGTACAACCAACATTTGTTCTTGATTATCCGATTGAGATATCTCCATTGGCCAAACCACATCGAAGGTATGTACTTCCAAATAATTGTTTAGACATATCCGATGCTTTTCTAAATCGTTAACATAGGTACATATAAAGGGGTATTAACTGCTTAGGAAGGAATACCTGCACACGATTCTCTTGTGTGCTTGGAATGATATAATTTTCCTCTCTAGTTTATAACCTAGTATCTTCGAATACTTTATAAAAGTAGTTTCAATTCTCATCATTCTTTGCATACACTCCCATAATTATATGGGGCCAAGAGTCCAAAAGGTTATGGCCTTATATTGTTTCTCGTATCTTAAAAAGCTAATTCAGTCCCATAACTGTTAACATAGAGTCCTAGGAAATGACTGATCAAGCTTCAGGGAGGAATAGGCACAATATGCCACCTTTTCTGGATGAGCCGGAGTTGGTTTTTAGAGCAGGTATGTACTGGAATTACAATTTTAAGTATAAGAATCCTAGGAATTACTTATATTGGTAATGCAGATGAACCTGATGTGCCATCAACACCCTTGTAGTCAATGCACAAGGCAGTGTAAGGCAGAATGTACCCAGCACGCCTGGAGAACAAGGCTCAAGGCAAGACACACCTTAGTTACATGAGGACAATTTTTTAACATATTTCTACACTATTTCATAAATCTACACATAATTAGAGGATAAACAAAATAATACAAGTACGAAACAGCGGCATGCATGTTATTTCAAGACACAGAAGAAATTATCTACACTGAGTAAACAACTCTACGTCATAAGTTAGTTAGTGTCATCTAGTTGTTGTGGGATGCTTCTCTGCGCCACATAGCACCAGGTGCCTGGTTATGCCTTCGACAACTTGATCAACACCACCCCATCATCTACAATCCTTCTTGCTTCAAAATTGGTTTTACTATGACGGAGACTCAATGTTTAAAAAGATTCACAAAAGGACCGAGCTTTAATGACTGGAAAAAAGTCAGCATCGTATCTCTTCCAACAAAAATTTGACTAGCCAATGTTTTCAATTTTTATGCTTGTTTCATGAAACTCCAATATGAATTATCAACCAATCAGCAGTGTTTATGGCATCATAGCAAAAATAAATCACATTCTCATGAATATGATTATATACGATCTATGCCGAAAAGTGTAAATAATAATGACTTTACTGCATTTTGATACAATATTCCTAGCAACAGATATTTGCAAGTACAGAAGACATGAGAAGCATCATCTGTAGATATGAGAATGAGAGCATGTATAAATTTTCAGGATCACAAAGAAATTTTTTCAGGGCTTATCGCCGCCCTCTAACAAAGTAGCAGAGTCAGAATCTTATTCTTCAGCAATTAATTGTGAAAAAAGGGAAAAGGATACACATTGTCAACACCAAATAATTAAGATATTATAATTAGCACATGTAATTTTTGGAATGAAAGATATAATGCAAACTTGTCCACGTATTCCTCTAAAGTGGAGTTATTCTGTTATGACTTGCCTGACTGGACAGAATGGATCAAAATTTATTCTGCACTTATATATTTATATCAAAAAGAGAAAAAGAAAAGAGAAAAAAATGCATGGGTTATAATTCTTTTCCTATCCATCCCAAACGATTGGTACTTTTAATTTTAGTAATTTATATAGAGGGATGCCAGTATTTATCTCCTTATAATCCCTCTTTTCTTCCACCAATTAAGTCGCTGGTCATATCATTCACTAAAGAGGAATTCCCCCTCCCTTTGGTTTTGGATGCTTTATATTTTCACTCCTACTTTTGGTGCTCATTCAATTTTAGTTATCAAGCTTATTGAACTCATTATCAAGGAGTAATTGAAAATTTGAGTGGTAAACGATAATACCAATTTTGTTCATTGTCTTTTTCTATACTGCTTCCGAACCAACTGATGGAAGGAATGGTAATGTATATGTTGTTCGGAAGGTATCTGGCTGCATCAACATATGGGATTTATTTAGGTAACTATGACATCATCATAGTACCACCCCATAAAAAGGGAAAAAAGAAAAAAGAAGAAAGAAAATTCCTGCTCTTATGCAGTTTTCAAGCTCTGGGATGGAACACATTTGACTACTTACGAGTTTTGCCCCTCTCAAATCAAAGCAAAGCAGTGTTCTAAATATTGCCCGATATATCACCTATATCGCCCGATATATTGGTTTTGGAGGAAAAACGACATTATATGATGAATTTATATCTTTGTGTAGTTCTGGGTATATCGGCCGATATATCGTAATATCGCCCGATATATCTTAGCAAATCTCGTGATATTTGTCTAATTTTAGTTTGGGTCTTTGGATGAAGGTAAGATTGTTAGTGGACCCGACCCATTATAAAAGATTTTTCATGGTCGAAACTCTTAACAGAGCCCAAATCTAGATCAAAGTTTATTTCTATCTAGCACTTGAAAGAAAAACCCTAGATCTGGGTTCTTGAAGAAGCACTTGACCCTAGTTTGATATAAATATTTTTTAGAAAATATCTCCCGATATATGCTAGCCGATATGAAGATCGTTGGGCCGATACAATACCGATATCCGATATTTAGAACGTTGAAGCAAAGTATAAAGCAGGGAACTTGAACAGTTCTGGAGAAATAATTAGTGATTGGGTTAATTAGGTTAATTACACAAAACACCCTGTGGTTTACCCATTGTAACACTTATACCCCTTCTTTAGCAATTCTTGAGTAATTTATTAGCGTGAACATCCCTTCATTAGGCTCTTTTCATGGATAACACTCAAATTTCTTCTCTAAAGAACACAAACAAGTTATAGAATTAAATTAGATAATCTTATGATTTATTTAGGGTTGAATTTAACTGTTATAACTTATAAGGGGTTTTAGTTCTGGGGGTGAAGGGGTGTTTGTGCTATTGATTACTT
The DNA here is from genome assembly GCA_030015575.1 of Agapanthus africanus. Taxonomy (NCBI): domain Eukaryota; kingdom Viridiplantae; phylum Streptophyta; class Magnoliopsida; order Asparagales; family Amaryllidaceae; genus Agapanthus; species Agapanthus africanus. The sequence continues at coordinate 300,921,576 of CM057347.1, forward strand.
GAAAGGGGTGTTTTGTGTAATTAACCCTAATGTCTTAATCTCTAGAATATTTAAGTTATCTACTATATCATTTATTTATGACGACTTTAATTTAGTACCTAGGAACCTATAGATCAACACTGAGTTAACATCTGCTGCAACCACAAGCAATTTATCTCCCTTTTTATGTGTTCTTTCACTATAGGAAACCTGGGTTGACTGAGCGGTTTGAACTTTTCGTCTGTGGCCGTGAAATTGCCAATGCATTTTCTGAATTGACAGATCCCATGGATCAGGTATGCTGTATTCAATATTACTACAACGATTATATTTTAAATTTTACATAAGCGTGCTCAACTCCTACTTCTAGTTATTCCTGATGTTGTTTGCTTGCCTTTTTTAGCTTGTCCTATATCCATAATTGCATCTGGTTGTCTATTTTGGCTATGCCAGCAATCAAATATCTTGTACAAGGATAAATCATTTACAAATTCAAGGAAGAAAGGGTGAACTTTGGATTAAATTTTGTATGGGTACCGAAATGACATGTCAGGATGCATCAGTAGGCTACAATTTTTTTCTTTTTAAAAGCGCATAGGTAACTGCAATGCCACGGCAAGAGTGCTGAACTATACAGACATGGTACATAGGAGAGGTGGCCTTTCAACATTAACTCATGGTTGTCTTTGGAGATAATAAACATATGCTAGTCCTAGAGATTATGAATTGCTGCACTAGAACACTTTCACTCATGTTAGATCTTCTTCAATCTTGTTTCTATTTCCTCATCTTTTGTAGCTTCTACAGTTATTTGGAAGCAAAGTGTGTTTGTTTTATTTTCCATCTGTGCTTACATGAACGGCAAAGTCAAACTGGAAGGAAAGAAATTTTATTATTCTAGCTTGATAAACATTGTTAGCCTGGAACCCAATAGCTTTAGGCTTTTGGGTGAAGTGGTTTTTAAAAAGGTTTATACAAGGGACATACATGTCAGCGTTAACTGTAAAGCTTTACAGGAAAAAGAAAGATAATAGTAATCAAAACTAATCCACTTAATGAAACTTCCCGAATGATGTTTACACAATTTTGAACAGTAGAGTTCTATTGGTGCTCTTCCACAAAATGGGGGTTAAGATCCTTCGCCTCACGACTTTTATCTTTTTAATTTTTCTTATGGAGAGAATTGGATTTATTATATTGATTGGATAATGTCAGAAATTTAATAACAGAGCAAGTTCATAATAACTACGTGTTGGTCCTTTCCTTGTTCCTTATTTTCTTTAGTGTTATATACTTATATTCCTCTTTTATTATACTAAAATGGGTCCTAACTCCTAAAGCTTCTGTTGGTGTATAATATGAAGATTACACTTGGGCATTTTAGGGACAAAAGTATTCATGATGAAATGTTATGAAATATTGAAACTTGTTCTGGAATGTTACCTTCATTTTCTCCATGACCATTATTCATATATACATGTCCGAATAATCAATACCGACTTGAACGAGTTTAAAGATATTCAACAAACTTCTTAAATGAACTCTGACAAACAACATCAACAATTTTCTTCAACAAACATTTCTTTAACAAACTTCTATTTCAGTAAATTTTAACTTAAAAGAATTTCAACTTTAACAAACTTCAACTTTTATGAAATTTAGCAAACCACTTCAATAATTTCAACAACGAATTTCAACTTCAATGAATTTTGAACTTGAACAAATAATAACCACAAACTATCAATAACGATAATCACTTAATCAAACAACTATCAAACCCACAGTCATGACATTAACTTTATTGGATAGTCGGGCTTTAGACATATACACAATTTATTCGGTAATGACAATTCTCAATATACTCAGAGGCAAGTGAGACAATATATCAATATAAAAATGTGAGCATGCTTGGTACTTGCCTAGTCCTCAGTCTGGATCTACCTAATTCACCAGGGCTCTTGAGGATCCACAAACACACTACTTGACAAGCGGGGGATTAGCTTTCACTGTGAAGCAATGAATGTAATAACTATGATACGAGAAAATAATTCAATACAAAAGTATATGGAAATGTTGAAAAAGTTGCGTTCTGTAGCAAGAAATGCGACTTGAATCAAAACGCTTCTTGTTTGCCACAAAACGCTTCTGAAAGCGCAAAAACATCAAGGCATATGGTTTTTAGAAGAAAAAATGCACGTTGTACTACGCACATAGCGAGGAGCTTATGTTATCCTGAACTTGTGTATTGTATAAAAAAGAAAAAAAAATGAGCTCAATCATTTCATCACTTTCTCCTTCCTAGGGCAAGCCGTGGCTACGTTCTCTCGAGCTGGTTATCTATCACAGCATTCCACGTCTTGAACTTATCAAAAGTTTGAGCCGACTTGAGAACGTACACTTACAACTTCATCGAAAAATAGTCAATGAAGAAAACATGTATCTGAATCCAACACGAGAACGAACTGGTGCCGGACCGACCTCTGTCTTCTTCCATTAAACATGATCCTTACGGAAATTTGGCCCGCCGAATTCTACACTTCTAAGTAACCGCTTCTTTTTGAAGCACCTCCAAAACCTTCTTGCCAATATGGGCCAATCTTGGACGCTACATCCTGATAGTGTCTAAACCATCTGAACTGGCAGAGCCACAACATCTCCTTTGACTATCTGTCCTGGAGAAAGTATAGGTTCCTCGTCTTCTTTGTCTTCATAACAATGAGAGCATATTTGAAAATCATCATGAATCTCCATTGATCACACACTTGGAACCGATCTCGTCCAAACCATCTAATGAAACTAAGCTCAGATCTGGCACGTGCCTAAATCAGTTAACGTTCGAACTATCCCATCATGTATGCGGGATCCGTTCTGTACTAATCCTAACCGGTTTGCACGATGCACTGTTCCCCATGAAGACTGAGCCTCCATCAAAGAACGATATGTAGCAAACCAACTCTAATGTGGAGTCATATGAAACAAACTCCTTAATTCCAACATCCATACATCATGCGCGTCCGAAGTCGTACATACTGATAGAACCAAACCATCATTGCCTTCATCTTAATCCTCTACCGCGAGTGTAGTACAGGAAGAAACCTGCTTACCTTTCTCCTTAGCTTCAGACAATCCCTTTCCAATGCCCTCTCTCCTTACAACGATTGCACTTGTCATTAACTTAGCTTCTCGATTTGCCTTTAGAGCTACCATCCGACCGCCTTTCCGAACGGCCTCTAGCGAATATCGCGTCATCCTGACTAGCTCAGTCACCTACTTCTCCCTCAACACCTCATTGTGTATACCCATCTTGACATCCTTTAAGAAAAGCTTGTCTCGACCGTACTCCATCGATTTGATAACTGCTATATTTGGAGGTTAAAGAACAAAGTAGGATCATCTAATCTTCATCCCCGATCTTTATGTCCACATTTCTTAAATCCATCATGATTTGGTTAAGCTCATCCAGGTGGTTTTTGACGAATGTTTCTTTCTTTATCTTCAATATGTATAGACGTTGCTTAAGATAGAGCCAGTTTGTGAGGGATCTTGTACATCATGTTGCTTCAAACTAGCCGTCATCTTCAATCTCCATTAACTGATACGACCATTGAACTTTTCGATCTTGTCGTCTGCAAATGTCATTTTCTCAAACGACCTAAAACACCAAGCATGAAGCTCATTACCATATGTGAAATATATCGTGATCCACGAAGGAATCACTAAACCACACAAGAGATCGCAACGGAAAGCTCTTTAAGATCTCATGCTTCGAGATTGAATGAAAAAGATCTAACCGACGACTACCAAACCACAACCACAATACGACAAAACACACCAAACAACAATATACAAGATATATCCAGGTTCGGCGCAACTTGCATATAATCTTTGCTTCCATGACGAGAAACTTCCACAAGAAAAAAATAACACGAGATACACCGACTTCACTCACTTCTCCTTTACAAAGAAATACCCTCTCTAAACTCTCCCTATCCGTAGCCAAACTTGTCACGTCTCCCACTTTAATAAGACCCTAGGTTAATTAGAGAATTAATGAATACAACAAACCCCGGAGAAACCTTCATATTTATAGAGTAAAACTTTATACAAATAAAGTAGGAATCGGAATTAATTTCCAAGCCCAAAACTGCAAAAAACTACACTTGAAACAAATTTCGGCTCGGATTGCAACGTAGGGCTTGAACTTGGCTCGACTCGGCAACCGTGCCCGTGCTTGTGCGTCTGCATTTGAGATGCATGCTCGTGTTGTCCATGAGCGCACACACCGCCGTCACGCTCCTCCACTCGCAGCTTACGCCTCGCGCGGCATAACCATGTGTGCCTCATGCTCATGCACGCACACATGTGCACAACACACATCCGTGCCACCATACACTACATGCATGCCATGCACGCGCTCTTGGGCTCCCTCTCAAGCTCACGTTGGACCGCCTCGTGGGCCTGGCCGCACTAACGTTGGCTTGGCTCTTTCTGGCTCCGATGTGCTCGATTCCTGGGCTTATTTTGGACCCGAATTTTACATCAAGTATCAACAATATAGCCGTGTAACCTGGTATAAGATTGGCTGATGTCCTTAAGAAATTTTAGTGAGTTTTTGATTGGTTGTATAGGAAGAAAAAGGCCATGCTTTAATTGTACGAAATGCTCTTTTTTGTCAGTTGATTTGTTTGATCTTTTCCCCAAGTAGGACTCATAATTGCAGAAACTCAAATAAGATTTTGAGTAAGGTTCGAGGTTTCGGCCGAAACCACCAATACGTGGTGGTTTCTGTTGAAAGTAAAAACCAAATAATGAGAAAACTTTAATGATAGTCGCACATTGAAAACAACAAAAGAAACACATGGGCATAAGATATAAGACGGGTCAAAACTCAACAAGGCCTGAGTCTTATTGTTAGAACCAATTTATATTAAAGGCCCGTGTGTACCTATAAAAGCTCATCACTTCCTCAACTTTAAATACTTGAAACTTTTTACATGGTATCAGAGCCGATGGCCCGAATCAAACTCGTTCTCTCGACGTGATAACCACACCAAAAAAAAGTGATGGTTGCACGTAACTCGTCTCGTACTTTCCACGTGAAAACCACAACAAGAAAAATGGATGGTTGCATGTGAGGGGGAGTGTTGAAAATAAAGACCAAATGATGGGAAAACTTTAATGATAGTCCTATATTGGAAACAACAAAAGAAACACATGGGTATAAGATATAAGATGGGTTAAACTACAACAAGGCTTGAGTCTTATTATTGGAACCCACTTATATTAAAGGCCCATATGTACCTGGAAAATCCCATCACTCAACTTAAATACTCTCTCTTTAACAGTTTCGTATTGGTTTTGGTGGAGACCGATACGAACCATCCAAGACCGATACGAAATCAACCATACAATATCGTTTCGGGCAAAATCTTTAAAAATTTATTTTTTATACCAATTTTACTGTCATTGTGATCATTGTAGGCCTTCGTCGTTATAAAACGGCAAAAAAGTGAACCCAAATTTTATATTAATACTTATCTAGGTATACTTCTTAATATATTTTGCATCATGGCTGGATTTTTTAATACTAGGATCATTGTCTTGTAATATAGAAGTATAAATTTAAGTATTTAATATATCTACACTTATGTATGTTGTATTACCGTCGAAACCGAAAGCCGAACCGAGATTAGCGAAACTAGTCGAAACCCAGCGAAACTAATAAAGTTATGAGAGACCGAAACCGAAACCAAGTTCTCGAACCTTGGTTTTGAGATTGGGTGCACCACCAATTGTGAACATGATAGTGACATATGCATATAATTGATTAGAGGCAATTGACTTTACATTTGTAAGGAAAAAGTTTTTCGGTGCTAGAGAGTTTGGTCAGACTTTTGCTAAGAAACTCCGAAGAAATGATGAATAGAGCTGATGAGAGAGGGTCAGCTTGTCTAAGCTCTCTAAAGCTTTGAAAATATCCCCTAACCTAACCATTAATTGTCATGAGAAATGTTTAGCTTTAAAGCATCCTTCAACGAACCTTGTGAATTTATCGGAGTATCCAAAAGCTTGAAAGAACTTGAAATATAAAACCTCATTCCATTCTAGCTTATGCTTTTTCATATCCAATTTAAATATGATATCATTACCCTTGGCTTTCCTGATGATCTCTTGAATTAGCTCCTGACCACAAGAGATGTTCTCTATTATGCATCTCTTTTAAGAAATTCTTCTTTTTTTTTTGAGAAAAGTTAATTTTTGGCAGTATAATTGCCAACCTTTCTGCAGTAATTTTTGTAAATATTTTACATAAGAAATTGCATAGACTAATGGGTCTATAACCAGTCATTGCAGAACAATTTCTCTTTTTGGGTGTAAGGCATATAAGAGTAGAGTTACTATGCTCTTGGAACATATCCAATTTTGAAAATTTTCCGCAGTGCTTGTAACAAGTCTCCCTTGGTAATCACCCAAGCACGAACAAAGAATTTCCTGGTATAGCCATCAAGATCAGGAGCATTATCCTGATCCAGTGACATCATGTTTTAATCTCTTCCATGGATGGTGGTGCTACAAGCATCAAGTTATCTCTGTCAGAGACAAGTTGAGGTACAAAGATCCTGTACGATCAAAATTTTCATTTCTAGGTTGAGCTGAGAAAGTTGTCTCAGTGGGTAGCAGTCATATTTATAGGACTCTGCTTGCCTTCAAGCTATAATACCTCGGCATTTTTGAGTTCAGTGATATTGTTTAAAAAGTTTCTAAATATTAAACTAGTAATGAAAGAACTTTGTATTCTTGTCACCCTCAGAAAACAATTTGATTTTAGGTTTTTGTCTGCAAAAATTTTCTTTTTGTATCAAAAGCTTTTTCAAAAATATCTTTTGCATGCCATAGCTCATTGCAAATTTGCAAGAGCTATCAGAAGGATTTATGTCATATATAGTTTGCTTCTAATTAACCTTTTTTCAACTTCCTTGATCTGTTCACAAAACTAGCCTGTTCCTCTTTTTGAGAGTGTACAAAGCCTTTTCAGCTTCAGACAGGAATAAATTGGATGAGGATTAAATTGATTTTGTTTACACCAGCTTGCTGCATCTGCATCTAAGAAATTACATGAACAATCCACATAGCCTAAAATTCGAATGGTTTGGGAATATGCTGCATAATATGAAATGTGATCAGTAAAGGGATGCTATCCGAAGAACCTCTTGCTAAGTGATCCACTTTGTACTTGGGAAGAGAGAAATCCAGTTTTGATTCATAAGGCATCTATCAATTCTTGACCGAGTTTTTCTAATCAAGATTCGAAGTTTCGGCCGAAACCACTGATACGTGGTGGTTTCGTATCGGTTTCGGTGGAGACCGATACGCAACCCCGAGACCGATACGAAACCAACCATACAATATCGTTTCGGCCGAAATCTTTTAAAACTTAATTTTTTAATACCATTTTTACCATCATTGTGATTATTGTAGGCTTTAGTTAGAAAACCGCAAAAAAGTGAACCCAAACCCTATATTACTATTTTTCTAAGTACATTTTTCAATATATTTTGCATCATGGCTGGATTTTTAAACTCCAAGATCGTTATCGTGTAATATAAAACCATAAATTTAAGTATTTAATATATCTACACTTATGTATATTGTATTACCACCGAAACCGAAACCCGAACTGAGATTAGCAAAACTAGCCGAAACCAACGAAACTAATAAAATTATGAGAGACCGAAACAGAAACCGAGTTCTTGAACCTTGCTTCTAATGCCTTCTTGAGCAGTATGTGAATGGGGTCCCAATGTGGCCACAATCAATCAGAGCACATGAATTACTCATGTCTGAAAATTCATCAATATTATGTATATCGGGTCTTCCTCTTCCTTGTCTCTCTTTTATAGAGGCGGCGGCATTGATGTTTCCATCCAATATCCATGGTTTTGTGCTGGTACCGTTAAAATTGTTAGCCTTTGCCATAATATTTTTCTTTCAAGATGAGAGTTCTTCCCCTAAATAGCATACAAAGAGAGGGGGGTTGAATTTGAGGCAACCTGCATAATCAGCCATTGTGTTGATGATAATATCTCCTTAAATTGACATAGGCTTTAGCAAAGATCCAAATCTTGTTATTAAGTTTATTTTAGTCTTGATTGAATCCGATGTCAGAGGCTAAGGCTATGTCTGTGGCTTTTAAGAACTCAGTGAGAGGTTCCATGGTATATAAAATGTTAAGAAGTAATTTGCAAATTTGGTGAGGATGTTGCCATATCAACCGAGGTAGAGACTAATGGCTCTGATACTAAATTTGCTGGGACAGACAAAAGTCTAGAGAAACATGCAGAATAAATTTGGGAAAGTAAACTTGATTTGGAGAATAATTAGAAACTGAATTACAACAACTTTGTGTTGTAATATAATAGAAAGAACTAGAGTATGAGTTAAAAGAAGTTTTTCTTTAGCTTTGGATTTCTTGCTGGATTGATTCTTTACATTAAGGATGTAGCTTTTTTATACTAATCTTGGCATTAAATTACAACAATCAATATTGATGTAAGGAATGTGAACATAGGTTTTGAGGCTTTGAACGCTGGCTAGACTTAGAGGCTATGTCTTTAGAACTAAATGAATGTGAACAACTGTAAATTACAACTACCTTAAATGCATCCTTCACAGACTTTTCTTCTTTGGTTATTTAAGTGAGACCAATAACTATGTTTTTTGATTTTAGTAAAGTGAGCTTCTAAAATTTAAATGACCAAATCTCAAATGTGATAACAAAGAATCATTATTTTCTTCGGTTTTTAGTGCAAGATTCACGTGACATATTTAGAGAAAAAATTTATTTGGTGCCATTTTAATTTTAGCCGTATGTGTTTATCATTACCATCAACAATCACACATTTATTTTTCACAAAGTTCACTAGATATCTTTTTGAATTAATGTTCCACACTTGGCAAATTTGTTTTTAGCTCTTGAATATAAATAACATCTTAAATAAACTGTATTACCTCTCTTTGTTTGTACCGCAATCTCTCCTGTCATATGATTGCTGCAACTACTATCCAGATACCAAATATGTTTTGCGTTTGATTGAGCATTAAAACATGAATAAAATATATGATTTGATTTTGAAAAATTAGATTCAACACTTTTCTCATTTTTCTGAAACTAACAATCTCGTTGGGAGTGATTAACAATTTTGCATTTTGTATCGGCAATTTTCTGATTTGTGATTGGATTTTCCAAACTAAATAATTTGAGAAAAATTTGTATGAAATCTTTTTATTTTGCTCATACCTCTTTGTGATTGATCATTGCTTTCATATTTCTTTTGGTATTGACTTTGATCGGTTTTTCTGAACTGCTACTTTTAAAAGAATTTCTTTCTATTATTTCTTTTCTGAAATTGCCCTTCTCTTTTCTGATATTGTGACCTTGGACTGGAAAGCTTGCTCAACCTCTTTAGTTGCAGACATGTTCATTCTTAATTCGTGTCTCCAATGACGTTAGATCGTTGAAAGTCAAAGTTGATAAGTTCTTTGACGCTTCTATAGCGGCAACAACATTATTTCATTTTTGTGATAAATTTCTTTAATTTTTTTAACAATCTTTTTTATCGATAGTATCCCTATAGGTTCTGATTTGATTAATTATTGCAGTAACTCTCAAAAAATACTTTCATTGATTCGTTATCTTTCATTGCTAAATTATCGAAATCTCGCCATAAAGATTGTAGTTTGATTGAGATCACCTTCGCAAAACCTCTAAACTGTTGTTTAAGTAAAGCCTCTTTTGATGTATTAGCGGGCGTGATTCTGGAAAAGATTGTCAATTTGCAATGCATAAAATATGCGAGCTAGCTATCATTCAAAGCCTCAAAACCTCTTATTTCATATTCTTAGTCAATATTGGTTGTTATAATTTAATGCTAAGATTACTATAAAAGGAGTTGCATCCTTATTGTAAAATATCAATCCAGCAAGAAATCCAAAGCTAAAGGAAAGTTTGTTTTAACCCCCTCTCTAGTTCTTTCTATTATATTACAACACAAAGTTGTTGTAATTTAGTTTCTAATTATTCTCCAAATCAAGTTTGCTTTCCCAAATTTATTCCGCATATTCCACTAGACTTTTGTCTCTCCCAACATAGAATCCCACCTTTATTGTCTTGAGATATAACTTTTTATCTTTTTGGTGTTTGGGGATTATCTATTTCCCTAATATTCGAAAAGCATATATTCATGCTTTAGATAAATCATAAAATTTCTCTAGGGCCTTGATTGGCTTTAGACCAGTTCTTTTAGGGACCTGTATCTGATTCTTCAACTTTAGCTTTGAAGTTTTATTTGGCTCCTTGCTGATAGCTGCCTGCAGGTTTTCTGAGTTTAAGGTGGATGTATCTGTCGCAGCAATGTATTGCAATAACTCTTCTGTTTTTTGAATTAAAGCTTTCCCGTCATTAATGAATTGATCTTTAGAGGATAGCATATGCTCGGAAGAGAAGAATGGGTAGCTACTTTCCTGTCCTCTTCTGACTTCTGAGAGCATGTTCTGCTGTTCTTCAGAACAATGTAAAGCTGAATGTTATCCTCAAAATTCTGGGTCCTATGAGATGATGTACTGTTCTGCTGTGAGTCTTTAGTAGCCAGATTAAAAGATATAGATTGGGAGAGATTTCCTTTGACTAAGCTTCCAGATGAGGAACTAATGACATTCAGTTACTGCTTTAATTCAGAAGCTTCTTGATTAATTCTTGGAACTTTCTGTAAAGCATGTTGAGGGCTATTCTCAGCATTTACATTTTTTTCGACATTTCAAACTGCCACTGTGCTGCACTGGAGTGTGATTGGATATGGTACCTGTTATCAACTGTTGGTTAATTTCTAGATTTCTGAAGTAGTAGAGGGCTTAAATAAGTTTATATTCTTTCCTTGTCTCCACTTGCTGGCATCCGTGAAGGGCTTCAAAAAGACAGGATCATTACAAGTAACAGTTGTGTTAACTTCATAATGTTTCGAAGTTCTTGACATACAGCAGCTGTGTGACAATGTTTAGAGCAGTGATCAATGTTGTAAAGAACAGACTCGGAATTTGTTCTATTGGCCGGCGAATAAAGAATATCCGGTTTATTCGGTGAATATTCGGTTTATTCGGATTATGCGGCTATTAATATTTTCATATAAATATTACATATAAAAAATTCAAAAAAATATAAAGATATAGAAAACTATTATACCTCGGGCCTAATTGTAAGGCTTCCGAAGTCCGAACTAACAAGGATATAGAAATGAGGAGAGTGTTTGTGATTCTGTGAAATAATAAATGTGTGTGTCACTTGTTTAATCAAGTTGCGGATCCTGTGCTTGTTTTTTAGTTGTGTTTTTTTTTTGTTTTGGGCCTAACGGCCCAATTCGGCTGAAAATTCACATTATTCTCCCAAATATGCTGTTTGTATGGCGAATATATGGTTTGACCGTATATTTGACCGAATATTGCGGTATTTGTTCGATTTGCCACCAATTCCGAATATTTGACCGTTTTTTCAACACTGGCAGCGATTGTAATATGAATATCTCAGCTCAAAAAATGTTTACTGATGATGCTCAATATTGGCGATCTCCACGATCAGGACACGTAGCAGATGACGTGTCCCAGGACTCAGAAGAAAGGGCTCACAGGGGCCGACCAGGCCACCCTATGCCCGACCTGCAAGCACAAGCTATCCCTCCTTAGGGCCCCATGCAAATTAGCCTCCTAGGCCCCTCAGCTCGCCCCGAGCTGCCACAGGACCAAGACTCGTCGGCCTCCTCTCTCGTTCCCGAGCTCCCGGCCGAGGCCGTCTTCCTCGGCCCTCCGACCAACTCCACTCACAGGCGTAACCGCCGTTCCGTAAATCTCGCCATGCGCAGATTCTACGTCAGCAACATCCCACGTTCCACGCCATCACGATCCTCATTAATGGGCGATCCGCTCTCTACGCGGGCGTGACGTCGGGAGCGTAACTGCCGGCGAGATTCTCGCGTCTGCTGCTGCGTGCCACCACAGCTATATAAACCCCCATCACAGAGGGGTCAAGGGGGTGATTCTTGACTCTTCTAAGCCGTTACTCTGCTCGGATCTCATCACTAATTTGATCGTCGGAGGGTCCTTAGTGGTACCAAACCACCCCGGACTTCTTTGCAGGTACTCGGCGCCAAACTCCTCATACCACCTCTTCCACCAAAACCCATTGCGACCCACACGCAAGAGAAGATAACCATCGAAGTCCACCGGGAGATCAAAGGAAGACAACATCTGACGGAGACCTGAAAAGGACCTCCATCAATTGGCGTCGTCTGTGGGAACATAACTCCACAAAACACAAAGTTGGCCTTCCGATCTCCGCCCACATGGCAAGTAACCATCCTGAAGATCCCGGTACCAGCCGCCGCCTTCCACTCACCGAAGGCGGGGATGAGCCTCCTCCAATGACCATCATCAACGCCCTCGCAGGCCGGATAGATCGGCTACAATCCCTCATGGAGGCCCTCGTCCGCGTCCAAACGGCCGGGCCTGGGCCCCAGATCGCCGCTCCACCGCCTCCAGAAGGCTCTGGCCCTGTCTGGACGGCTGACCACCAGCAGGCAATGACTCCTGGCCACCGATCTCTCGAGCCGGTGCTCCCTGAGGTCCGCTGGGCGCCCAACGGTTCCACGCCAAGATCCGCCGCCAGAACGCCTTGCCTCGAGCCTTCACGCGACTCTTATCCTCCTGAGGAGATGTCAGTCACGCCTGTCCACAGACATGGTCGACACCACCACCCTCGGCGGGGCCGTACAGAAGGGGTTCACCTCGGCGGCTCGAGAGCCACCTCGCCCAAGGATCTGAGGCACCTCATCGAGAGGAACCGGGGCTGCTCCCAGACGCAAGTCACCCGCAGCGGAGGCCTGGGATCCCAAGGCGCCGATTCCTCGGGATATCACGGTTGGCTTGACGCCCTCGAGAAGAAAATCGAGGGCATGCGCCGGGAGGCTCACCTCTCGAGTGACGGGGCTAAGTGCGCCTCCGACTCGCTCACGAAGCCGTTCACCGAGGAATTGCTCGCCGTCCACGTATCCTCGAGCAACAAGCCCCCAAAGGTCTCTCTGTTCAACGGGAAGACCGACCCGAAGGACCATTTGGACGCTTTCACCGCAGGGATGAGCTTCCAGGACCACTCTGACGCCGCCCAGTGTAGGGCCTTCCCGGCCACCCTTATCCGCGCAGGTCGGGACTGTTTCCGGGGGCTCGAGCCCCGCTCGATTTCGACCTTCGACGAGCTGGCTACTTGGTTCCTCGGCCATTTCGTTGGGAACCGTCGACAGAAGCGCACGGTCGACTACCTCTTCACGGTTAAGAGTAGGGACAAGGTAACGTTCAAGGCCTACATTACCCGTTTCTACAATGCCCTTCTTGCGGTGCCCGAGCACCGGGACGAGACCGTCATCACGGTGCTTAGATCTGGTCTGAAGCACAAGGAATGGCTGGGCTCCTTCGTGTTGGCACAACCTAAGACCATGGTCGAGGTCAAGGCGTGGACCGAGCGCGAGGTTCAGCTGGAATCCGAGGTGAACGCTAACCTCCCTCGAGCAGAAAGATCCGACCAGAAGAAGAGGGCTCGGGAGGAGAGGCCGGAGTGTCAGCAGCCCTACCACCCGAAGTTCCAGGAGTATACCCCCCTCAACGTCTCCCTCGCAGTATTGCTGGAGGATGTCCAGAACGAGGGGTTCTTCAAGTTCCCTCCGATCCCGCGTCAAGCCGCAAAGCGAACCCGGGGCCCTTACTGCGCTTTCCACCGGGTACTGGGCCACGCCACAGAGGATTGCAAGCAACTGAGGGACTATATCGAAGAGCTCATCCGATCTGAGCACCTTGCCGCATACTTGAGGGACAAACTGCAGGCTGACCGCAAGCAAGAGCAGCATCACCCTCCCGCCGACCTGACCATCGGTCAGATCATGCTCGTTTCAGCGGACGGCCAGCCCGGAACTCAGGGAGCCCCGTACCCTATGCCAAGCGCGGGGGCCAACAGTCCTTCAGGGAGCTCGGGCCAAGCCAATAAAGTCATCTACTAGCCTGTACTTTTCTTTTAAAGCAATGTAAACTCTTCCTAGGATCTATTGTTAATTTAATAAAGATCAATGGAACATTGCGAAAAGGAAAGAAAAATCTTGTTTATTCAAAAGGTATTATGAGCTCCTCAGCCATACACGCAAAAAGAAAAGGAAATTACAACAGTGGGGGAAGGGGGTGCAGCGAGCACTGCTCGTGGTACTCGGCAAAGATCTCCGCCAGCCGGGGCCTCGCGAGGTCCAATCTCTGCCTCCGGTTCCCCCCGCGCGCGTAGATCCCAAGCCTCAGCTCGTAGCATTCGCGGAAGAGCACCTCTGAGCGGGCCAGTCGGTTCACGGAGATTAGGCCGAAGCGCCTCAAAGACCGCAGCTTGCCCACGGCCTTGTCATAGTGCTGCTCGGACAGGGGGTTGTAAAGCCTCGGCGACGCCCTCCAGATGGAGTACATCAGCAGCTGCAGCAGGGAGGAGCGTCGGGGGAGCAGCCGGCCGAAATGTTCCTCATTGCTCCCATAGACTAGCTGCACCGTGTCCTCGGTGCAGTTCTGGTCGTAAAGATACACGTCTTCGAAGTGAATGATGTCGGGGATGGTAAACGGGAAATCTTGCATTTTCGACGACCTGTTTATGAAGGATGAAAGGACCAGTAATTCTTCAGCCTTATATAGCCCACTGCGCAGCTTAACAGTCGCCTGCTTTCACCCAAAAGTCGCTGCCACGCGGCGGTCATCAAGCCTTTTCTGATGGAGTCGAAGCGACGCGCTCTTAGCACTTCGCCCCCCGCATTCAATGCACATGCTACACGCGCTGTTGCCTCGACCGTTCCTATTCCCTATGCCTACAGCTGGACGGTCGGGCTACACCCCACCAAGATTCAACCCAGCAGCTACCCTGCTCGGTCACCCCTGGCGGATGGCTTCCCTACCGCAACGCCAGGGATCAGACAGCCCTCCCAGAGGCAGTCAAGCCCGAGGTTCCCTCGCTCGGCTATCCCCAGCGGGCAGCTTCCCTGCCGCAACGCCGAGGATCAAAAAGCCCTCCAGAGGCAGTCGAACCCGAGGATCCCTCGCTCGGCTATTCTTCAGGACAAAAGCCCTCGCCAAGAGGCACCGAGCAGTAACCCTGCCCGGCCGAAGGTCCTTAGTAGGCTTCTATAGCCCCTCCCGTGCGAAGGACCAAAGTCCTCCCAGAGGCAGTCGAGTCCTTGCTCGGCTATCCCCGGCTGATAGCTTCCTACCACAACCGATAGGGATCAAAGTCCTGCCAAGAGGCACTGGGCAGTAACCCTGCTCGATCCCCGTCCTGAAGGATCAAAGCCCTCGCAAGAGGCAACCGAGCAGCTACCCTGCTCGATCAACTCCGGCTGATAGCTCCCTACCCACGACGCCAGGAATCAGAAAGCCCTCACAAGAGGCACCAGAGCGGCTACCCCGCTCGTTCGTCCCAGGCTGGTAGTTGCCTACCCCCGACGCTAGAGGTCAAAGCCCTCGCCAAGAGGCAGTCGCGCAGCTCCGCTGCCCGATAATTCTTAGTGGGTTTCTTACAGCCCCTCCAGCGCTAAGGACCAAAACCCTCGCCATGAGGCGGCCGCGCAGCTTCACTGCCCGGTCATCCTTACTGGGCTTCTTACAGCCCCCCAACGCTAAGGATCGAGCCCCTCGCAAGGGGCGACCGAGCAGCTACCTGCTCGGCCATCCCTGGCGGGTAGCTTCCCTACCACAACGCCAGGGATCAGAAAGCCCTCGCAAGAGGCAACTGAACAGCTACCCTACCCAGTCACCCCCGGCTGGTGGTCGATGCTCGAAGTCAAAAGATGCCATGTGGCCCGCGGAGGATCCGAGACCCCAGTGAGGGGCGTCGGGTCTGTCCAAGTCTAAACGATCTCCCCTTGACTCCGGGGCCCATGGGGAGGTACCTCCTCGGCAGCGCTTGGCATGCTCGTCGGCTAGTGATTGAAGTCAACTCGACGGGCGATCGTTAGACAGATGACCAACCTGACATGAAAACACAACGGTGCAAGCAGAGATATCTTACGAGCATTCTTCACAAACAGATGGTAGAGCGCAATTCAATAGAGCCAAAGAAAAATTTTATTACTACCAAAGACAAAAGTTTTACAAAGGGTATTTTTTGAGGCTTCCCAGCCTTACAAAATTCAAAAAGCAAAATAAAAGGAGGGAAACGGGGGCTCTACGCCTCAGGGCCAAGTGCGACCTTGAGGTCTTCGACCTCCACCACGTGACGCGCGGGGTCCTCGGCGGCTTCCTTGCCAGGAACCTCTTCCCCCTGCGCGTCGGTCTCCACGAGGGGGAACTCGGCCTGGAGGTCTCCGTCGGCAAACTCCGGCATCCGGGCCTTAACAGCATCAAGGGCGTCATGCCAAATGCGGGTTGTAGCCACGACCAAGTCATCGTAGAAGTCCTTCGACTTCTTATAGCTCTCCACCGCCCTCAGTTCGGCCGACTTAGCCGTCTCGGCCGCTGCCCCAAGCTCCTTCCGGAGGACCTACACCGTCCTTTTCAGGTTGCCGGCCACTTGGGCGTCCTCGAGCTTGACCTCGGCAATCACCGCAGCCTCGCGGTGCTGGGCCACCTCCCGTTTCCTGCCCTCCACCTCGCCTTCCAAGGCGGCGACCCTCGCCGTCATCGCCTCCAGCTCCCGCTTGGAGCTCTCTTGCAGCGAGGCGAACCGGCTCGCAGCCTCCAGCGCCGGGGCTACCACCTTGGCCTCCATGCGCAGGGCGAGGGCTACGTGCTGGAGAACCTGGGAAACACGGAAAAGATCAGAAAGATGAAGGAAGCACCGAATCTCATAATGAACCAAAAACTTACCTGTACGGACTCCTGGGCGATGGACGCCAGCTGAGCCCTGAAGGTCCCCCCAGGGACTCTACCACCTGCCGAGGTCTCTTTCTCATGCAGGAGGCTGTCCGCAACGGACAGTCCCGATGGCACCGCAAACCGGAGGCCCCCTTCCTCCACTACGGTCGGCGAAGATCGGCCCCGGGAAGGTCCCCGGGAGCTCCTCTTAAGCGGCTCCGAGAGGGAGCCGATCTCCTCATCCAAGGCCGGATCCTCCAGAATCAGGGCCCGCTTCCGGCCCGATACTCTGCTTGGACCCGGGGCGGGATCTGCCCCCGAGCGCTCGCGGGACACCGCTACCGGAGCAGTAGGAGCCGGGGCGGGCTTCGCGCGAGAAGAACTGGCGCCCCCAGCCCTCGTAGCCTGCCTCGGCTGGCGCATGGAGGTTTTGAGCGAGACGAAGTCCATGGATCCTGCACGAAACAAACACCCAACAAATCAGCAACACGAGCAAAATACAAGCCAAAAAGCAAGCCTAACTTACAGACGAACTCGACGGGGCTAAGCCCGACCCAGCTCAAGACCCTCTCGGACAGCAGCACGTCAGGTCGAGGGATGGGCTCCCACGAAGCCACTCTCACCGCGGCGGGGTCATCGGACTGGTTCCCCGGCAGACATTTCTCCCTCGACCACTTGGTAGGCACGGGCCAGTCCTCGCCCTCGGGAGGGGAAACGAAGAAAAATTTCTTTTTCCAATCATGAATAGAAGAGGGCAAGGCCACGACCCCGGTCCCGGCAGCGCCTCCCGGCCGCTTCCTGAAAGTGAGATAAACCCATTTCGGGTCGCCCGCTCGACCACCAGGGTGACTCTTGAAGGCGAGGGAAGAATCGAGAAGGGAAAGGCTGAAGGGAACCGCCTGTAACTTCAGGCGGATCAAAAACCCAAGAAGGATCCTCCACGAGTTCGGCACTAACTGGCCGGGGGCCAAACCGAAGAAATTCAGCGCAGCGACGTCGGGAGAGAAGGGCAGGCGCATTCCGCCCCAAAAAGCTTCCAAATACAGGGCGATTTCCCTACCCCGTACTTGATCCGCCCTCTCTCCCTCCTTGGCCAGTCGGAGCGTGTAGCGTGAGGGGATGTGGAAGCGAGCCCGAGCATTGGCAAGCTCGTCCTCATACCTCACCCATCACGAGGAGCCAGGGGCCACACCTGCCGCTTCCCCCCTGGAGGCGGCCCCCGCCTCACGATCTCGGGAAGAGGATCCAACCCCTGCTTCCCGAGGAGACTCAGACACAGCTAAAGGGACCCTAGCTCCTACTCTTACAACGCCTACTGATTTTACAGATGAAGACATCTAATCTTGGAAAAGAGAATCTTCAGGGACTGAAAGCGGGAGAAGGGAGACGAGCGCCGAGCAACCAAGACTTAAGAGAGGGAAATATGAAGGAGTAAGGGCCTTAGGGTGGACCCCATCCCTGTTTATTGTTGCATATGGCCTCATCCAACGGCGCCCGTCATCTCCCGCCGAAACGACTCTTCGCGCCCAGCGGCTCCGATCGCTCCACGTGTCAATCCTGCGGCTTACCGCGTCCCATCGGACGCCGTAGGCCTGCATACGTCGCGTCAGCCAATCGACACTTGACACGTGGACCATCGCTTCAGTTGCAGAGTGCACGAACCGGCGCACCTTCTTTAAATGCAGAGATCTCACCTTGATTCGCTAGCGGAAAAGACAACCGACGGCCCGAGGACTCGTCCCGACAAAGCCCTAGAAAGGAGCTCACCTCGTGAGACCTGGCAGTCCACTCCTGACCCGACCCGCTAGCTGGTCGGGACAAGAGTGGGGGGCTAATGATGATGCTCAATATTGGCGATCTCCACGATCAGGACACGTGGCAGATGACGTGTCCCAGGACTTCAGAAGAAAGAGCCCACAGGGGCCGAGCAGGCCACCCTATGCCCGACCTGCAAGCACAAGCTAGCCCTCTTCGGGGCCCCTGCAAATTAGCCTCCTCGGACCCTCAGCTCGCCCCGAGCTGCCACAGGACCAAGACTCCTCGGCCTCCTCTCTCGTCCTTGAGCTCCCGGCCGAGGCCGTCTTCCTCGGCCCTCCGACCAACTCCACTACTCACAGGGGTAACCGCCGCTCCGCAAATCTCGCCATGCGCAGATTCTACGCCAGCAACATCCCACGTTCCACGCCATCACGATCCCCATTAATGGGTGATCCGCTCTTTACGCGGGCGTGACGTCGGGAGCGTAACTGCCGGCGAGATTCTCGCGCCTGCTGCTGTGTGCCAACACCGCTGTATAAACCCCCATCACAGAGGGGTCAAGGGGGTGATTCTTGACTCTTCTAAGCCGTTACTCTGCTCGGATCTCATCACTAATTTGATTGTCGGAGGGTCCTTGGTGGTACCAAACCACCCCGGGACTTCTTTGCAGGTACTCGGTGCCAAACTCCTCATACCATCTCTTCCACAAAAACCCATTGAGACTCACACGCAACCGAAGATAACCATCGAAGTCCACCGGGAGATCAACGGAAGACAACATCTGACGGACGGAGACCTGAAAAGGACCTCCATCATTTACCAAGATCCAATTCCACACAAATTCTAGCAGCATCGGTTTTGATCCAGGCTTAAGGTAGCAGGATCAACTGAGATGACTTCGAATATGGAATTCAAAGGGATCAAATAGGGGCTAAGTCGAAGCATGCCCGAACCTTCTTCCTCCCTTTGGCTAACTTCCTAATAATTTCGTAGTCGGCGCTCAGAAAGAGGTCTTCTCTTTTTCTATTTCTAGGATTTGCCAATTGGCTTAGCTATAGACTTAATTATGCCAAACCGGTAAAAAGTTGCAGGGAGCCCAAGAAGTTTAACCCAAGCAGATACAATTTAGGTTCTTTTTTTAGAGAGAGAAAGAAACCATTTAAAGACCCTACACAGAAAGCCTTTGATGTACAAAAATTCTTTAGGCAAGAGTTTAGTGTAATCTTCTACATGTCGGAATTGAAAAAGGAGATGTCTATTATAAAGGAAACTAATTACAAAATCATCAATAAGGCCTAGTTTTTGCTTGATAAATGCATGAGGCTCTATAACATGGGGTCTACTATAAGAACACTTAAAAGTTAGTTTTAGGATTATAGAAGACTTATCTGGTTCTTCTTGTGTGAGGTAAATGGCAGGTTCCCAATTTGAGTCTCTATTATGAAGAAAACTAATTACAGATCAACAATAAGGCCTCTTTTTTGCTTGATAAATGCATGAGTCTCTATAACAGGGGGTCTACCATAAGAACACCTAAAGCTAGTTTTAGTTTTATATAGAAGACTTGTCTTGCTCTTCTTGTGTGAGGTATATGGCAAGTAACCCATTTGAGTCAACAGTGATCTCCTTTTCTTCAAAATGCATAGAAGTGGTATGTTGATTCTGTTGCAAGACTGCAGCATAAGAAGTCTTTGGAGATGAATTCAGCATGGCATCGAGTGGTGTACTGATGCTTGAGATATGAGTTTCTGACGGTGAAATAATATTGCATTGCTTGTCTACTATCTCCTTGCAGTCATTGATTGGAGAATTTCCACTAGAAATTCTCTCATTAGGTTGGAGATTTATTGCATCAAATGAGGACTTTGATGCAAAATCTATAGTAATTGCTGTGAAAACATCAACAGATTTGCCTTCCACTGTGTAGTTTGCACTCGCCATCAAGAATCAAAGATTTTCACTGTAGAATACTTTATTTTTATCAGATTACTCAATTGAGGCATGAGAATGAAGAAATTGAGTAATTCAATTAATTTTGATGAATTTCGAATAGAAATGGATTGAACTTTGTATAAGAGTTGATAGAGAGGGCTAAACCTTAATTGTATTTGGAAGAAAATTGAAGAAAATTGCAGGAACCCTTAAACGTATATATCAAAGAAAATTGTTGCATTTTGTATTTAAATTGGGTTTAATGTAAAACCCAACATTCTGAGCCAATTCAAGTCGGTCAAAATCTTTAACCACTGCTACTTTTGTTACAATGTTTAGCAGCTGGTGGTGCATCTGAGAATCTCAAATTTCAGTAATTTGGATCGTTTGAACATAGCACTTAAATGTACACATCCATATTTAATTTTTGTGATGCAGGTAGTAGCCCTTCTGTTTAAAAGGTAAAATGGAGGATACATCTCATTTTATTAATATTACAGAACAAATAATCAAAAAAATGGATCAAATTGTGTCTAGACATGAAAAGAAATTTGAATGTTCCGTGGCTCAATTGGATAATACTATATGTGAAATTAGATGTTTACGGCTTGTTTAACATATCTGGATTCCTTCAGTAAATGTTAATAAACATAAGCCTATAAGAGTAACAATAAGTAAACAAGTAACAACAGTGAATCAACTAATTAGTGAGAATATACAACTGTTCTTTTTGAACATATGATTATTAGAGATGAGGATATCTCTTACTGTTCTCCGAAACGGAATAACTCATCTTTGTGCATAAATTATGCTCTTTGTGATTATTTGTTGGACCGTTCAATTTTATTCCATACCTACTATATTGAAAATGGAGTTGGTATATATTGCAAAACAAATTCCTATTCTTAATTCTTTTTACAAGAATTGTGTAATTAGTTATTTTCTCTACTGGTTAAGTCCTGGCCCAACCGATACAATTGAATAAGTATCTGCAGCATTGTAAAATTTAAACTCAAACCAACACAAGCCATTGGCTGCGGCCTAGACTTCGATATGTACTGTATTTTGTGTCGGCATATGTGCCGACTTTGCAGATGTTGATTGTACTTTAATCATTATAACTTTAATGGTATTTTGGGTGGATAATGAGCCGCCTTTTCTCTCTCAAAACACACACACACACACACAAGCCAAAATCTAGTAGTTAATACCCCCATGTGATCTTACCCAGACAAGTTAGAGAAGTGTTTGCTGGGAAATGATATGTGGGAGAGGGCTCATGCTTTTCGGACTGGGAAACCTTGCAGATATGGTCGTCATCATCAGAGTCCTGTTTAAAACATAAAGCCTTGTCTCTGTAGTGACACACTTTGCTCCTCGATCATTATTGCCAACGTCCTTGCTAGATTATTTAGGGTGCAATAGAGATTAGTAGATTCATCCCTCTACCTCATGATCTCTTTGTCCCACCACAACCAAGCACCATGGGATAGCGCCGTTCGAGACCTGGCCCAATACAACCTCAATTGCAATTCAGTTTTGTTAGCTTTCTTTATAAATTAGGTTGTACCAAAGTTGCCTAAATCGCGGAATATGACAGAATGGGAAGCGAAAACGGGAATGAGGTATGCTAACAGGTGTGCGACTAGGTACTTCTTAGATGGCTAGGTGAGATGATATATGACCTGTGATAGAATGGATTGTTATTTTTAAAAAATAAATAAAAAGATATCATTACAAAAAGATATTATAACATATATGTTCATATACTTTAAGTACCGCTTTTTATTATCATGCAATGAGCAAGTCCATGTTGTAATTGTTGGTAGTGAAATAGTTAGTAAATAAATTAAAAACCTATCTTTTAAATTAAATTAATATGCACTGAAAATATGCCCATGTTGTAATTGTTATTCAAAACACGAATTTTTAACTTGGGAACGAAACTGTTCCCCATTTCGGATTGAAGCGTAGATAGTTTTCTTGTAACCCAGGGCTGTACTTATTTACTTTATTTTTTGTTTATTTGACAGAGGGCTCGGTTTGAAGAGCAAATAAAACAGCATAATGAGAAGAGATCAGCACTTTCTCTGGACCCAAAATCTGATGAAGATAATAGAGAGGTTGACGATTACTCATATGAAGTGTCGCTAGATGAAGACTTTTTAACTTCTTTGGAGTATGGCATGCCTCCGGCTTCAGGAATGGTATTCTTTCATCATGTTAAACTTCCACCCTTTTTTCTTCGTGCTCCAAGAGTCTTTAGTATACCTCTGTTCTCCATCTGTTTTAAAAGGACAAATGAAAATGAGAACATGGCCCAAAAAGAATGTGTTATTGTTCTCTTTTTCTGCATTCATATCATCTAGTCAGGGTTAGGGTTAGCATTATGTTCATTTCCCAGATGCTTAGTAATCTGACGTTATAATTTATCCTTCACTTACGATTCTGGGTCCTTTTATATGCTATGACATAAACCAACCAAGTCAAGATTATATTTAAGTTCCCTGCATAGATTTTATGGATACTCCAAATTACATGTCTAACATATGCATGAGACCGTTACGTTGAAACTACAGATAATGACGATCTTAACATTCATTCATTCATTCATTCGCACTTTTTTTGCTTCTCAGGGACTCGGGATTGATAGATTGGTAATGCTCTTAACGAATTCTGCTAGCATACGGGATGTTATAGCATTCCCTGTACTTAAAATTCAAAGCTAAGGCGAGTTTCGGTTTTATTAAGAACCTTCTTACTTGATGTGCCTGTTAGAGGTTTGCCTCCTTCATCAAATTTTTTTTCCTTCTTCAAAAACAGGCAAGAATATGAGAATTATCATTTGCATCAACTGTTTCACGTCACAGGGCAAATTATGGAACGAAATATCCAGGTGACCTAAATTTGCGCGCCATTTTTGACTACTTGCTGAAGGATATTAATATATTTTTTCTTTGAAAAGACATGTATTATCATTATCATTCTTGTATCATTTCGGATACCCCATAATTAAAAAGAGAATTTTCTTTTTCAGCGTGGCCTTTCTCCTTGTCAAATTAAATCATATTTCTGTCTCTCAACTTGAAATAGAACAATCTCTGTACAAAAATAATAGGCCCTCGTGTATTTTTTTTATCTTATTGTTTCATTTTGACCATCTTATTGTTTCATTTTGGCAGCAGAGGGTTAAATGTAATGATTCTTTTTGTCACACCCCGTTTCTCAAAAATACGGAAAATAGATAGTTGATGACATGGCTTGTGACGTATCTATACCGAGAAGTACATCTTTCTCATATAGGCGCGCTTAGCGTCTGGTAAGCTATATTGTCACAAGAATAAATAATTTTAGAAACATAGTTTCAACATCACATCTGTTACAAATCGAGAATTACACAAATTCAAAATTAATTCAAAATTCAAAAGTTCGGATCAATAACAAGCCTTGAATAATAAGGCATTTATTTGCAAGATATAAAGACAAACAAATGAAACTGGTAGCTGTCTCTAAACTTGATGGAAATTAGCTGTGACACTTGATCATTAGCTGTCTCTAAACTTGATGGACATTTCGAAAAAATATACATCAGGAGCTAGGCTTATGCAAGTCTCGAGCTAGGCTTATGCAAGTCTCCCAAGAAGTATGAGTATGATGTGAATACGTGCATACTAAAAGAAAATAATATAAACATGATGTGCATACAGTGTGAACAAAAGAGTAAAGCATGAATAATAAGCAATCACAAATCACGGCATGCATTACAACATGCATTACGCTAAACATATCAACGTTCGTTCAAAATTAGTAAAGTTAATACATGTCAATTTCCGTGAGTATTCCGTTGGTCCTACGGAATAGCATCATACTTGAGGATTAATTAGCATTCCGTTACTTGAGGGGTGAACTTAAGGGGGCTCTCGAAAGCTTATGCATTTTCTTTACTAAACTATCCCAACCAGTGTATAGATTTTATTAAAGTGTATAGATTTTATTAAAGGTTCGGTCTTGATTTGCTAACATGAAATCTCATCAAGATACATAATATATCGAGAACATGAAACAATCATCGAGCACATGCCTCGTGTCCATGTAATAAGTAACCAATAAAGGTTCGATTGTGTAGCCAACTTGAACATGTGGTTAAGCATTACATTAACATATATATATGAAAAGTGTGGTAACATGTATTTAAACTATAAACACTATAATTTGCATTAAATAATAAGAAAATTCTAACAGTTTTAAGTAAAACCGATAGCATATTCTATTTTGACTTTTCGAAGGTTAGGGATGGTCTTAGCCTCATTAAAGAAAATAAGTGGTTTAGAAAAATTATACATGAATAAGAAATCAGGGTTGCAGTTGCAATAAAATATGCAAGGAATTATAACATAATAATTATTGATTAAAATTATTTAACATATATAAATATCAAAACCTATAGCATTAATATCTTTACCTAATTCCACATAATTGATGTATGATTACATACCCTTACTTTAAAATTTTTTTATTATAATTAATAAATACCTCAAGATAATAACAATACACTAGTCTTTCAAATCTTTTTTTTTTTTTTGAAAATTAGTTGCAAACTGATATGCGTACTAGTCTTAATACTTTTAATTTATAACTATTTATATAACGTAAACAAATACATAAATTATAATATTAATTTTTACAAAACTAATTTATCTACAGCACTTTCAAAATCAAATATTTTTTTTATCAAGGTAGGCGAAGGAATAAACTAAGGCTAGGCACAATACATATGAGAAAACTACTTTTAGAATGTTTCATGAGAAGCTTATTCCATTCTATATATAAACTAGTACAATAGATACAAGTAGAAAAGTCATTTTATTTCAAATGTTAATTTAGAATTTAGCATTGAAGGTGAGATGAAACATATAGGTAGATAAGTGTAAAACTTGGCAAATAGGTGGTAGTTTAAGATAAAGAAGAAACTTATATTATTTTTGAAGTATTTCTAATGTCCGTATTAATCGCGGTTTAATATAGTATTAAGTCTATTATTAATAGAAGGTGATGATGCTCGATATCGGTGACTCCCCAGATAATGACACGTGGTTGATGACGTGTCTCAGAACTTACAAAAAAGGATCAAGAACATTACGTTGGAATCACACCTTGGGACTCCGATCCGAGAATGTTCCTGACCTTCGGTGGCCTTACAGACCATCCCCAGCTCGCCTCCGAGCAATCATAGAACCAAGATACCTCGGCCTCCTGCTCGTTCCCGAGCCTCCCGCCGAGCTCATCTTCCTCGGTCTCACCGACCGACCCACAGCACCGATCACAGGCGCCTCCGCCACGGCTCCGCGAATCTCGCCAAACACGAGATAATCGCCGCCCATGATCCTGCGTTCCACGCCATCACGATCCCCTATTAACGAGCATATCTCGTCATTAATGGGAATCCCGCCTATCACGTGGACGTGACGCCAGGGGCGTAACGGTCGGCGTGAATCTCGCGCCCGACTGCTCATGGTTGCCACTATATAAAGCCCTCTCTCAGACGACTCAAGTAAGCCAATTTGACCCCAATAGACCGTTACTCTGCCAAAATACCCCGTCTAACTTGATCATCGGAGAGTCCTCAGTGGCACAACCACCCCGGGACTACTTTGCAGGTGGCTCGGCCTCAACCACATAAAACCCATTGAGATCCACACACTCCAGGAGACAACCCTCCAACTCAATCTCAGCCATCCAGCAGCTCTCATTGCAGATTAACGGAAGATAACATCTGAAGGAGAAAAAGAGATTCACCAGTTGGCGCCGTCTGTGGGAGATCAATGGAAGCTATTGGGTCAAAATAAATTCCCTAAGATCCGCTCCAAATCCAAGATCCGCACAAGGAATCTTGCCCGTCGATCGCGAGATCGATGCTCATGAATTGCTCGAGCCTCTTGCTCCCCACCGCCACTTCCTGGTCGTTGAATTTGAAATCAACGGCCTAGATAGACCCGCTACATATTTTACACTTAAAATCATTTTAAATCCTATAAATTCATTTTAAATCATAAAAATTCGAAATAAAATTCTAAAAAAATATTTTTAAATTGTTTTAATCTTTTAGAAATATTTTCACTAAAATGAAAATTCTTTTTTTAATAATTTTTTTATAAATTCTAATAAATTCAAACAATTTCTTTAAAAAATCATTAAAAATTATGTCTCACCTTAAAAAATTTATTTTTTCCCAAAAATGATTTTTACTTAATTTTTTCACAATAAAACAATTTTAAGCTTCTGTAAAAATAAAAATAATTACTTTCCTCTCTTTTAAAATCATTTTCCAAACTTTTATTTCTCATTAAAATAGTACACATTAAATGACAAAAATTATGAATAAGAAAAATAAAATTATTTATTTAATTTCAAAAGAGAAAAAAATATACAATAGATTAGTTGTTACAATCTACCCTCCTTAATGACTTTTGTCCTCGAAATTTCAATAAGAGGGAAAACTAAAACAAAGCTAGAAATGGTGGGGATAACGTTCTCGCATCTCATCTTCGTGCTCCCAAGTAGATTTTATGGGGGAATCCCTCCTTCACATCATTCTGACCAGTATGACCATTTTATTCCATAGGGTCTTCTCCTTTCGATCTAAAATTTCAACTGGCTGTTGCTTGTAAGTTAGATCGGTTCCCTCAGTAATTTTTGAGTGATTAAGAACATGATTGGGATCGCCAACATATCGGCATAGCTGGGAGATATGGAAAACATTATGCACGCCCTCTAAAGACGGTGGTAATGCTAGCCGATAAGCCACTTCCCTACATGCTCTAGGATATCGAAAGGGCCGATGAAACGTGGACTAAGCTTTCCACGTCTCCTGAAACAGATGACCCTTTTATTAGGTGACATCTTGAGGAACACATGATCCCCTGGCTGAAATTCTAAGTATCTCCTCTTTCCATCAGCCTAATGCTTCTGCCTATCTTGTGCAACCCGAAGTTGTTCTCTAATCTTCCATACTACATCCACGGTCTTTATGATCATCTCAGGCCCAACGAGTTCTCTGTCTCCAACGTTGTCCCAACTCAGAGGGGAACGGTACTTTTGTCCATAAAGTGCCGCGAAAGGAGCCATGTGGGTTGATAACTGTAGTTGTACGCAAACTCTACAAGATGTAGGTGGTTTTCCCACGATCCTGTGAAGTCCAACATACAAGCTCCAACATGTCTTCGAGAATCTGAATAACTTTCTCTGACTAGCCATCGGTCTGGTGGTGATAGGCCGTGCTGAAACTCAGACTAGTACCAAGACTTGTTTGAAGACTCTGCCAAAACTGAGATCGAAACTTGGTGTCTTGATCGGAGACTATACATACTGGAACTCCGTGCAATCTCATGATCTCTTCCATATATCTCCTAGCCAAGCTTTCTGTGGATTGACCAACTCTAAAGGGGATGAAGTGGGCCGATTTGGTGAGGCGATCCATAATAACCCAAACGACGTCATTGTTCTTTGTGCTACGAGGAAGGGCAGTCACAAAGTCCATGGTGATATATTACCATTTCCACTCTGGGATCAGCAGAGGCTGAAGTAGGCCTGCAACTCAGTGATGTTCAACTTTCACCTGCTATCATATCAAGCACTTAGCTACACTTCGAGCGACCTCTCACTTCATACCGTGCCTCTAATAATGTTGCTGAATGTCCTTATACATCTTCATGCCTCCTGGATGAATGGAATAGGGAGAGCTACGAGCCTCTTTCATCAGCTCTTCTCTAATAGTTCCAGTAGGTACGTAGACTCGACTTCCGTACCTCAGGGATCCATCCTCATGAATATTGAAATCTGACCGAAGACCGGCCTCAACCCGTTCCCTAATCTTCTGCAATCTAGCATCGCCCGCTTGGGCTTCCTTTATACGATCGACAAGTGAGGATTTTTTCTACAGGTTCATCAGTGAAGAAGTGATCCCTGGAAAAATGACCTCTGTCGCTAACTCGTGAAGGTCTTGGTACAGCCTCCACTGCGTAGCGAGATACATTGCCAATGGCTGGTGACTCAATGTTAGTTATATGTATGCCCTAGAGGCCATTATTGTACATGCGATGTATATTATAGTGGATGCTTGGACATACATAAGGAGGATTTTCTTGCTCGACATGATAGTATGCTATCTGGTTACTCTTTATCTTAACATGTACACTGATTGTCTCTCTGTTACATGTTGGTAAAGCCCTTAGAACGTGTACTTGACTACCTGGATTATTGTTAGTGTATATGCCCTAGGGGCCATTATTGTATCATACTAGTTTGTATATTACTTAATGGAAGCTTGGGATATTCACATGTATATAACAGTCTTGCTAAACATGGTAGTATGCTACTTGGTTTTTTCTATCTTAATATGTGAGTATACGTATTGATAGAGCTTTAGGATCTTGCTTGACTACCAGCGTTGTGATGGCAGTCACACTAGTGGGGGCTGGGTAGTCTACAAGCACATCCTTATTCAGGTCCCTAGTCGTTGGATTATCGAGACAGGGCATCGATACTCCGGAGTAGACTAGTGTGTACGCTTCTCATCCCAGTTGGGGAGATGGTCTGTCCCACAGCCGTCAGTACGTCGTACTGGAGATAGTATGCAGGTGCTCGTTAGGTTACGAGTACACCGGACAGGACTCACAGGGAACTGTTGGTTGGTTTTATACCAGTCGTCAGTGAACAGTTCCCAGGTGACATGAGTACAGCATAGTCCGCAGACTTGACACTGCTACTTCGCCTCGAGTGTGTCCCACTGTTCTTAGATTGCTACCCTACCACGGCTCAAAGGAGTCGTGCAAACAGGTAGCAGTTGGGTGCAGTCCCGAGCACTTGGAGGCAGTGGTGGTTAGACAGGATTCGTCTCTCCCGGTATTGGGGGTTGATATCGCGCTGTGTCAGAGAGCCATTGCGCAAAGTCCCTGGCCAGGGCAAGCGAGATTTGCTGGTAGGTTCCAGTAGTTTCTCAGGGTGTAATGGGCTTCGCTCCGACACGACTTATACCGCTATTAGGGGACTGACGCTTGCCGCCCCCTAGGCCCGATATGCGATAGTCTTAGACGAACAGACCGGACTGTACGGAGATTGTCACATCAGACTCAGTAGGAGTTCGGATGGGTTTTCTCATCGGCTTTCTTATCGACATCTACCTGGGGACCGTTACGTACAGCTAGTGCCGCTTGCGGTCTGTGGTTAAACCCATTGCCAGCGTAGTAGTCGAGTCTCTAGAGTCCCACAAAGAGAGTTTCCCTACTCCAGGCGAAACGATATAGAGGTCGTATGGTTTTACGACAAGGGTTCGGACGCATACGTGTGTTTACGCACGTACGACATCCGGACAGTTTTTACTAGTTGGCTTTGGTTTAAGCCAGTTACTAGTATCCGGTTATTGGGTTTATACAGTCTAAAGTTTTTCCGTGTTTTCACGGATAGGAGGGGCGTTCTCGTAATTGCGCGAGAAGCTTCTAGAAGATGGTGACTAAGGAGGTTTAGGTGGCATATACATTGAATGAGATTAGTGAGTCATATGGATGATTCATCCATATCATTAATGCTTCATAATTGCTTAATGACTCATGGAGATGAATCACCATAAGATATTTATCAAGCATGGTTGTAAATCATTTTCTTTTCTTTTCTTGAAAAACAATAATGCTTGATATATATTATGATAGCTCATTTTCTCATTTCATTATTATGGTCATCTTCTCTCTCCTCAAGCTCTCCTTCTTCAAACCCTAATCCTCCCTTCTCATGTGTTGAGTACAAGGATTAGATTAGACTACTTAATCCATAACCCTCTCTCTATATCATCTAGGTACTTTGATTAGCACTTAAAGAAACCTAGTTACCTCTAGTTTGAGGTGAAGCTTGTAGTAAAGCTCTAGGGTGGATCTTCTACTACTTAGAGAAGGCCGGAGAGGACGTGGAGAACGACAAGACGAAGGACTCGGTTCTTTAGGTACAATCACTTCACATAGTAGTTTAGAACTTCTATGTTTGTTGTTAGTTATCGTTTAGCTTCGATTCATGCGGTTAGTCGATGTTTAAGCAAAGAACAAGATTGTTTTTCATATTTTCGCCTCCCCGCAAGTCGTGGGGTGTTGCACTCGAGATCGTCATAGAGTCTTGTGTGATTCCCACTGTGCTTTGATTTCTACCTTACCACGGTCAAGAGATCGTGCAAAAAGGTGGTTTTTGGGTACAGTTCTGAGTTACATGGAGGCAATGAGCGATAGGAGGGGATTCGTCTCTCCCGGTATTGGGGGTTGATGTTGCGCTGTGCTCGATTGGCTATAACAAGAAGTCCCAGGTCAGGGCTGCTTATGAGATTTACTGGTAAGTGTTATTAGTAGTTTCTCGACCCGTTATGAGCCTCATATTGACACGACTTATCGAGTTATTGGGGTCTGACGTTTACCACCCCAGACGAGATATGCGACATATCAGACGAAAAGACCGGACTATACGGTAGTGTTACTGATTGGATTCGCAGGAGTATGAGCAGGCATGCTTGTTGATCTTCTGATCGCTCAATACCCGGGTGGCCGTTACGTTTAGCAGATCGCTTGCGGCTTGTGGGTGTTTGATATGATCATCACCTACTGCCGGCGTATTGACGAGTCTTTAGAGTCCTACACAGAGCTTTCCTGGTTCATGCGAAACGAAGTAGGAGCACATATGTGTAACGCCTTAGATTTCGGTTAGTGTTCGTTTAGACGTTAATGCGGGTTTACTGTAAAAAGTTTACCAATTCGGGTTCCTCATATTTTATAACATTTAATTAATAATTTATTATTATTTGTTATGAGCATGCACGCACGTGTGTACGTAAATGTGAGGGTTTGTTTGTATTATTGTAGTTCTTAGCAACCATGACACTTAACCTAATCTAATCCCTTTGCTTTATCCAAATCTTTGCTTAACCCTAATCCTTAACCATTCCTAGATCGTTTGTGAGAGAGAGAGATATTTATTTGGAAGTGATGAGGTGTGTGTGAAAGCTTTAATGGTGCATTAGTTGCATTGGTGCACTTACCTCACCCCACACTCACCTCCCTCTCTCTTATCCACACACACTCTCTCATTTCTCTATCTTTTTTTTTTCATTTCCTCTCTCATCAAACTGAACACTTCATTACCCTTAATCAAATCCATCACAAATATTCACAATCTCATCAAAAATCACATCTTTAATCACTTTTTTCCTCTTGGATGCCTTGGAGCATGCAAAGCTTGGATCTTTGAGTTCTTTTGTGTAGGTAATGATCTCTATCTGTTTTTTAAGTAGTTTTTGTGTTGTTTAGACTTTTAGTTTTAGTTTAGAATGTTTAAAGTTAAGTTTTGTGCATAATATCGTATTTTAGTGTCAATATGTGACATCTGTGATCTACTGTGACCCGGAGTTTTTACTAGAAAACCAAACAAAGTAGTTGTGTTGTACTTGAGACCATAGGACATCACCTGGAGCACGGACCCCTGGAGCTCGGACTCGGCCGATGACGAGAAGAGAAATTCCGGCGACCTCGGCTTGGGGTTAGAGTTAGGGTTTGGGTTTTTCTGGGTAGGTGTCTGCAGTGGTTTAGGTGTGTTGCGGTAAAAATTTACACCCCTGTTGACCGAGTCAAAGTCAAGGTCAACCCCAAGCCAGGTGGGCCCAAGCCCAAGCAAGTGGGCCAATGCCCAGGTCGAACCCGAACACGAAGCGTCTGGCCTTCCTCCATGCCAACAAAAAAAATCATGTAATAAATAATTTTTATGTAATTTTTTATACATGAATGTATGTAAAATGGGCATAAAGCCAATATTTTGTAAGCCCATGGCTTATGTGCAAAAATGTAATGGCACATGAGCCATGGAATAGGCAAAATGCCATTTTGTAAAGCCCAAGGGGCTATATGCAAATATGTAAGCCTATAAAAGGCAAAATGATGATGAATAAAGAATACTTTTCATTCTCTCCAAAAAAAAAATTAGAGCTGAGCTCTTTCTTCTTTCTTCAAGGTTCCAAAACCTTCTTCTTTCTCTTGAATTAAATCAAGAGTTTTACTCTTCCTTTTTCAAAACTAAATAGTTTTCCACCACAAAACCCACAAAGGGGAACTTGGATCTGCCATCAGATCTTAAAAAGGAGAGATTTTGAGATTTTACATCTCTTGATCTTCAAGATCCAGCAAGCAACAGGAGGAAGAAGAAGAACCCTTCCATTAACCCAACAAAAAAAAAACACTCAGGAGTCTAACTCCTCTTTGATTTCTCTTCAGAGAAATCTTTTTAGGCTAAAAGCCTGTTGTGTGCGCAAGTCGCCCGCGTGCCGACACGTGGCGCGCGCGCTTGCGCAACTGCGCAAGTGCGCAAGGCGCCCGCGTGCCGACACGTGGCGCGCGCGCTTGCGCAACTGCGCAAGTGCGCAAGTCGCCCGCGTGCCGACACGTGGCGCGCGCGCTTGCGCACCTGCGCATCCCTTGGATGTCTTTTCCCCCTCTTTTGTGTACATATATACACATATACATATGTATACAAATTTATACATACACGTACTCCACGACACTGTCCCTGTTAGAAAAAAATTTCTAACGGGGCGCTGCCCCGCACCCCGCAAGGGGGCTGCTAGCCCTCTTGACCCCCAGCCCGCTATCCGGGTAGCGGGACCCCCGTAAAAACTCTGCGTGGCTCCCGATATATCCAAAACCCCCCCTTTCAAAACAAAACACACGCACACCGCACATTGAGTTCGCATGACCAATTTAACCCGTTAATCGGAGGTTCCCTCGCCCCAAAGGCGAGGGGTAATTAACGGCAGCTTAGTCCGCGGCTGCTGGAGATTCGGATCCCCACAATCATTAAATCCCAGCCTACCCTAGGCAGGGGGAATCTGTAGTACGCCTGACAAGCGTGCGCGTATTCCCATCTCAATGGGGTGACGAAAAACACCCTACAGATTCTGGCACGCCCGGTGGGACCAATCTCTCCTCTCATATTTCGGGTTAAACGTTCATGCGAACTCAATCAATACACATATCGATTGCCTATACTGAAATGATGTTTTCTTTTCGTGCAGCAATCAAATTTCGACGACAATGTCTCCCAAGACGAACTCAGCTTCCAATGTGACCCCGATTCCGTACGTGGTCAAGATCAACGCTCGTGTGGTTCTCCCCGCGAGCCTCAGTCGACAGTGGGAGGAACCGCCCCGCCAGTTTGGCTCCGTCATCATCTACCCTGCCGGGAGCGCTCATCTGGCAGAGATCCCAGCGGAACAGGTGGCCAAGCCGGTCTCGAGGGGCAAGAGGCCGAATGTCGTGATCGCCAAGGCACCACAACCGAAACTCAAGACGGTGTGTGAACGATTCTCTGGTGCTCCAGCGGGGGGCAAGAACTCCGGTACAAAGGGCAACATCCAATGTTGCGGACGAGCTCACGCGATTACTCCAACAAATGCACAATCGAGCGTATCTCCAAGGCCTTCCATCGCCCGGTCTGCGACGTCTTCCCAAAGAGTTGAAGTCTGCCAGGTGCTTAGAACAGAAAAGTTAAGGCAGAAGCGGCTCAGGTATCGAGCCAATAAGAGGGCCAAGGCTTCGGCCAAATGGAATCATGTGAAGTTCCAAGTGCAGGGTTTCCCCGCGACGACGGCTGAGTCGGACGTAAGAATCAGCAATTCCTTCGAGCCTCTGAAGTGGGTTCAGAAAAACGCCATGACCGCCAGAATCAAGAAGACAGCGGTCCGAACAGTGCCACAAAGAGACGTGTCCCCGCCCCAACAGAAAAAGTACGACACTATCTCTTCAAGAGTCTATCAAGCGCTCTGTGCCGCACGAAAGCAGCGGGGAAAACCCAGAAAAGATGCGCCATCACCATTCAAGAAACTGGTTAAGCCAGCCGCCTTCAATCGACTGCCAACAACCGAAACAAGGGGGTCAAGACAGCAATCCATGAAATCAGCTGCCAATGATAGAAAGACGGCCGGATACATCATCCATACGGTCTATATGGCGGGCGGACGCCCCAGCGACAACCTTCGCAGCAAAAGCAAGGATGGGGCCACCACATCCCAAGCCCAATCTAGCCTGAATGTGGTCGCCGCCGCTCAAGAACAGCCGCCCCCGCTGGATGAAGAAAACCCTCTCGATGAGGATGATAGGCAGAAAGACCCCTCGGTCCACACAGAGTCAAGCTCGGACAGTGAGGAAGAGCCGACTTTCCGCCCCAGGACTGCGGAGCAAGAGCTGCTTCAAGAGCTTCGAAAACAGCTCAGGAGCAAAGATAAAGAGATGGCCAAGCTCTATTCGAAGATTGACGACTTAACGAACATGGTGATGCAGCTTACGGCTCAAATTGCTCGAGCGCCTCCCAATCAAGCACAAGCCGCTATTAATCAGCCGGGTGATGACAATCCGAGGCAGCCAATGCCTGTTCCTTCGGGTCCAAGACTGGTCGAGCCACATGAGAGCCGTCCACACTCCGCTTCTGGGGATGCCTTGGCCCCAGATAATACTATCCCGCTAACACAGGATCGAATAATGGATTTGGTCACCAGTAAGGTTAAAACATTGGTGGCCGAAGCTGAAGCTCAGAAAGAAATCGGCAGTAGCGGGCGGCCATACCCCGCGCAGTACGATCTGATTGAGTTCCCAAGCGGCTACGTCATTCCTAAGTTCGGAAGATTTGATGGAACGGGGAATGCAAATCAGCACGTCGCCCACTTCAAAGCATCGTGCGGAAATACAGGGGGCAATGACGCGCTCCTTCTTCGTCAGTTTGTCAACAGCCTGACCGGTGTCGCTTTCGACTGGTACGCGAGCATACCAGATGGGTCCGTCATTACCTTTGCCCAAATGGAGTCTCTGTTCCGGCAAAGGTTCATGAGCGTCAGTGATAAAATCTCCATAGCCGACCTTGTGAGGACTAAGCCGGGGAAGAATGAAAGCAACACTGACTTTATCGCCCGATGGCGTAATCTCACGGTCAAGTGCGAACCGCCACTGGAGCAGGACCAGTCCGTCAGCCTTCTCATTGGGAACCTCAGCAATTGGATGGTCCCATTCTTGTGTACAGCGGGCCTCAAGACATTTCAGGAGCTAACCAAGAAAGTTCAAATGCTGGAACGCTCGAAGCAAGAGTCCCCGCCGGACTCTCAGAGAGACAAAACCTGGAAAAGCAAGCGGGACGACAACCGTAGAAGCGGGAGTTCCAGCAGTACCAATGTCTTCAATGCCTCTGATAATGAAGAAAAGCGAAGGGCGGCCGAATCCAAAACTAACCGGTCTCGAAAGCCATTGCTGGGAGGAGATGGGCCTTCCCTAGAGGAGAAAAAGAACAAGGTTTACTCTTTCAGAAGGGACAAGGTTCGCAAGATATTTAAAGATGCCTTGAACAACGGCCTACAATTGCCGGAATCGAAAAGACCCCAGGAAGCAAAAATGACTGACAATCCTTTGTATTGCCCGTACCACCGAGTAGTGAGCCATGCGATCGAGGATTGCTATATCTTCAAAGATTGGGTCGAGAAGCAGTACAAGGCTGGAGAGATCGAGCTGTCCAAAAGTGTGTTGGTGAACAATCAAGTTGCAACCACCAACTTTATACAGACAGAAGTTGAAGCCTTCTGGGAGAAGACAGCCGAACCCGCTGCCCTGAGAGATGAAACTGACTCATCGCGGCCTCCGTGGAGTACGCACATATCTAATAAGACGAAGAAGATGATAAAGCTACTTCAGAAAGAACCCAGGACGGAATGGGGAGGGCAGAAGAAGCCTACCAGTCCAGCTGCCAATGCGGCTCCATCAGGCTCAAAATCCAAGAAACTGAAGAAGAAGAAAAGTGCAGCTCGGCGCGAAAAAGAGTCTGCAGGGAGATCAACCATTCAAAAATATATCGATTCTCTCGAAGAATATGAACAAAAGGAAAGAACATTGATTCAATTGAAGGAGTTCTTCCCTGTACAAGCGGCTGAAATTCTGGAGGAGTTAGAAGAAGACTCCAATAAAGAGATCCCAGTAGTGACCTGCTACGCCATCCATCTTGGCAGCGACTCCGAGGATGATCTTTGTTTTCCCGAAGAGGATGAGGAGCTCGCCACAACGACCAATCAAATCCAGCTCAGAAGCGGCAGGGCTCTACCGCCGAATCAGGGCAACGCCCCAAAAGGGAAGGAAAAACAAGTCGCTAATGAAGAAGATGGCAGAGAACCGGCTGATGAAAACATAAGTCCTTCCTCGGTGGACTATAATGTCTTGGCACATCTCCGGAAGCTTCCGTCTCTCCTGAGCATCTATGACGCCTTGGTCCTATCTAAGGAGCTTAGAGATGTTCTCATCCACGCTCTACA
Source organism: Agapanthus africanus (assembly GCA_030015575.1). Lineage (NCBI taxonomy): Eukaryota > Viridiplantae > Streptophyta > Magnoliopsida > Asparagales > Amaryllidaceae > Agapanthus > Agapanthus africanus. The sequence goes on from CM057347.1 coordinate 300,958,513, forward strand.
AAACCCCGAGCGGTATCAGGCCCACTTTGCGGAAATTAATATGAAAGAAGCCCAGCACGCTTTGCATGCCGCCGCAGTCACGTTTAAGGATGAAGACTTGCTACTGGGAACGGCTGAGCATAATCGGCCGCTTTACGTGACCGGGTACAGCGACGGAGATCGAATTAATCGCATATTGATTGATCCGGGGTCCTCAGTGAACATCATGAACTTGCGAACTCTGAAGAGTTTATCAATGGACATCCGACATCTGTCAAGGGAAAGGATTGTCATTCAAGGCTTCAACCAAAATTGCCAGCAAGTTCTGGGGTCTATAGCTCTGCCAATCAAATTCGGGGATCTGCAAACTGAAGCTAAGATATACGTGATCGACGCCGACACGTCTTATAAGATTCTCCTGGGGCGGCCGTGGCTCCACGATTATGGCATCATTCCGTCAACTCTCCATCAATGCATGAAGTATACTAAAAATGGCCAAGAAAGACGCATTGACGGAGACATCCAACCGTTCGGTGTGCATGAAGTCCGATATGAAGATTCTCGGTACTTTATGAACCACCAAAATGCTAAGCCACAACTGACTGAGGATAGACCAGCCCCAAGGCTCAAAAGCAAATCTGCGCCGTCTGTCACTTTCAAAAGCAAAAATGCTCAAGTGCGCCCGCATTTCGGTAGCGACACTGATGAGTCCGACGCTGGAAGCCCGTCCTTCCATAAAACTCGCCCTCGTTTCGGCAGCGATACGGATGAATCCGTCACTGAAGCCCCATCTAGCAGTAAAGTCCGCCCTCATCTCGGCAGCGACACTGAAGAGTCAGAGGAGGAGGACCTGTCGTGCGACAGCTGTGCAGATCGACCCCTTATGCAGCAAGCGAAACTACGAGAGACCTTCGAAGTCGCAGAAGGGTCCCTGGCTATCACAAGGGTGCCGGAACGGATGTGCAAAGAGCTCGACGCATTGTCAGTCTCTACCGTGGACCAGCTGAAAACTTTCTACGTGCCCGGGAGGAAAAGTGGACAGAAGGGCATCTTGTTTTATGGGTCAAACCCCGTTGCGCACCCGGACGATTTGTCTGTCGCGTGCCTTCCATATGAGAGAGGCATAAGAGCCGTCCTCAATCCCAGATTCTATGCGCCCGAGATGCGGGAATACTTTAAGAAGTGCGGATGCCGGTTATATCAAACGGAGTCCGAAGCAAAGTTTTACGAAGGGCTATGGCATCCTCCCCAGGTCCGAGCACTCATCGATGGACGAATTCCAGACAGACGGGGAATAGGTTACATTCAACCTGATTCCAGAGCGTGCTACATGATCCATGTTGGTGAAGCTGGCGAAAGATCAAATGATGACGACGAGATAGCCGAGCCAGAAGAAGCTCCTCAAGAGCTCGAAGATGGAGGACAAGCAACCTTTGACGAGCTAACCGAGATTGACTTAGGAACGCCCGATAATCCAAGGCCGACCTACATCAGCTCACTCTTGTCAGAGGAAATGAAAGAGCAGATAATTGCCCTGTTGCGTGAGTTCGTTGACTGCTTCGCGTGGACATACAAAGAAATGCCTGGCCTTTCCCCTGAAGTGGCCGTACATAAGTTGGCTATATCTCCTGATGCTAAGCCAGTCAAACAAGCTCCTCGAAGAATGAGAAGGGAACTAGAAGAAAAGGTCATCGAGGAAACCAAGAAACTCATCGATGCCGGCTTTATCAGGGAAGAGAAATATGCGGACTGGATCGCATGCATAGTCCTAGTGAAGAAGAAAAATGGGCAGATCCGAGTTTGTGTCGATTTCAGGGACCTCAATAAGGCATGTCCTAAAGACGACTTCCCGCTACCGGTCATGGAAATGATGGTCGATGACACCTCAAATTATGAACTGTTCACCTTTATGGACGGCTCGTCTGGATATAATCAGATCAAGATGTCGCCTGAGGATGAGAAGCACACAGCATTTCGAACCCCGATCGGAATATATTGCTACAAGGTAATGCCATTCGGACTGAAGAACGCAGGTGCTACATATCAAAGGGCGATGACTAATATCTTTGATGACCTAATCCATAAAGTCGTCGAATGTTATGTTGATGATTTGGTCGTCAAGACTAAAGCCAAGGCCGATCATATCCAAGATCTCAGGACCGTTCTCACTAGACTGAGAGAATACGATCTGAAGATGAATCCTCTGAAGTGCGCTTTTGGCGTGTCATCGGGAAAATTCCTGGGCTTCATAGTTCGACATTGAGGGATCGAAGTTGACCCATCAAAGATAAAGGCCATCATGGAGATGCCTCCTCCGAAGAGTCTGACGCAGCTAAGATCTTTTCAAGGCAAGCTTGCTTATATACGGAGGTTTATCTCAAATTTATCAGGGAGATGTAGGCCCTTCTCAAAGCTCATGAAGAAAGGAGCTCCTTTTATCTGGGATGCCGAATGTCAAGCAGCGTTCGAAAGCATCAAACAATACTTGTTGCACCCTCCAGTGCTGGCTGCTCCCATTCCAAATAAACCGTTGATTCTCTACACTGCCGCGCTAGATGAGTCACTCGGTGCGCTCCTCGCCCAGAATAACGAGGAGGGAAAGGAAAATGCCCTCTACTACCTCAGTCGAACTCTAGTCGGGGCGGAACACAACTATTCCCCAATCGAAAAGCAATGCCTGGCTCTGATATTTGCTGTGAAGAAGCTGAGGCACTATTTGCTCGCTCATCGGGTTATGCTGATCTCCAAGGTCGACCCGCTCAAACACTTGATGACTAAAGCAAGCCTAGCCGGCAGAATGGCAAGATGGGCTGTCATGCTACTTGAGTTTGACATAGTTTACACTCCTCAGAAAGCAGTAAAAGGGCAAGCTCTTGCAGACTTTCTCGCTGCTCATCCCATACCAGAAGGGTCGCCACTAAATTGTGAGTTACCCGACGAACAAGTGCTGCATTTCGAGAATGACGATCCATGTTGGGAGCTCTACTTCGATGGGGCCTCATCGATAAGAACCTCCAGTAAATCAAGCGTCCCGGAGATAAAAGCAGGGATAGGATTGGTGTTTATCACACCATCAATGGGAACCCTACGGCGTTCTTTTGCTCTCACCGAGCCTCGCACAAACAATGAGGCCGAGTATGAAGCTCTGATAGCTGGTTTGGAGCTCGCCATAGAAATGGAAATCCTTCGGCTACGAGTTTACGGTGACTCCCAGCTTGTCGTCAACCAAGTAAGCGGCGACTATAAGATATACAAACCCGAGTTAGCTCGGTACAGATGTAGGGTGGTGGAACTCATGAAACGGTTCACTCATATCAAACTAACGAGAGTCCCTAGAGCGTTGAACGGAAAGGCTGATGTACTCGCTCGCTTGGCCAAGGAACTGGCTGATCCTGAAATGGACGAAATTCTGATCACAGTCAGGAGCCGGCAAATTCTACCCCCAGTCTCTCTACGAGAAGAGGAAAGCGCGGAACAGAAGAGCAGTCCTACGGAAGAAGCTTCGATCATCCAAGACGAGCCCGATTGGAGAGAACCCTTCATAGAGTACCTCCGATACGACAAGCTGCCCGAAGAAAAATCTGCGAGGATTCAGCTGAAGAAAAGAGCTCTCCGATACGTGTTTGTAAATGACACGTTATACCGCAGGTCATATGACCAACTCTGGCTCAGGTATCTGTCATTGGCCGAAGCCCAAAAGGTCATGAAAGATGTCCACTCGGGCGTTTGCGGTGCTTACCAATCTGGCCCCAAGATGCGACTTCAAATCAAACGGCTTGGGTATTACTGGCCCACCATGATACGGGATTGCGGAGAGCATGCAAAGAAATGTTATATCTGCCAAATTCACGGTGATTTTATTCACAAGCATCCCAACCCATTGCATCCTACAGTGGCGTCGTGGCCCTTCGAAGTTTGGGGCACCGACATTGTTGGCCCAATTGATCCTCCGTCATCTAAAGGCCACCGGTTCATACTGGCCGCGACAGACTACTTCTCCAGATGGGCTGAAGCTGTCCCGCTAAAAGAAGTCAAGACAAAAGATATTCTGACATTCTTCCAGCATAATATTCTATACCGCTTTGGTACACCAAGAAGAATCATTTCTGACAACGGGCCTTCTTTCAAGAGCTTCAATGTCTCAAGGTTCGCTACTCAGCACAAGATAGACTGGAGATATTCCTCCATCTATAATCCAAGAGCCAACGGGCTAGCCGAAGCCTTCAATAAGACTCTATGCAAGCTCCTGAGGAAAAATGCTTCAGCCAACAAGAGAGACTGGAATCTCAAACTTCACAAGGCGTTGTGGGCATATCGTACCACGCACCGTACTCCAACACAGTCCACTCCATACTCATTGCTCTTCGGAGTGGAGGCGGTCCTCCCCCTCGAAGTCGAAGTCCCAAGCTTAAGAATGGCCGTCCAACATGAGTTGACGGAGGAAGAAAACGTGCTCCTTCGACTTGAAGAACTCGATGCCCTCGAAGAAAAGAGGCTCGCGGTGCAGCAAAATCTGGAGCTATACCGAGCCCAAATGTCACGGGCCTATGACAAGATAACTCATCTCCGTGCTTTCAAGAAAGGTGAATTGGTGTTGGTCCTCAAAAGACCGATCATCCCCAATCGACATGCCAAGGGAAAATTCGAGCCGAACTGGGAGGGACCATACGTCATCGAGAAAGTGTTCGACGGAGGATCCTACCAACTAATAAGTGCCGAGGGAGAAAGGCCCATGCCACCCATCAATGGCCGATATCTCAAGAAATACTACACATGAATGCTCCAAGTCGCAGGCGAATTGAGCACATCGGCCCTACGGTCTGGATCAGACATCCTGCAAAACCGTATACAATCCACGGGCGTAAATGACCCCTATTTCTCCTAAATCCTGCCGGTGAGACTACTTTTAAAGTCCCACCAGCGGCAAAAAAAAAACAAACAAAAAAAAAAACAAAACGGTATGTCCACAAGCAAAACGGGCACGGATGAAAACCCGAAAGGGCTCCGTGAGTAAAAACAGCAGGACAACCGGCGAGTCTGTGAAAACCCGAAAGGGCGCAAACTCGTGAAAAGAGATGAAATACACTCGCAAAGCCCTCTCGACCTTGCGAGGAGAAAACCCCTGCGTGAGATCCTTACGACTCACAAAGGAGCAACACACTTAGGAATCCTCACGATTCCTAAGGAGAAAATACACCTGCGGGATCCTTATGACTCGTAGGGAGAAAATGCTTTTATGGGACCCTCACGGCCTATAAAATTGAAAAGCCTTGGGTGGTAGGGACCTAAACCTATCTCCTAAGCCATCGTTCCCCAACGGGCAACGGCAAATGATGAGTCGCTCCTGGCATTTCGCTTCAGTGTTAGCGGTGCTGATGCCGACCAAAAACCCAAATCCCGAGTCCTCCCAAGGAAAATGATGAGTTGCTCCTGGCATTATTCCAGTGCAGCAATGCTGATGCCAAACAAGATCCAAATTCCAAGTCCCCAAATGGCGAATGATGAGTCGCTCCTGGTACCAAATTCCAGTGCAGCGATGCAGACGCCAACCAAATTCCAAATCCCATACCCCAACGGCGAATGATGAGTCGTTCCTGGTACCATATTCCAGTGAAGCGATGCAGACGCCGACAAAGTCCCGAAATTTTTCCGGCCCTACGGTCTGGATCATACATCCTGCAAAACCGTATACAATCCACGGGCGTAAAACAATCCCAATCTCTCCTAAGTCCTACCGGTGAGACCACATTCAAAGTCCCACTAAAAAAAAAAAGAAAAAAAAAGAGAAAAAAAAGGGTATGTCCACAAGAAAAATAGGCACGGAGGAAAACCCGAAAGGGCTCCGTGAGTAAAAACAGCAGGACTACCGGCGAGTCTGTGAAAACCCGAAAGGGCGCAAACTCGTGAAAAGAGATGAAATACACTCGCAAGGTCCTCTCGACTTTGTGAGGAGAAAACCCCTGCGTGAGATCCTTACGACTCACAAAGGAGCAACACACTTAGGAATCCTTACGATTCCTAAGGAGAAAATACACCTGCGGGATCCTTACGACTCGTAGGGAGAAAATGCTTTTATGGGACCCTCACGGCCTATAAAATTGAAAAGCCTTGGGTGGTAGGGACCCAAACCTATCTCCTAAGCCATCGTTCCCCAACGGGCAACGGCAAATGATGAGTCGCTCCTGGCATTTCGCTTCAGTGTTAGCGGTGCTGATGCCGACCAAAAACCCAAATCCCAAGTCCTCCGAAGGCAAATGATGAGTTGCTCCTGGCATTATTCCAGTGCAGCAATATTGATGCCAAACAAGATCCAAATTCCAAGTCCCCAACCCCAAAGTGGCGAATGATGAGTCGCTCCTGGCATTATTCCAGTGTAGCGATGCAGACGCCAACCAAATTCCAAATCCCATACCCCAACGGCGAATGATGAGTCGCTCCTGGTACCACATTCCAGTCCAGCGATGCAGACGCCAACAAAGCCCTGAAATTTTTCCGGCCCTACGGTCTGGATCATACATCCTGCAAAACCGTATACAATCCACGGGCGTAAAACAATCCCAACCTCTCCCAAGTCCTACCGGTGAGACCACATTCAAAGTCCCCAAAAAAAAAAAATCCCAAATCCTCCCGGGGCAAATGATGAGTTGCTCCTGGCATTATACCAGTGCAGCAATGCAGATGCCAAACAAAAACCAAAATCCCAAATCCTCTAAATGACAGATGATGATTCGCTCCTGGTACCACATTCCAGTATAGCGATGCTGATGTCAACCTAAATCAAAATCAACAAGTCAACTTTCACTCCGACACCGCAAAAAGCGGAGCAAGTCAGAATTCAATCTCGACACCGCAAGAAGCGGAGCAAGTCAAGTCTACCCCTGACACTGCAAGAAGCAGAGCAAGTCAAATCAAGCACCGACCGTCCAAGTCGCTAAAAGGGCAGCATCGACCGTCCAAGTCTCAAAAAGGGCAGCATCGACCGTCCACGTCGCAAAAAGGGCAGAACCGGCCGTCCACGTCGCTAAAAGGGCAGCACCGATCGTCCAAGTCGCTACAAGGGCAGCACCGACCGTCCAAGTCGCTAAAAGGGCAGCATCGACCGTCCAAGTCGCAAAAAGGGCACCATCGACCGTCCACGTCGTAAAAATGGCAGAACCGACCGTCCACGTCGCTAAAAGGGCAGCATCGACCGTCCAAGTCGCTAAAAGGGCAGCATCGACCGTCCACGTCGCTAAAATGGCAGCACCGACCATCCACGTCGCTAAAAGGGCAGCACCGACCGTCCATGTCGCAAAAAGGGCAGTGCAGGTTCCCGCAAATTGGGAACCCAAATCGCTTCGTAACAGAGCGTCGACCGTCTATGTCGCAAAAAGGGCAGTGCAGGCTCCCGCAAATTGGGAACCCAAATCGCTTCGTAACAGAGCGTCGACCGTCCATGTCGTAAAACGGGCAGTGCAGGCTCCCGCAAATTGGGAACCCAAATCGCTTCGGATCAGAGCGTCGACCGTCCATGTCGTAAAACGGGCAGTGCAAGCTGCCCACAAATCGGGAACCAAATCACTCCGGGTCAGGGAAACGTCTACCACGGACACTCCGTCTCGGAGACGCGTCAAGCGTCGACTGTCCATGTCGTAAAAAGGGCAGTGCGTCCCAAAAGTGGGAACCAAAGCAAGTCGCCTCCACGTGAAAGAAGATCCATCAATTTCATGCACACGACCCATATATGCTGTGTGCATTTATTGATAGGGGCACTTTGTTGCGGTAAAAATTTACACCCCTGTTGACCGAGTCAAAGTCAAGGTCAACCCCAAGCCAGGTGGGCCCAAGCCCAAGCAAGTGGGCCAATGCCCAGGTCGAGCCCGAACACGAAGCGTCTGGCCTTCCGCCATGCCAACAAAAAAAATCATGTAATAAATAATTTTTATGTAATTTTTTATACATGAATGTATGTAAAATAGGCATAAAGCCAATATTTTGTAAGCCCATGGCTTATGTGCAAAAATGTAATGGCACATGAGCCATGGAATAGGCAAAATGCCATTTTGTAAAGCCCAAGGGGCTATATGCAAATATGTAAGCCTATAAAAGGCAAAATGATGATGAATAAAGAATACTTTTCATTCTCTCCAAAAAAAAAATTAGAGCTGAGCTCTTTCTTCCTTCTTCAAGGTTCCAAAACCTTCTTCTTTCTCTTGAATTAAATCAAGAGTTTTACTCTTCCTTTTTCAAAACTAAATAGTTTTCCACCACAAAACCCACAAAGGGGAACTTGGATCTGCCATCAGATCTTAAAAAGGAGAGATTTTGAGATTTTACATCTCTTGATCTTCAAGATCCAGCAAGCAACAGGAGGAAGAAGAAGAACCCTTCCATTAACCCAAAAAAAAAAAAAACACTCAGGAGTCTAACTCCTCTTTGATTTCTCTTCAGAGAAATCTTTTTAGGCTAAAAGCCTGTTGTGTGCGCAAGTCGCCCGCGTGCCGACACGTGGCGCGCGCGCTTGCGCAACTGCGCAAGTGCGCAAGGCGCCCGCGTGCCGACACGTGGCGCGCGCGCTTGCGCAACTGCGCAAGTGCGCAAGTCGCCCGCGTGCCGACACGTGGCGCGCGCGCTTGCGCACCTGCGCATCCCTTGGATGTCTTTTCCCCCTCTTTTGTGTACATATATACACATATACATATGTATACAAATTTATACATACACGTACTCCACGACACTGTCCCTGTTAGAAAAAAATTTCTAACGGGGCGCTGCCCCGCACCCCGCAAGGGGGCTGCTAGCCCTCTTGACCCCCAGCCCGCTATCCGGGTAGCGGGACCCCCGTAAAAACTCTGCGTGGCTCCCGATATATCCAAAACCCCCCCTTTCAAAACAAAACACACGCACACCGCACATTGAGTTCGCATGACCAATTTAACCCGTTAATCGGAGGTTCCCTCGCCCCAAAGGCGAGGGGTAATTAACGGCAGCTTAGTCCGCGGCTGCTGGAGATTCGGATCCCCACAATCATTAAATCCCAGCCTACCCTAGGCAGGGGGAATCTGTAGTACGCCTGACAAGCGTGCGCGTATTCCCATCTCAATGGGGTGACGAAAAACACCCTACAAGGTGTTTTTGGTCTTGTTTGATTATTGAGTTTTCTCAGTATGCAAAATCTGGAATCGCCTAGGTCGTTTCTTGTGTTTCGTTTAAGCGCGATATGTTATACGACATGGATCGTGTACTTTGTGTGATTTTGCTCTTAGGTTGTTTTCGTCGTGTCGCTATGCACGTTAGCCACAATACGAACACTTGAGAGTATGTTTTGTGTTGTTGCGTCGGTTAAATGTAGTTTGTATGTATTTTGGGTATATTACTAATATATTTCTATTATGTTGTTTTATTGTGTTAGGTTTGCAGGCGGGGACTTCGGACACTGCTACAAAAGGAAAACATGTGGTTGGCTTCACTTAGCCAGGAGCGTTGATGAGTAGATTTAATATCTACAGGAGAATCGCCCGCATGGCGTTATGCGTCTGGGTTAGAGATGACTTGACTTGCCGCGTATTCTATTTCATATTTAGAATTGCGCATTCACCCTACCGCTTAGTTAATTGTTGTGCTTGGACTAGTATCCTTAGGACACTGCACTATTATTGATGGCTCATGTTGCACGAGCACTGATTGTATGTCACGCACACCGTCAATAATTGCCATGTCACGCACAACCCACATATAGAAATGATATTATTTGGTTAGGGACATTGAGACATTGATTCATATTTTTTTATGCACATGACTTATAGTATACCTGTTGACCTACATGCTTACACATATGCCTTGACATACGTACATGCTAGTTACCTGTATATTTATAGAGTATTGTACCATTAGCGATTGGTACATACGCTCTTAATGACATAGCTACATGTATACCTTGCATACATACTTCACTTATACCCAGGGGGTATATTACATCATTACTTATAGGTAGATACATATACCTTGCTACACCTTTATATTTACACATATATCTGGTTATAGCTACATGTTTACCTTTACTTGATGTTATTTAGAATTGGAGAAATTAGGAACCGCATAATATTTATATTAACTTGTTGCAGTTAATTAGCGGCTTTTCCTTTATATGCTTACATTTCAGTTGCATGTTGCATATATTATATTCATGGATTTCGCATTGAGATATAGTTTTCATATGATGTTTTCTGGATTGTTTTGCTCCTGCGTATATATATCAGTGGTATGGGAAACTGATATATATATGAATACCCATCGTATATATATATCAGTGGTATGGGACGCTGATACACACACACACACACACACTTACATCATATATCATCATGATGATATATGCAAATATACTTATTCATTATATGAGTGGGCCTATGTGGTCGATGCGTGGGGCCTATGTGCTCGATGTGAGGAGCCTATACGGTCTATGAGTGGGGCCTATGTGCTCGGGGCCTATGTGCTCGATGTGAGGGGCCTATATGGTCGATGTGAGGGGCCTATGTGCTCGATATAGTATATATATTTATATGAGTTTTACTCGATATTGAATTTTATGAGATTTACTTAATATCGGACCTGGGATATAAGAGATTCACTTGATATTGGATTTAGAACATTTGAGATTACTTGATATTGTACATAAAGGATATATGAGATTCACTTGATTTTGTACATTCAGGATATATGAGATTTATTCGATATTGTACATTAAGGATTTGTGAGACTTATATGGTATGAGAGCCAATTTGGAGGCTGATTTGAGGAATTTGGGATTTGGATTGTCTTGATGGATTTTGATCCTACCACGATGTCAGGATTCCGTGGAAATGACATATTTCATTCCATACTCCACATTTATTGTTTATGCACTGCTTCATGTATTAGTAGTACCTGTTAGTGTACCTTTCATGACTGTTGCATTTACATACTTCATTTTCTATGCATTGCTTCATGTGTTAGTTATACCTGTTAGAGTACCTTTCATGACTGTTGCATATATACATTTTCATATCATTATTTCATGATTATTGCATACCGATTGTCATATATTATTGCTTCATGTATTAGTTATACCTGCTAGTGTACCTTTCATGATTATTGCATTCATATGACTTTTATTGCTATTAATTGCATATGTTAGATTCGCGCTGTACGTGCATACTTGTGATTACCTTCATATGTTATTTACTATTCACGAGTTGGCAACTCCCCCCCTTTGTGCCACAGGGTTTTGCAGGTTGTTCCCCAAATTAGTCGAGGCAGGCTATTCATCTATCTAATCATCTTTTGCTGCGGATACCGCATCGGCTCATAGTGTGCAGTTTTGCTTAGGTGGGTTTTGTGGTTATTCGTTGTTGTATTGTATATTCGTTGTATCCTTATACTCTCAATCTACTACTTTCATGTTGACTTAGAGACTTGATGTAAGGACGATATTGTATATTATTTTGTGACTTGGTTGTCTTTTATACAGTTTCCTTTTATATCGTCTTTTATTTCTTCGCTTCGGCGTCGTATATCTGTTGTGGTGGTTGTTTTCCGCCTTTGGGCGTGTATTTTCTCCCGTTTGGGAATGCTTTATTTATATTTATGTTGTACCCATTTTTGGGGCTGGTTTTTACAAAGGAGGTGCTGTCAAAATTTTGAAGGAAGAAAAGTTGGACTTTTAAAAGAATTTGGATTGAGATTTCAAATGTTTCAAAACTTCTATTATCTTTTCTTGTCTTTTAATGGTTTAGATTTCTGGGTTTCGGGCTTTCTTTTACTGCGTTACGCCTGTAGACATTGCGTAGTATTAGGGCCGTCACGTGCCTATTTCGGGTCGTGACAAAGTTGGTATCAGAGCGCTAGGTTTTACCTTTCGGAGAGTAGGATGACCTTGGTATGATGGAGTAGGTAGCTTAAAGCAGAGTAACGTAGGGTGTGTATGTCCGCGGCATACTCACGATGCGGTACTCCGCCTAAAGTGACCTAAGTACAAATTGCTTGAAATTCCTTCCTTGATGATTCATATCCTTGTGATTCGATTTCCGTGTTCTTATCGAATCTTATTTTCATTTATAGCCTTTGCCGCTGATGACTATGGGGACTGAGAGTGATGCAGCGAGGGCCGAGGTCAGGATTGACTTGGGTGGGATGAGGACTTACCAGGATAGCACGCTCGTTGTACAGGAGCAGATGGATCCGCCTTCGACAGATCGTATTGATAGGCTTGTTGCAGAGATGCAGGACTTGCGCCAGACGATGAGGTCTTTGGTTGAGGCCAGTAGAGTGCAGCGACAGGAGGTTGTCACCCCTATTACCCAGTTGTTCTTTGCAATCAGTACACAGCATTCCGTCACCTACATAGCACCAGTGGATGTAGCCTCAGTTGACGAGGCATGTCTTCCAGAGACTTTGGGAGTTCCGGAACAGTGGGGGACTCGTACCAGTGTACCAGCCTAGAGACATAGGCCTAGTCGTCGAGACAGATTTCGTGCACGTCGCGGGAGTAGCGGAGGCTTGGGACGAGGTCAGTCTTTTAGCTCGTATTCCCAGGAGGGTCGGCAGCCATGGAGAGGATGCTATCGGTGCGGAGACCTTCATCACCACATCAGGCGTTGTTCCTTAACACCGCGTCAGGGTCGTATTCAGAGAGGTCGTGGACGCGGAGGGTTCGCTTAGAGGGGTCAAGTTGGCAGAGGAGGAGTTCAGCCAGTTGCGGGTAGGGGGCAGACACCAGAGTTTGCTTCTACTCATTGGGACACGCGGGCGTCCAATGCAGAGTTTTCAGGTATTCTTAATTCGTACGTTCTTTTGATGCACTTGTTTGTTTTACACACTCTGTGCTGTGGTTGGGACGAGAGTCGTGTTAGCTAGATCAGCCGTTCGTTGTGTTAACTTCTGTAAGCGATTCTTTTGTTGCGCGACACGTATTTTCAGTCGTGTGCCAATCGGATAGGAGATAGAGAATCGTCCGTCGTTGTGATCCTTCTAGAGATGTTGGATTTGACGTTCTTCTGGGCACGGACCGGTTAGTAACGTGCTAGGCGTCTGTGGACTACCGCGAGAAAACAATTAGGTATGTTTTCCTGGCAAGTCAGTTCTTGTTGTGTAGGGGGACAGTGGTGCCGCCTCTCACAGCTTGAATTCAGACTTTTTCGCTAGTCGGCTTTTGAGGAGAGGATGTCGAGGATTCTTGGCATTTATTCATTATACTGGAGCTACAGTGGGTTTGTTGGACCGAGTTCCTTTCGTGCGAAAGTTTTCCGACGTTGTTCCAGATGAGCCGGCGAAGCTTAGGGAGTTTAAGGATCAGCTGCAGAGTTGTTTGTTGGGGGGCTTGTGCGTCTGAGTGTTTCGCATTGGGGAGCTCCTATTCCTGCTCGTCAAGGAGAAGTACGGCAGTTGAGGTTGTGTATTGATTGATCGTCAATTGAACCGGCTTACGGTGCGGATAGGTATCCTTTACCCCGCATTGACGATTTCTTCGATTAGCTCCAGAGTGCGAGACTTTTTCTAAGTTTGTTTGGGATCAGGTCATCATTGTTGCGGGTTCGGAGTGATGACATTCCGAAGACTGCCTTGTGCGTGCTACGGGTTTTGTGTGTTTTGGTGGTGTCATTGGACTCACCAATGCCCCAACAGCATTCGTAGATATGATGAACCAGATTTCTTCAGGCCGTTCCTCGACCCGTTTATTGTTGTGTCATTGATGACATTCAGGTTTATTCTAATGTGTCGTAAGGAACAGGAGTAGCACTTGAGGATTTGTTTTGCAGACATTGGGAGAGTGCCATCTGTTTGCTAGATTCTCGGAGTGTTCCTTCAGGCTTGTTTGTGTTGACTCGTAGGTCTTGTAGTTACGGAAGACGGTTTTGTATGGTTCCGAGGAAGATCGAGGCCGTACAGCTTTGGCCCAGACTTGTATACGGACGGAGGTCTGCATATTTTGGGCTTAGTAGGTTTTTACCGCCGTTTCGTGCAGGATTGCTAGTGAATCGCTGCACTGTTGACTGGACTGACCGAAAAGGAGGTTCTTTTTCTTTGGACTGAGGCATGCGTGCGGAGTTTTCGGCAGTTGAAGGCTCGGTTAACAACTGCATCAGTTCTTTCTTTGCTTTCTGGTTCGGGCGAATTTGTTGTTTAACTGGGATGTTTCGCGAGTGGAGCTCGATTTTACGTTGATGCGGCATTATAGAGTTATCGCTTTTGCTTCCTTACTTTTGGAGGAAGTACTAGCAGGATATCCCACTCACGATCTGGAGATGGCCGCGGTGGTCATGCGTTGGAGATTTGGAGACATTACTTGTTCGGAGAGTCTTGTCAGATTTTCCCGGACCACCAGTGCTTAATGTATATCTTCCTACAACGGGTTTTGATTGTTGAGACAGTCTTCTGCAGATTTACAGTTCTTGTGCGATCGTTGAGTACAGCTTAAGTTCGCCTCTATTGAGGGGACAGCTTGCTCAGGTCCGCGCACGTCCACTTTTCCTTAATCGCTTTCGCAAGGCACTGCTCGCCGATGCTCGCTCGTCAGAGATACTTGGGCATACTTGGCTGGGTAATGATTCGGAGTCCTTGATTTGTGACAAGGGTGTGCTAAGTTTAGGGACGCGTTTGTGTACCTAATACTATTGGGTAGAGACGTGAAATCCTAGAGCATGAACATCTGTCAACTCTCAGTGTTCATCCAAGTTCCACCAACATTTGACGTGACTTGTGAGATAGTTACGGGTGGACAGGGATATAGAGGGAAGTTTCGGGTTTCGTTTCAAGGTGTCTGTCTTGTTGTGTGCTAAGGTTGAGCATCTGAGACCGGCTGGAGAGTTGCAACCTTTAACCGTTCCGAAGTGGGAACGGGAGCAGGTCTTCATGAATATTCGTTGTGGCGTCTACCCAGGTTTAGTCAGGGTGTGACTCCATTCGGATGCTAGTTGTCCAGTTATACTCGGGTTGCTCAGTTGTTCTTTATTAAGTTTGTGAATTGCACGGAGTTCCTTCATGGGTCGTATCCAATGAGGGCACCCTATTCGCTTGCCGTCTTGGGCAGGAGCTTCATGAAGCCTTGGGTACTAGTTGAGCTTTAGCTCCGTCCTTCCATCCGCAGGATGATGGTTTTGTGAGAGCGGGCTATACCGACTCTGGAGGATATGCTTGTGTGTACGTACTAATTGTTGTCGGCAGTTGGGATCGTCATTTGCCATAGTTAGGATTCTCCTTCGATAGCAGTTATCAGGAGGCACTCCAATTGGCAACTTTTAGGTTTAGTTGTTAGGTCGTGTCGATCTCCAGTCTGTTTTTCTGACTCTGCGTAAGTAGGATTTTTGGACTCTAGCCAATCTAGAGACTTCGGAGATGATCCAGTTGGTTCAGGTCAGGATGAGAGTAGTCCATTGCGGACAGAGGTCTTATACCAACCGTGGTGGTAGTAGACTCGAGTTCGCAGTGGGAGATCATGTATTCCTACGGACTTTCCGATGAATGACGTGTTGAGTTTTGGGAAGCTTATCCCAGGATTATAGGCCCTTTTAAGATCCTTAAAGCGAGTTAGTTCCGTTGCCTTTGATTTGGCACTTCCGCCCAGATTATTGAGTATTCACCCCGTATTCCTTGTGTCGATACTTTGCAATTACCTTCATGACCTTTCTCACATGATTCAGCACCAGACCATTTAGCTTGAGACACGATCTTTCGTTCACCCACAGCCAATTGTGTTAACGGCTCGGCAGGTGGAGAAACTTCGGTCAAGAATCTTGCCATCTGTGAAGGGTTTTCTTGGACGTAACCGTATAGTGAGGTGATCACTTGGAAGGTTGCGAGCGAGATATGAGAGTTTTGTAATCTTCTCTTTGAAAGTACGCTTAGTGAGAATTTTAAATTCGTGGACGAATTTTTATAAGGGGGGAGATTGTAACGCCTTAGATTTCGGTTAGTGTTCGTTTAGATTTTGTAACACCCGAGCCCGATAATACTAGTTATATTACTAGTTGAGGGTTATATATTGCTCATTTCCAATTATTCTGTTTTTCTGGGGTTTATTGCTAAATTTTAACCGGTTAAGTCATTTTGGCACATAACAAATTTTAACTCCTAAAATGAAATTAAAAGTGTCCATGTTGGCCTACTCGTCGCCACTAGTCGCGTGGTAGCGTCCGCGTGTCGAGATTCCGTTCCGTTCGGCTAAACGGGCAAGTTTGGACGACTACGCGCGCGTGCAAGTGTCCGACTTGGGGGCATGCATTTTAATCATTAAACACCTCTTTTCAAAATTTGGAACCCGCTTAAAATCCTGTAATTTGAATTTGGAACATTTGGGCGCAACCCGGGCGCGATTTGGAAATGTTTCATTTCACGCCAAAAAGGGCCCATTTAATTTAATATACTTAAACTAAAAATATATACGAATATTTTTCCCTTAACAGTTTAATCACTCAAACTCTTTAAAATCTTTCCAACTCCTTCAGATTTATTTCCAAATCCTTTTTTAGAAATCTCGTGGCCAATCACAACGGGGGAATGTACCCGCGTGGGCCCCGCCTCCCTTTCCCTATCTCTATCTCTCTCTTCCCTCAATCTCTCTCTCAAATCTCTCTCTCTCTTCCTCTATTTATATTCCATGCAGCCCCTGTTCCTTCCTCATCCCATCGCGAGAAACCCACGAAACCCTAACCCTAGCTCCTCGCAACCTCACCGCCGATCTCCCCGCGACTTCGCCGTCGCCGTCACCACCTCGTCGACCTCACCGCACCTTCCTCCCCTCGTTCTCCCGCTCTTTCCCGCACCTGCACCCAACCCCGACGTCGCCTCCAACCCCCCGCAGACCTCGCCGTCGACGCGACCTCCCGTCGCCGACGACACCCGCGACACCCTCTCATCCTCCTCGTCACCACCTCGTCATCACCTCCCTCCTCTCCTCGCTGGACCACCACCAACCCGAGCCCATAAACCCATCGTCTACCCTCCGCTGTTCGCCGGAGAACGCGCCGGCGATCATCTCCGTCGTCACCTGAGCCACCTCCGTCTCCCCTCGACCACCAGAGCCGACCACCCCCTCCTGTACTCGTCGCAACATCCTCTCCCGCGAACCCCCGAGGCTGTTCAAGCCTTCGCAGCCGCCGTCGCTGCCTCGCCGGCGTTCCAGTGCCGTCGAGCCATCGCGGTTGCACCCTGCTTCTTCTCTGTAAGTTTTCCTTGTCCTCCCTTTTGGTACAATCCCCCTCGCTGGTCGTATTTGCGTGTATCATATCGTAATTGCTAACTTCGCTACTTTTGTTGTTGCCGGAATCCGACCGTGCCGTCTTGGCGAACCCGACGCTCCAGCGAAGCCCCCTGGTCCGTGTGATCCCGTTGTTCTCTGTTGGGACTCGATCCGTGGCCCGTGCTATCATATCGCGTTTCTGCCGACATTGCATCCGTGCGTTCCGGTTTGCGAAACCGTCGAGGCAAGTATCCGAATACTTGCTTTAACATGCTACAAACTTAATCATCATGTTATCTGTTATAACCACACGGCTTGGTAACATCGATTAGAATTGATAGTTACAATTATCCGTAACGTTAAATCATTATAGTAGTTACTTGTAGTTAATCGGTATGCTATCAATCCACACTTTAACTAATTAACCAATTAGCACGTCATTGCTTAAATTGCTAGATCATCCTTGTAACTATTATTATGCTGTAGTTTTAATGGCTTCATTGCTTCGTGTTATTAATACTGTTTTACCCTGGGATTGTTGCACCCAAGGGTGCTTGAACCTGTTAATAAGAGAAAACAAAACATCACTGTCGTTACATGGAATATTATGGTTATTTACTGTTTCCTGCTGCTGTTCATTATTGATTGTATACCTGTTGTGAGCACATACCCGATTGCACTACATATTGGCCTAACCCTGCTACACATGACATATACATACATACCGACTCATCCTGTTGTACCATGACATTACTTGTTTCATGATTTCATGCCTAATGCCGACAAACCCGACCATCCCTGCTGTCTATCCAGACAGACCTACTCTTACCGGATTTTGTGTTGGCATTAGTCCTTGACTACTGAATACCTGACCTGACATACATAGCTTGGGGGTATGGGGAAACCAAAGATGAACCTGACTTGTAACTCGACAGTTCACTACCGTTCGAGTGTACACTTTCCTTTCTGTGCCTAACGGCATGTCTCGGTTTCAGCCGAGAATATTGTGGCCGTGATCCCGGGTATGTACGGGGTAATACCGAGTGTACACTTTCGTTTCTGTGCCTAACGGCATGTCTCGGTTTCAGCCGAGAATATTGTGGCCGTGATCCCGGGTATGTACGGGGTAATACCGAGTGTACACTTTCCTTTCTGTGCCTAACGGCATGTCTCGGTTTCAGCCGAGAATATTGTGGCCGTGATCCCGGGTATGTACGGGATACTAACACCTTCCTATTCTGTGCCTAACGGCATGTCTCGGTTTCCGCCGAGAATATTGTGGCCGTGGTCCCGGGTATGTACGGGATACTATTGGGTTACATCGACGATTCATCAATTGGTTTCAAAGACTATAGAGAAGAAAACCTGATAGGACAGTTTAGACACCATTGCACATTACCCTGCTTGTTATTTCTTATAACTGCTTTATTCCTGTTCATACTTGCATTGCTTATTACCATGTTTATGCTATATACTTGATGTCTTGACGCGCTGACGTCTGGGTTTTGCATGGCCCAGATTTCGTACCATTGTCGACGACCGAGCAGGAGTACTTCAGCCAGCAGGCTGATTTGGGTTCTATAGTGGTTAGTTTGTTTATTGCATTTATTTCCAGGTGCGATCCCGCATTATGGGACGTACCTTTCTATTATTGCATTGGATCAGTTGCTTCCGCACTTATTTATCATTGATTCCCATTATTATGGATTTGGACATGTATTAGTTTAGCTTATTATCTTGTGCTTGATAACCTTACAACCGTAATGTGACTGTGGAGGGATACTTCCTACCCACAGGTAGCATGGTTGGCTGTGTCACGTGCCCAATCTTGCGTACTCTGGGAAGCGGGGTGTGACATGGTTCTTTTGGTATCAGAGACATAGGTTAGTCGGGTTGATTCTTTTGTAGTTGGGTATTGTACCCAATACACGAATCAGAATACCCGTGTTTAGGAAACATGTACAGCCACATTGACCGTTTTACCATTCTTGAATCACATTCTTCCTGATTATGTCTTTACGACGTGCAAACTTACTTTGCATGTCGAATCGGAAACCTGATTTCTTGTTATCCCTAGGACTTGGGCGACTTGGGTGGAGTTAAGTAATTGCGGCTATGATACCGCGGCATAGCTACAATGCAGTACTCTATTTAAGTATCTTGGAGTTCTAGCCTTGATCCATATTCAGAATCTATCATCATGCTAATGTTGGGTGTTTTGAGTTCAGGATGATGACAGGTAAGAAGTTGAAGACGTACCGGAGGCGTGTGAACGAAGCCGCCATGCTTGGAGAGATAAGAGGAATACTGGAAATCAAAGAAACAGACTGAGCTGATCCAGCAGCACGCGGACTTGTTTCAGGAAGGTTTGCAGATCGTTCAGCAGTCTGTAAACGAAGTTGGAACTAGACCAGTCGACCGAGTAAGGACCGTAGCAGATTTCAGACGGTTGGGTCCTACTACTTTCACTGGTCTGGAGGAGCTGTTGCCAGCCAAGCAGTGGCTAGTAACACGGAGAATTTGCTGATTGCGACACAGATCCCAGAAGACAAGAGTGTTGATGTGGTGTGCACTCAGCTGGTGGATTGCGCCCGAGAGTGATGGCTTGTGGAGGAGACCCGCTGGCCCAGGCCGATCAGTTGGGCGGATTTTCTCTAAAAGTCTCCTGGAGAAATTCTTCCCGCGGACCGCACGGGAGGAAATGGAAGAGAAGTTCATCGGACTAAGGCAGAATGGAGCAGCCGAGACATGCATGCAGCAGAGTGGACGAGACTCAGTAGTCTCGCTGAACCTTTCGCGGCCAACGATGTAGACAGCAGTTGCGGTAAGGAAGCAGTTCTGTCGGGCCAGTCGAGTTTAGGGCTAGGCCGACGAACAATGTTCTTGCGGCTATGGTAGTGGAGAGTAATGAAGGGCCGGCAGTTGCTCGCGACTTTATGGATGTGTTTGAAGATATCTCGGGCTTACCGCCGAAGCGAGATGTGGAGTTTGCGATTGACCTTATTCCTGGTACAGCGCCAGTATCAAAGTCTTATTATCCAATGGCACCGGTGGAATTAGAAGAAGTTAAGAAACAAGTTGGTGAACTACTCGAGAAGGGATGAATTCAAAGTAGCAACTCACCTTGGGGAGCTCCAGTTCTTTTAGTGAAGAAGAAGGATCGCACTGCAGACGCGGAGAACAAGAGAAGTTATTTGCGAGGATGAGTAAGTGTGAATTCTGGCTGGAAGAAGTGAAGTTTCTGGGGCATGTCGTGTCGGGCGATGGAATCGCCGTCGATCCCGAGAAGATTACAGCAGTTCGAGATTGGCCTATTCCAAAGAATGTTGCAGAAATAAGTAGTTTTCTTGGACTCGCCGGTTACTACAGAAGATTTGTGGGGAACTTCGCTCGTTTAGCTGAGCCGTTAACCAAGCTTACGCGTAAGGAGGTACCGTTTGTTGGGACGGATGGATGTGCATTGGCCTTCGAGACGTTAAAGCAGAAGTTGGTAACCGCCCCTATCCCGACCGTACCGGATAATTCAGGAGGACTGGTGATTCGCGGCGACGCATCTGGAAAAGGATTGGGATGTGTTTTAGTGCAGAATGGGAAAGTCGTCGCTTACGCATCGAGACAGCTGAAGACTCATGAGAAGAACTATCCGACTCATGACTTAGAGCTTGCAGCCGTGATCTTCGCCCTGAAGATTTGGAGACACTACCTTTTGGGCGAGAGAGTTGAAGCCTTTACAGATCACAAGAGTTTAAAGTATGGGTTCACTCAGAAGGAGTTGAACATGAGGCAACGCAGATGGTTGGAGCTGATGGCCGACTACGACCTTGACCTTCAGTACCATCCGGGAAAGGTTAACGTCGTGCCAGATGCGCTGAGTCGGTTACCAGCAATTCAGGTTTTGACCGCACAAAGGGAGATCATTGCGGATTTTCAGAGATTTGACTTGGAGGTTGTGCTACCACATGCTACAGGACGGTTGATGCAGTTGCAAGTACAGTCGTCCTTAGTTGAGAAGATTAAAGCGGCACAATCACAGGATCCTAGACTACAAAAGTTTCGAGAGCAGGTGGAAGCCGGACTACGAACCGATTTACTGATCCATGAAGATGGTTCGTTGAGATATGGTAGCCGTGTGTGTGCGCCAAAAGGAGATGTGCGTGAAGAGCTTTTGAAGGAGGCACACAGTTCAGCTTACTCTGTACATCCAGGACGGACAAAGATGTACCGAGATATTCGACAGCATTTCTGGTGGGAAGGTATGAAACGGGAAATTGCTCGCTTCGTGGCTAAGTGCTTGGTGTGTCAGCAAGTCAAGGCCGAACACCAAAGGGTTGCTGGTTTGTTGCAACCACTTCCGATTCCTCAGTGGAAGTGGGAACATATAACCATGGATTTCGTGACAGCTTTACCGCGGAGTCCAAAGGGCAACAATGCAGTATGGGTGATTGTCGATCGGTTGACCAAGGCAGCTCACTTTATTCCTTTTCGGGTTGGTCAATCGACGGAGACTTTGGCAGAGCGGTACATGCAGGAGATTGTCAGATTGCATGCAGTGCCGGTAAGCATCGTGTCCGATCGGGACACTCGGTCCTTGTCGCACTTTTGGAGGAGTTTACAAGGATGTTTGGGGACTCGATTGAAGTTTAGCACAGCTTATCATCCTCAAACTGATGGACAATCGGAGAGAACGATCCAGACCCTTGAAGATATGTTGAGGGCTTGCATGTTAGACTTCAAAGGTTCTTGGGAGGATCATCTACACCTGGTGGAGTTTTCGTACAACAATAACTTCCAAGCGACAATTCAGATGGCTCCGTTTGAAGCGTTGTATGGTCGTAAGTGCCGTTCGCCGGTTTGTTGGGATGATGTTGGTGAACGAAGGTTACTAGGACCAGAGTTGGTGGTACAGACAGTCGAGAAGGTGAATACCATCAGGAAGCATATGAAGGCAGCTCAAGACAGACAGAAAAGTTGGGCCGACACGTTAAGAAGACCTCTCGAGTTCGCCGTGGGTGATTTGGTATTCCTGAAGATATCACCGACTAGAGGGGTGATTCGCTTTGGCAGTCGGGGAAAGCTTAGTCCTCGATTCGTCGGACCCTTCGAGATTTTGGAGCGTGTTGGAGAGGTATCGTACCGGTTGGCGTTACCACAGTCATTAGCAGGAGTTCACGATGTGTTTCGTGTGTCTCAACTACGGAGGTATGTTCGTGATGAGACTCATGTCTTGGATCATTCGAAGTTGACTGTACGAGAGGACCTGACTTTTGAGGAGCGACCAGTTGAAATCAAGGATCGAAGAGAAAAGGTTCTTAAGAAAAAGGTTATCCCTCTTGTGCTAGTTTCTTGGGGTAATCGATCGCATGGAGAATCCACTTGGGAACGAGATGACGAGGTCCGTCAGAAATTCCCTCACCTTTTCCAGTAGCTAGCTATCTTGTATCCTTGGAATTTCGAGGACGAAATTCTTTTGTAGTTGGGTATGATGTAACACCCGAGCCCGATAATACTAGTTATATTACTAGTTGAGGGTTATATATTGCTCATTTCCAATTATTCTGTTTTTCTGGGGTTTATTGCTAAATTTTAACCGGTTAAGTCATTTTGGCACATAACAAATTTTAACTCCTAAAATGAAATTAAAAGTGTCCATGTTGGCCTACTCGTCGCCACTAGTCGCGTGGTAGCGTCCGCGTGTCGAGATTCCGTTCCGTTCGGCTAAACGGGCAAGTTTGGACGACTACGCGCGCGTGCAAGTGTCCGACTTGGGGGCATGCATTTTAATCATTAAACACCTCTTTTCAAAATTTGGAACCCGCTTAAAATCCTATAATTTGAATTTGGAACATTTGGGCGCAACCCGGGCGCGATTTGGAAATGTTTCATTTCACGCCAAAAAGGGCCCATTTAATTTAATATACTTAAACTAAAAATATATACGAATATTTTTCCCTTAACAGTTTAATCACTCAAACTCTTTAAAATCTTTCCAACTCCTTCAGATTTATTTCCAAATCCTTTTTTAGAAATCTCGTGGCCAATCACAACGGGGGAATGTACCCGCGTGGGCCCCGCCTCCCTTTCCCTATCTCTCTCTCTCTCTTCCCTCAATCTCTCTCTCAAATCTCTCTCTCTCTTCCTCTATTTATATTCCATGCAGCCCCTGTTCCTTCCTCATCCCATCGCGAGAAACCCACGAAACCCTAACCCTAGCTCCTCGCAACCTCACCGCCGATCTCCCCGCGACTTCGCCGTCGCCGTCACCACCTCGTCGACCTCACCGCACCTTCCTCCCCTCGTTCTCCCGCTCTTTCCCGCACCTGCACCCAACCCCGACGTCGCCTCCAACCCCCCGCAGACCTCGCCGTCGACGCGACCTCCCGTCGCCGACGACACCCGCGACACCCTCTCATCCTCCTCGTCACCACCTCGTCATCACCTCCCTCCTCTCCTCGCTGGACCACCACCAACCCGAGCCCATAAACCCATCGTCTACCCTCCGCTGTTCGCCGGAGAACGCGCCGGCGATCATTTCCGTCGTCACCTGAGCCACCTCCGTCTCCCCTCGACCACCAGAGCCGACCACCCCCTCCTGTACTCGTCGCAACATCCTCTCCCGCGAACCCCCGAGGCTGTTCAAGCCTTCGCAGCCGCCGTCGCTGCCTCGCCGGCGTTCCAGTGCCGTCGAGCCATCGCGGTTGCACCCTGCTTCTTCTCTGTAAGTTTTCCTTGTCCTCCCTTTTGGTACAATCCCCCTCGCTGGTCGTATTTGCGTGTATCATATCGTAATTGCTAACTTCGCTACTTTTGTTGTTGCCGGAATCCGACCGTGCCGTCTTGGCGAACCCGACGCTCCAGCGAAGCCCCCTGGTCCGTGTGATCCCGTTGTTCTCTGTTGGGACTCGATCCGTGGCCCGTGCTATCATATCGCGTTTCTGCCGACATTGCATCCGTGCGTTCCGGTTTGCGAAACCGTCGAGGCAAGTATCCGAATACTTGCTTTAACATGCTACAAACTTAATCATCATGTTATCTGTTATAACCACACGGCTTGGTAACATCGATTAGAATTGATAGTTACAATTATCCGTAACGTTAAATCATTATAGTAGTTACTTGTAGTTAATCGGTATGCTATCAATCCACACTTTAACTAATTAACCAATTAGCATGTCATTGCTTAAATTGCTAGATCATCCTTGTAACTATTATTATGCTGTAGTTTTAATGGCTTCATTGCTTCGTGTTATTAATACTGTTTTACCCTGGGATTGTTGCACCCAAGGGTGCTTGAACCTGTTAATAAGAGAATACAAAACATCACTGTCGTTACATGGAATATTATGGTTATTTACTGTTTCCTGCTGCTGTTCATTATTGATTGTATACCTGTTGTGAGCACATACCCGATTGCACTACATATTGGCCTAACCCTGCTACACATGACATATACATACATACCGACTCATCCTGTTGTACCATGACATTACTTGTTTCATGATTTCATGCCTAATGCCGACAAACCCGACCATCCCTGCTGTCTATCCAGACAGACCTACTCTTACCGGATTTTGTGTTGGCATTAGTCCTTGACTACTGAATACCTGACCTGACATACATAGCTTGGGGGTATGGGGAAACCAAAGATGAACCTGACTTGTAACTCGACAGTTCACTACCGTTCGAGTGTACACTTTCCTTTCTGTGCCTAACGGCATGTCTCGGTTTCAGCCGAGAATATTGTGGCCGTGATCTCGGGTATGTACGGGGTAATACCGAGTGTACACTTTCGTTTCTGTGCCTAACGGCATGTCTCGGTTTCAGCCGAGAATATTGTGGCCGTGATCCCGGGTATGTACGGGGTAATACCGAGTGTACACTTTCCTTTCTGTGCCTAACGGCATGTCTCGGTTTCAGCCGAGAATATTGTGGCCGTGATCCCGGGTATGTACGGGATACTAACACCTTCCTATTCTGTGCCTAACGGCATGTCTCGGTTTCCGCCGAGAATATTGTGGCCGTGGTCCCGGGTATGTACGGGATACTATTGGGTTACATCGACGATTCATCAATTGGTTTCAAAGACTATAGAGAAGAAAACCTGATAGGACAGTTTAGACACCATTGCACATTACCCTGCTTGTTATTTCTTATAACTGCTTTATTCCTGTTCATACTTGCATTGCTTATTACCATGTTTATGCTATATACTTGATGTCTTGACGCGCTGACGTCTGGGTTTTGCATGGCCCAGATTTCGTATCATTGTCGATGACCGAGCAGGAGTACTTCAGCCAGCAGGCTGATTTGGGTTCTATAGTGGTTAGTTTGTTTATTGCATTTATTTCCAGGTGCGATCCCGCATTATGGGACGTACCTTTCTATTATTGCATTGGATCAGTTGCTTCCGCACTTATTTATCATTGATTCCCATTATTATGGATTTGGACATGTATTAGTTTAGCTTATTATCTTGTGCTTGATAACCTTACAACCGTAATGTGACTGTGGAGGGATACTTCCTACCCACAGGTAGCATGGTTGGCTGTGTCACGTGCCCAATCTTGCGTACTCTGGGAAGCGGGGTGTGACAGATGTTAATGCGGGTTTACTGTAAAAAGTTTACCAATTCGGATTTCTCACATTTTATAACATTTAATTAATAATTTATTATTATTTGTTATGAGCATGCACGCACGTATGCACGTAAATGTGAGGGTTTGTTTGTGTTATTGTAGTTCTTAGAAACCATGACACTTAACCTAATCTAATCCCTTTGCTTTATCCAAATCTTTGCTTAACCCTAATCCTTAACCATTCCTAGATCTTTTGCATGAGAGAGAGATATTTATTTGGAAGTGATGAGGTGCGTGTGAAAGCTTTAATGGTGCATTAATTGCATTGGTGCACTTACCTCACCCTACACTCACCTCCCTCTCTCTTATCCTCACACACTCTCTCATTTCTCTATCTCTTTTATTCTTTCATTTCCTCTCTCATCAAACTGAACCTTCATTACCCTTCATCAAATCCATCACAAATATTCACAATCTCATCAAAAATCACATCTTTAATCACTTTTTTCCTCTTGGATGCCTTGGAGCATGTAAAGCTTGGATCTTTGAGTTCTTTTGTGTAGGTAATGATCTCTATCTGTTCTTTAAGTAGTTTTTATGTTGTTTAGACTTTTAGTTTTAGTTTAGAATGCTTAAAGTTAAGTTTTGTGCATAATATCGTATTTTAGTGTCAATATATGACATCTGTGATCTGCTGCGACCCGGAGCTTTTACTAGAAAACCAAACAAAGTAGTTGTGTTGTACCTGAGACTATAGGACATCACCAGGAGCACAGACCTCTGGAGCTCGGACTCGGCCGGCGACGAGAAGAGAAATTCCGGCGACCTCGGCTTGGGGTTAGAGTTAGGGTTTGGGTTTTTCTGGGTAGGTGTCTGCAGTGGTTTAGGTGTTTTTGGTCTTGTTTGATTGTTGAGTTTTCTCAGTATGCAAAATCTGGGATCACCTGGGTAGTTTCTTGTGTTTTGTTTAAGTGCGATACGTTATACGACACGGATCGTGCACTTTGTGTGATTTTTCTGTTAGGTTGTTTTCGTCGTGTCTCTACGCACGTCAGCCACAATACGAACACTTGAGAGTATGTTTTGTGTTGTTGCGTCGGTTAAATGTAGTTTGTATGTGTTTTGGGTATATTACTAATATATTTCTGTTATGTTGTTTTATTGTGTTAGGTTTGCAGGCGGGGACTTCGAACACTGCTACAAAGGGAAAATAGGTGGTTGGCATCACTTAGCCAGGAGCGTTGGTGAGTAGATTTAACATCTACAGGGGAATCGCCCGCATGGCGTTATGCGTCTGGGCTAGAGATGACTTGACTTGTCACGTATTCTATTTCATATTTAGAATTGTGCATTCACCCTACTGCTTAGTTAATTGTTGTGCTTGGACTAGTATCCTTAGGACACTGCACTATTATTGACGGCTCATATTGCACGAGCACTGATTGTATGTCACACACACCGTCAATAATTGCCATGTCACGCACAACCCACATATAGAAATGATATTGTTTGGTTAGGGATATTGAGATATTGATTCATATTTCTTTATGCACATGACTTATAGCATACCTGTAGACTTACATACTTACACATATGCCTTGACATACGTACATGCTAGTTACCTATATACCTATAGAGTATTGTACCATTAGCGATTGGTACATACACACTTAATGACGTAGCTACAGGTATACCTTGCATACATACTTCACTTATACCCAATGGGGTATATTACATCATTACTTATAGGTAGATACATATACCTTGCTATACCTTTATGTTTACACATATATCTGGTTATAGCTACATGTTTACCTTTACTTCATCATCCTCTACTACTTGCCATTTAGTTTAGGGTGTTTGCTTCACTAATTTCACAATTAGTGAAGAGGTAGCATGAGCTTGAGTCTCCTCGACGTAGATCATCTTCGGCCTCGAAGACTTCGAGCAAGCTTGTTCATTTCTCCGGGAGAACCCTTTCCAGAGTTCGGGTGTTCATGACTTGCAGCGAAGGGACTACTACACGGAACATTAGAAGTGAAGGACCGGTCTACAAAGGTTGTATTGCTGATGTAAAGTAGTTTACATGTTTATTCGTCGGATTTTCTAGTAACGATTCTATGGTTAGAGTTAACTAGAATGACAAATTTTTGAAATTGGTATGAACTATGCCTCCCGAAACTTTGCTGCCATCCTAGGGAACCCTGCAATGGTATCAGAGCCATGCTAGAAAATTAGACGGATTTTGTTATATTACGAAACCGAAACGACTCCGAAACACCCGATTTCAAAACCTGGTTTTTGTCGATTTCAAATAGGCTTTGAAATTTTTTTTAAACATGTGCAGAATGATGTATGAGATATATCATGAATACTACCAAAATTTAGGACCTTGATCTCGGTTTTTGGCCGGCCAGAGCATCAAATTTTCCGACCTCCTCGGCCATTTTGGGGATTTTGGTGTTTAAATTTTGGTGGTATTTCAGTCACTGGGTTTTGGTGTTTCAGGTGTTGTTTGTTTTTTCCAAAAATTGCATGTGATGCAGTCTTACTGGATAAGCAATTCGGAGTGTTTCGTATTTGTAGTTTTAATATTGTTTCGGGTATTCGCATGATTGTCTAGGCGAAGTTAAAAAGTTCGATCGAATGTTAAAAACTCATTTTTTCAAGTTTATGGTATTCAGAAAAACATGCAAGTAATTCTGTGGACTCCCTAGAAGAACAGGTAGCTTTAGTTGTTGCTTTGCATAGCGGTATTCCCTGTAGAATATCCAGCACCTTATTCGATAAGGAAAGAGCCGAGATCCCTTCACCGAAAGTGAGCTCTTTAGCAATAACTGGCAGATGCTACAACCCTCGGTTTTGCCTTTTGGTTGTTTTTCTAGTTCTTGCTTTGCATAGTAGTATTGTGAATATCCTACACCTCATTCGACGAGGAAAGAGCCGAGATCCTTTCACCGGGAGTGACCTCTTTAGCGAAACTAGAAAAAGCCTAAAAAACACTCCATTTTAAATCATTTGATTCTACAATGATATCAAGTTCATTATGCAAAAGGTTTTCTTAAAAATCTGTCGTAGCCTTCCGTCATTTCAGATAAGTACTACTTAGTATTCGCGCTACGGTAGTTTAGCCTGCGTCAAGGCATAGTTGTTAGTTGTATGTATGCCCTAGAGGCCAGTATTGTACAGATGATGTATATTATATTGGATGCTTGGACATATATAGAGAGGACTTTCTTGCTCGATATGATAGTATGCTATCTGGTTGCTCTTTATCTTAACATGTATACTTGTCTCTTGATACTGTCTTATAGTTACATGTTGGTAAAGCCCTTAGGATGTGTACTTGACTACCAGGACTATGATGCAGATCATACTAGTGGGGCCATGGTAGTCCATAAGTTCATCCTTTAATGTTCCTAGTCGTGGGTGTATCGAGACAGGGCATCGATATACCAGAGTAGACTAGCGTATACGCTTCTCGACCCATGAGATGGACGATGGATGATCCCATATCCATTGGTGTTTGACATCAGAGATGGTATACGGGTGCTCAGTAGAGACTGGGTACACTGGACGGACTCGTCGATAACTCCCAGATGGTATTATACTTCACGTCATATGGCAGTTCTCTGGTGACACTTGTATAGGTTAGTCTGTAGACCCGAGATTGTCATAGAGTCTTGTGTGATTCCCACTGTGCTTTGATTTCCACCTTACCACGTACAAGAGGGCATGCAAAACGGTGGTTTTTGGGTACAGTCCCGAGGCACATGGAGGCAACGAGCGATAGGAGGGGTTTCGTCTCTCCCGGAATTGGGGGTTGATGTTGCGCTATACTCGATTGGCTATAATAGGGAAGTCCCTGGCCAGGGCTGATTTAGAGATTTACTGGTAAGTGTTACTGGTAGTTTCTCAACCCGTTATGAGCCTCACATCGGCATGACTTATCGGTTATTGGGGTCTGACGTTTACCACCCCTAGACTTGATATACGATATATTAGACGTGGAGTCCGGACTGTACGTCAAGTGTTACCGTCAGGCTTTTGCAGGAGTTGGAGCGGGCTTGCTTGCTGATCTTCTGATCGCTCAATACCCGGGTAGCCGTTACGTCCAGCTAGTACCGCTGACAGCTTGTGGGTGCTTGATGTGATCATCATCTACTGCCGGCGTATTGACGAGTATTTAGAGTCCTACATAGAGGTTTTACTGGCTCAGGCAAAATGAAATAGGGGAACATATATATATGATAATATGAACACTGGTGAAATTTGGAGGCATTTGGCCAATTTTGGGCTGGCGAGACCCCCCCATACCGTCCATTTCTGAGCCCCCCTCCAGATTTTTACAGTGTTCTATTACATGGGTTTTGGTGCTTCAGGTGTTGTTTATTTTTGCTAAATTGTCATGTGATGTTAATTTACTATAATAACAAATCGGAGCATTTCGTAGTCGTATTTTAACTGTTTTTGGGTTATTTTAGACGATATTAAAAAGTTCAATCGGATGTTAAATACCCACTTTTTCCCTTGCCGGAAAATTTTCCAAGTGTTGGATTTTTCCGTAGTTAAAAAGCTTTCAAAGATCATGTAAGTTATGCGATGGACCCTCTAGAAGAACAAAACCTTAACTCGATTATGTGACCGTCAGAACCGCCACTGAACCCTCGGGTTTGTGGTGGTCCAGCGGTGCCACATGTGAGGCGTTGGTTTGGCCCTTCTACGGCTGGTTCATTGGTGCTGTGGCGTGTGCTGAATTACTTTAAACTACGCTCAAGTATTGAGCTTTCTGGGTAATTTTGGGTGTTTAATAATTCGATTGGAATGTTTAATATCGTCTAGTTTTTTTGTAATATGATACAATATGTGGAATTCATACTGTTAGGCATGAAATACGAAGTATGTTCGGATTTATGATGTCTAAGGAGTTTGTGGATTCCAAATGTTATAGTTTTACAGTTTCTTTTCTGCGACCGTAAGTGTAATATGTAATATCGTCAGTTTCGTTACTATATGTCAACGACAATTGGGATACGCATATTTACTTACGTTGATGACATGTGATGTTATGTATTACTGGATATGTTATATTGGATCGTCGCGTTTTGAATAGCCGGGGGTTTTATGTGAGGTGAGAGTTTTTATTTTCATTCATATAAAATTAAATGTATATAATATTCTTTTATTGGGGAACTTCCGGGTTGAGGTTGTTATCACCATTGATGTATATTATTTACATTTCCGCATTAGGATAGACCCAAGGAGGAGAGCACAAGTAACCGGGTTCTAGAGTCCAGTGGGAGACTAACTCGAGGAGTCGAGTCCGGGTCTCCTAACTCTAGAATTGGTAGGGTTGCTTGCCTCTCTCGTAGGGATCTAGGGATGTGGGTTTGGCTACTCATCGCGACCGTGGAATCCGTGTTTTATAGAGGCTAAAAATAAAACACAGACCTCCTGGTATATCCAATATTTCATATGTTTCTTCTGCTGCGATATTCGTGATGCGATCATTTGATATGTTGTGATAGATACTGTATATAATATATATGATATATTATATAGACGTTACTTATGTTTTACACCCACGCTAGCCCTGCCCCGCTCTGCCGTTAGCTACCTAACCTAATGGTGTATGAAGGGACATCGAGGCGAATGCCGATGACAAAAGTGTACGTCGTATTTATCTGTGATGTTTAGGTGACTTAAATGATGGGATTTCATTAATGTGATTAATGAAAGAAAAGAAACCTAAAAGATGTTGTAGAATCAAATTTTTTCAAAAAGGGTAGCTACAGTTTTTGCTTTGCAGAGTGATATATATGATATATCCCGCACCTTATTCGATGAGGAAAGAACCGAGATCCCTTCTCCGGAAATGACCTCTTTAGCAAAACTGGCAGATGCTACAACACTCGGTTTGTCTTTTGATTGCTTTTGGAGTTTTGCTTTGCATAGTGATATATGTGATATATCCCGCACCTTATTCGATGAGGAAAAAGCCGAGATCCCTTCACCGGGGATGACCTCTTTAGCAAAACTAATAAAAGCCTAAAAAACACTCCTTTTCAAAATTCACTTGTTTCTACAACGATATCAAGTTCAATACACAATAGGTTTTCTGAAAAACCTGTCGTAGCCCTCCGTCATTTCAGATAAGTCCTACTTAGTATTCGTGCTACGTTTATTGACCTCCGTCAAGGCGTAGTGTGCAGTAGCTAACTAGTATTTATCTGCTTATGCATATGATGCAGATTGGATTAGGGTAGTCGTACGACCTTGTTGACCTCCGTCAAGGGTCATGCGGGTGGGTTTGTTTCAATCAAGAAATGACGGGTTGAGCTTGACTTGCACCCTATGGTTTGTTGATCTCTGTCAAGGTCATGGGATGCTTGGGGCAAAATATTATCGAGAATTTCAAGTGTTGAAATTTGCAATGAGATTGCATACCTTCTATGAGATAGTTGGATCCCGATACCCACTGCGAGTAATTGTTACTCCTGGCAGAGTTTTACACAGGACAATTAGCCGATCAAGTAGGTGTCTAGAAAGGTGTCAACGGGGTTATGCCTATACGAAAACGAGGTTTATTTTAATTAGGTCCATGCGAAAGCATGGGGAACCTCCCTCAAAGTACCGACACTGGCCTGGCTGAAAGATTGGCGAAATTGTAGGGTGTAATTAATCCCAGCTAGTCTTTCCTTTTAGGGTTTGAAGGAAGATTTGATAAAAACAGTGGAAGCCATCCTGATTAGATAAAATAATAACCAATCTGATCTTGCAAGAGCATACGCTAAAGTGTTTTCTTCTCTCTCTCTCCAGGTAGCGACCATATCATGCCTTAATCATGATAATAATATGGATGTATTGACCGAACCTGCGTGTTATACTGTGCTGGGGAATGTTGGTTCTGTTCTTTTTTATAAAAGTTATAAGACTGAACAGGATATAGGGGAATACCAGGATTCCCATGCCACCCGAATGAAGAAAGTACATGTTGATGCATTTTCTTCGGGTGTGTTCGTTACAGAGAACTATTTCAACATTTGCTCTACGTCCTGGGTATTAGATACCGGGCCAGGATCCCATATATGTAATCAGTTACATGGGTTGACAAAAGGTAGAGAACTTGGAGAAGGTGATAAAGATATAAGGGTTGGAAATGGTGCAATTGTTGCAGCTAAAACCGTCGGGGAATATCACCTTGTATTACCAGCTGGTAATACATTGATTTTGAATGAATGCTATTACATGCCGAACCTGATATGCAACATTATATCGGTTTCTTTGTTGAGTAAAGATGGATATAATTTTATATTATAGGATAATTTTATGAACATTTTCCTGAACCTAAAGTTGGTTGGATCAGGCACGTTGTGCAATGGCATTTATGTTCTAAATCAATCAACAGTTCTGAGCATAACAAACACACACAAAAGGAAGAGTTCAGAACTGAACGAATCCTTCTTGTGGCATTGTAGACTAGGTCACATCAATGCGACACGGCTAGCTAAGTTGCATAAGGATGAATATTTGAATCCGTTCGAATTTTCATCTTATGACACTTGCCAGTCATGTCTCAAAGGCAAGATGACCAAAACTCCGTTTACGGGACACGGAGAAAGAGTTACTAAACTCTTAGGACTGATACATAGTGATGTATGCGGTCCCATGTCTATACATGCCAGGGATGGTTCTTCGTACTTCATTACATTCACTGACGATCTCTCTAGATTTGGATATGTGTTCCTGATGAAACACAAATCAAAAGCTTTTGAGAAATTTAGAGAATATAAACAAGAAGTCGAGAACCAAACCGGGAAAAATATTAAAATCCTACGATCTGATCGAGGAGGTGAATACTTGAGCAATGAATTCCTGGACTTCCTAAAAGAGAATGGGATTCTCTCTCAGCTAACTCCTCCATATACACCACAGCACAACGGTGTATCGGAACGAAGGAACCACACCCTATTAGATATGGTGCGCTCTATGATGAGCATAGATGAGTTACCTATTTCCTTCTGGGGCTATGCACTGGAGACAGCGGCATACCTACTGAATAGAGTTCCTACCAAATCCGTGCCTACCACCCCATATGAGATATGGGAGGGGAAGAGACCATATCTTAATTGTTAGTGATATGTATTCCTTAGAGGCCATTACTGTACATACGATGTATATTGTAGTGGATGCTTGGACATATATAGGGAGGACTTTCTTGCTCGACATGATAGTATGCTATCTGGTTGCACTTTATCTTAACATGTACTCTGATTGTCTCTATATTACATGTTGATAAAGCCCTTAGGATGAGTACTTGACTACCAGGACTATGATGCAGATCATACTAGTGGGGACAGTATAGTCGCTATGTACATCCTTCAAATATTCCTAGTCGTAGGTGTATCGAGATAGGGCATCGATATACCAGAGTAGACTAGCGTATGCGCTTCTTGACCTATATGATGGGCGATGGATGATCCCATATCCATTGGTGTTTGACATCAGAGAAGGTATACGGGTGCTCAGTGCAGACTGGTACACTGGACGGACTCGCCGAGAACTCCCAGATGGTATTATACCTCACGTCAGATGGCAGTTCTCTGGTGACACTGGTACATGTTAGTCTGTAGACCCGAGATCGTCATAGAGTCTTGTATGATTCCCACTGTGCTTTGATTTCCATCATACCACGTCCAAGAGGGCATGCAAAACGGTGGCTTTTGGGTACAGTCCCGAATCACATGGAGGCAATGAGCGATAGGAGGGGTTTCGTCTCTCCCGGTATAGGGAATTGATGTTGCGCTGTGTTCGATTGGCTATAACTGGAAATCCCTGGCCAGGGTTGCTGAGATTTACTGGTAAGTGTTATCAGTATTTTCTCGAACTGTTATGGACCTCATATCGACACGATTTATCAAGCTACTGGGGTCTGACGTTTACCACCCCTAGGCGAGATATGCGACATATCAGACGAAGAGACCGGACTGTACGGGAGTGTTACTGATTGGATTCGCAGGAGAATGTTCATGCTTGCTTGTTGATCTTCTGATCGCTCAATACCTGGGTGGCTGTTACGTTTTGCCGACCGCTTGCAGCTTGTGGGTTTTGATATGATCATCACCTACTGCCGGCGTATTGACGATTCTTTAGAGTCCTACACAGAGGTTTCCTGGCTCAGGCAAAACGGAGTAGGAGCATATATGTGATATGTGCAGGACCGAGAATAATACGTGTATTTGATACCATATTAGATTCTCGAGATATGTGATATCGGCCGGGTATATGTGATATAGCCGGGTCATTGGATCAAGTGTTGATTCGATGAACTGATACAGATTATATTAGTCGGTTATTTATGAAATAGCCAGATTATCGGATTAAGTATTGATTCGATAATTTAATGTATAATTATATATTTGATATATTATATTACATTAACTAATATAAGCTCACTTAAAGATTCTTTTTCTCACTTTGATAATACATTGATATATATGTGATATATGTTAATTGTATTATTTTATTTTGTTACAATAAATATTATATATGTGATATATAATATTGTAACATGTTAGGGTTAAAAATTCAACTTGTTTTGTGGAGTTTAAATATGGTTAGGGTTTGGATTAGGGTTAAGCTTACATGAAGCTTTCAAGAAGCTTCTTGAAGCTTTGACTTTGACTTGTGATATTTTGCATAGATATTTCTTTAACCCAACCCAACCCTTCACCATAGTTATTTCTCTACAAGGGTTAAGTTTATATTCTTAACCCATGGTTGCAATTCTAACCACACACTTGATTTCATAATTCATCACAAATAGATTCTTCTTCTTCCTCTTGAAAAAGCTTTCTAGCTTTTTGCAAAGTGATGATAATGAGTGAGAAATTGAAAACAAAAGAGTGCTAAATTCCTACTTCATCATCCTCATCTATTCTAGCCTCTTAGATTAGGGTGTTTGCTTTGCTAATACTTGATTAGCAAAGCAAGAGCTTGGGTTTGAGTTTCTTCAAGGTAGATCATCTTAGTTATTGAAGATTGGAAGCAAGTTTGTATCTTTCTCTTCATGGAGCCTCTCTTAAGTCTGGGTACTCGATGATCGCAGCGAAGGGACCTCAACACGGAGCTTTAGAAGTGAAGGAACGGATTACAAAGGTTGTAATCCCTAACTCTTAGAAGTAAAGTTGTTTACTTGCTATGTTAACCCTAAGTCTCTAGTTAAGATCTTGGTTAGGGTTTGTTTAGCACCCTAAAATTTTTAAAGTAGCATGATTGATGCTTGCCAAAACCTTCACAAGGTGCTATACTAAGCCTACAGTGGTATCAGAGCCAAGCTAGAGCTTTAGGCGAAGTCTAAACGAAGTTTAAAGTCCGATCGAACCCCGAAACGTCGATATACACCCCCTTTCTGGAAATTTTTTAAAATGTTGTTTTTTTCTGTATTAAAAATACTCAGAAAATTAAGCAGGGAATTATAAGAATTACTGTGAAGTACGGACCCATGACCCCTTCAAGAGACCGCAGAACCGTGGCCAAACCATGCGTTTGGCGGCGGTTCCGCGGCCAACTTAGGGTGTCAGGGGAGAATACTTCAGGGTATGATTCTTGGGTACTTTTGCATGCTTCTGGGAATTTTTAATTCTATTCAAGTGTTGAGTTTTCTGGAGATCTTTTGTATTCGATGATTCCATCGGAAGGTTTAACTTAGTTTAAGTTTTTTCCGGGTAATTTAGAACGTGTTAAAAAGTTCGAACGGATATCAAAACTCACTTTTTCCCCTGACGGAAAATTTTCAAGTGTTGGATTTTTCCACGAGTTTGAAACTTTCGGGAAATCATACAAGCGTATCTGTGGACCCTCTAGAAGAACGTAACTTTAACTCGATTATGTGACCTTTAAAACTGCCACTGAACCCTAGGGTTTGTGGTAGTTTAGCATTGCCACATATGAGGCGTTGGTTTGACCCTTCTACGGCTGGTTCATTAGGGCTGTGACATGTTCT
Source organism: Agapanthus africanus (assembly GCA_030015575.1). Taxonomy (NCBI): domain Eukaryota; kingdom Viridiplantae; phylum Streptophyta; class Magnoliopsida; order Asparagales; family Amaryllidaceae; genus Agapanthus; species Agapanthus africanus. The sequence continues at coordinate 300,995,264 of CM057347.1, forward strand.
GGGATTTTTGAATTCCGCTCAAGTGTTGAGCTATTTGGGAAATCTTTGGTGTTTGATTATTCGATCGGAAAGTTTAACATTGTCTATTTATCTGAAATGTGATACAATATTTGGAATTCACAAGTAGTTATGAGATAACTAATTTGAAAGTTATAAATCTAGCAGTTTAGTCTCAGATGATCGGTTGCCACGGGATTTTGATATGATCAAAAGTCCGTCGCAATCACGTAGCGTACGCGGATACTTGCCGAGTAAACTTAATAGATAGCCATGCCCCAAACCCCCGACCAAGTGACTGTAGGAGAACCCCGTCGCCAAAAGCATCCGTTCGGTGCTCGCGGCAGCAGTGTTCCGTCTTAGTGCACTTCGTCGACGGCATCCGGGGGTGCAGCCGTCTACTAAAGTTTCTGACGAGCATTTGATCAGGATGTCGGGAATCTTGTTGAATTTCTCGACTTGATATTGAAAAGAGTTTTCGATATTGAGACTAAAATGCGGGGTTTATAATTATTAGGCATGCGATGTCTAAGGAATTCATATGGTTAGGCATGAGATGTCTAAGGAGGTTGCGGATTCCAACTGTTGTAGTTTTACACTTTCTTTTCTGCGACCGTAAGTGTAATATGTGGTGTATCGCCGGTTTCGTTGCTATACATCAACGACAATTTGGATATGCATATTTACTTACGTTGATAACATGCGATGTTATGCGTTGTTGTGATATGTTATATTGGATCGTCGTGTTTTTGAATAGCCGGGGGTTTTATGTGAGATGAGAGTTTTTCTTTTTCATTCATGTAAAATTCATTGTATGTAATATTCTTTTATTGGGGCACTTCCATGTTGAGGATGATGTCACCATTGTATATTATTTACTTTTCCGCATTAGGATAGACCCAAGACGGGGTGCACAAGTAACCGGATTCTAGGGTCCAGTGGGAGGCCATCTCGAGGAGTCGAGACTGGGTCTCCTAACTCTAGAATTGGTAGGGTTGCTTGCCGCTCTCGTAGGGGTCTAGCGATGTGGGTTTGACTATTCATCGCGATCGTGGAATCCATGTTTTATACAGGCTCGATATAAAACACGGACGTCCTAGTATATCCAATATTTCATATGTTTCTTCTGCTGCAATGTTCTGTGATGAGATCATATTACTGCCTGAGACGAATATTTATATTATATATATGAGATATATGTTATATTGCTGATTTCGTTTCAAATGTGATGCTTGTGAAGCATAATAAAATGGGACTTCATTAATGAGATTAATGAAATAAAAGAAACATAAAGATGTTGTAGAAACTTGTTTAAAAACTGGTAGTTCTAGTTCTTGCATGCATAGCGGTATTCTTTGTAGAATATCCAGCACCTTATTCGATAAGGAAAGAGCCGAGATCCCTTCATCGGGAGTGACCTCTTTTGCGAAACTAGCAGATGCTACAAACTCGGTTTGTCTCTTGATTGCTTCAATAGTTCTTGCTTTGCACAGCGGTATTTGTGAAATATCCTGCACCTTATTCGATGAGGAAAGAGCCGACGATCCTTTCACCGGGAGTGATCCCTTTAGCAAAACTAGAAAAGCCTAAAAAACATTCCATTTAAAAATCACTCGATTCTACAACGATATCAAGTTCATTATGCAAAGGGTTTTCTTAAAAACCTGTCGTAGCCCTCCGTCATTTCAGATAAGTCCTACTTAGTATTCGTGCTACGTTTGTTGACCTCCGTCAAGGCGTAGTGTGCGGTAGCTGACTAGTATTTATCTGCTGCATATGATGCGATTGTTTGAGGGTAGTCGTGCGGCCTTGTTGACCTCCGTCAAGGGTCGTACGGGTGGGTTTAATTCAATCGGGAAATGACGGGTAGAACTTGACTAGCAGCCTATAGTTTGTTGACCTCCGTCAAGGTCATAGGACGCCAGGGGTAAAATATTATTGGGAATTTCAAGTGTTGAAATTTGCAATGAGATTGCATACCTCCTATGAGATAGTTGGATCCCGATACCCGCTGCGAGTAAGAGTTACTCCTGGGAGAGTTTTACACATTACAATTAGCCGATCAAGTAGGTGTCTAGAAAGGTGTCAACGGGGTTATGCCTCTGGGAAAACGAGGTTTATTTTAATTAGGTCCGTGTGAAAGCATGGGGAACCTCCTTCAAATTACCGGCACTGGCCTGGCTGAAAGATTGGCGAACTTGTAGAGTGTAATTAATCCTGGCTAGTCTTTCCTTTTAGGGTTTGAAGGAAGATTTGACTAAAACAGTGGGAGACATCCTGATTAGATATATTAATAACCAATCTAATCTTGCAAGAGCATACGCTGAGTGTTTTCTTCTCTCTCTCTTCAGGTAGCGACCATGTCACGCCTTAATCAAGATAATAATATGGATGTATTAACCGAACTCGCTTATTATACTGAGTTAGGGAACATTGGTCCCGCTCCAACTTATAATTGTTATAAGACAGAGCAGGAAATAGGGGATTACCAGAATTCCCGTGCCGCCCAAACGAAGAAAGTGCATGCTGATGCATCTTCTTCGGGTGTGTTCATTATCGAGAACTGTTTCTTAGTATTCTTTACGTCTTGGGTATGAGATACCGGATCAGGATCCCGCAAATGTAATCTGTTACATAGGCCACAGATAGGTAGAGAACTGAGAACGGGTGATAAGTTTCAAGAGTTGGAAATGGTGCAAGTGTTGCAGCCAAGTTTGTTGGAAGTTATTACCCTGTATTACTAAAATACATTGATTCTGAATGAATGTTATTAGATACCGAACCTGATATACAACATCATATCAGTCTCTTTATTTAGTAAAGAAGGATATAATTTTGTATTATTGGATAATGTTTTGAACATTTCCTATATCAAGAGTTGATCGGTTCAGGCACGTTATCTAAAAGCATAGACGTTCTAAATCAAACTACAGTTCTTAACGTACAGAACACACACAAGAAGAAGAGTTCAGAAATGAACGAATCCTTCTTAAGGTATTTGTAGACTAGGTCATATCAACTACGACCCGACTAGCTAAGTTACATATAGATGCATATTTAAATCTGTTTGAATTTACATCTTGTGAAACTTGCCAGTCATGTCACAAAGATAAGATGACCACAGCTCCGTTTATTAGAAACAGAGAAAGAGTTAGTGAACTCTTGGGATTGATACATGATGATGTATGTAAATGTCCCCTGTCTACACATGCCAAGACCGGTTCTTTATACTTCATTACATTCACTGATGATCTCTCAAGATTCAGACATATGTTCCTGTTGAAACACAAGTCCTAAGCTTTTGAGATATTCACAGAATATAAGTTAGAAGTAGAGAACCAAAAACGGGTAAAAGTATTATGTCCTTTGATGAGATCAAGGAGGAGAATACTTGAGCACGGAATTCCTGGACTATTCTAAAGGAGAATGAGATTCTTTCTCAGCATTACTCCTCCGTATACACCACAGCACGTCGGTGTATCGAGGCGGAGCAATTACACCCTATGTGATATGATGTGCTCTATGATAAGTACTATTGAGTTGCCTATTTTCTTTTGGGGTTATGCACTTGAGAAGTTGCATACCTATTGAATAGGGTTCCAACCAAATCAGATGCCTACCACTCCATATGTGATATGGTATGGAAAGAGCCCATCTCTTAAGACGTTAAGATTTGTCAAAAGCAAAATCCGGACAAACTCGAGGCAATGTCAGTTCTGTGGAAGTTTGTTGGATATCCCAAGCATTCGCAAGGGAATATCTTATATTGAACCGAGGAACAAAAGGTGTTTTATTTCTCGGCATGCCACCTTTTTGAGAAAAAGGGAATTTCTTATGAAGAAATTAGTGGTCATGAGGTAGAACTGGAAAGAGTTCCAGCTATACAAACTGTAGCTGATGATTTGGTAGAACCAAAGGATTCAGTAGTTTCTAACGAACCTCAGCCTCTCCACCGATCTAGTAGGGTTCCTCATCCACCTGAGAGATACTTCGGTTTCTTTATGACAGTGGGAGCAAGGATTGCATCATGAGATGATGACCCAACTTGTTTCGAGCAGGCCATCAAGAGTGGGGACTCTGTAAGAATGGCTGGATGCTAATGCGATCTGAGATGGAATCCTTATACACCAACAAAGTATGGACTTTGGTTGCTTTATCTGAAGGGTTAAATCCCCATCAGGAGAAAGTATATCTTTAGAAGATTACTTGGTGTACATGGAAAAGTTGAGACTTTAAAAGCTATGCTTAAGTCCATCCAGATCCTACTTGCTACTGCTACATACCATGACTACGATATCTGGCGGTTGGGTGTCATGACAGCTTTTCTAAATGATGATTTAGAAGAGAGCGTCTATAAGTACACAGCCAGAGGGCTTCATAGACAGTGGGAGCAGCGGAAACGTGTGCAAGATTTTTTATGTGATAAATGAGGCATCGCGGAGTTGGAACGTCTGTTTTGATGAAGTAGTTAAAGAGTTTGACCTCATCAAAATGGTAGATGAACCAAGTATATACAAAAATATAGTAGGGAGTATGGTGGTGATCCTCGTATAGTACTTGGATGACATACTCTTTATAGGGAAGGAGTTTCCTATGCTACGCTCGGTCAATCTCCTCTTATCACAAAGATTCTCCATATAGGTGTTAGTTGTATGTATGCCCTAGAGGCCAGTATTGTACAGATGATGTATATTATATTGGATGCTCGGACATATATAGAGATGACTTTCTTGCTCGATATGATAGTATGCTATCTGGTTGCTCTTTATCTTAACATGTATTCAAGTCTCTTTAAACTGTCTTATAGTTACATGTTGGTAAAGCCCTTAGGATGTGTACTTGACTACCTGGAATATGATGCAGATCATACTAGTGGGGACATGGTAGTCCATAGGTACATCCTTCAAGGTCCCTAGTCGTGGGTGTATCGAGACGGGGCATCGATATACCAGTGTAGACTAGCGTATATGCTTCTCGACCCATGAGATGGGCAATGGATGATCCCATATCCATTGATGTTTGACTTCAGAGATGGTATACGGGTGCTCAGTGGAGACTGGGTACACTGGACGGACTCGCCGAGAACTCCCAGATGGTATTATACCTCACGTCAGATGGCAGTTCTCAGGTGACACTTGTGCAGGTTAGTCTGTAGACCCGAGATCGTCATAGAGACTTGTGTGATTCCCACTGTGCTTTGATCTCCACCTTACCACGTCCATGAGGGCATGCAAAACGGTGGTTTTTGGGTACAGTCCCGAGTCACATGGAGGCAATGAGCGATAGGAGGGGTTTCGTCTCTCCCGGTATTGGGGGTTGATGTTGCGCTGTGCTCGATTGGCCGTAACAGGGAAGTCCTGATTGAATGATTTAGCGTGCTTGCGCTTTCTAAAAGATAGATCAAAAATATTGTAACCGCAATCAAGAACGGCGTCGCATGTAGCTAGCCGGTGAGTACGGGTCGGTCCACAGGGATTTTGTGAATCTCCTAGTCGCGCTTACGAGTTAATTCCGAAGGGTGTTCGGATTGATTATTAAATCTAAAATCCTAAATTATTCTACCTAGGGCAATTAATTGAAAGTTATAACTAGAGCAGAGAAATAAAATCTATACTAGGGCAGGAAAATAAATTTAATCTAGGGCATGAATTGAAATTATCTAGGGCAAGAAAATAAACAAATCTACTTACTTTACAGATGCATTTCTCCAATCATCCATGCAGGGTTGTCAGATCTGAATTTCAGAATTGAAGAGAGGCACCGATGCTCTCCATAAAGAATTTTGGAATTTTTATTAAAAGGAGGCATGAAGAGTTACAATGATTAGAGTTCCTATTTATAAAGAATAGGAAAACCGAGGGTTACATTTGTTTCGCATGTCTGAAATTACAAAAATACCCTTATGAAGACCAGTCAACGCCGCCCCTTTATTTTTCTAAAAAAATTACTTTTTAAATCCTTTAAACCGCCGCGGAACCGCGGCCCGAGGCGTGGTTTGGCCGCGGTTCCGCGGCCAAACAGTGGAATTGGCTCTCTGGATTTTTAGGGCTGGCTCTGGTACTTTTTATCTTCTTATTTCTTTATGTCTTTTCTCAATTTAGCTTCTGGTTCTTCTCCAGATCTTCCAGTGAATACTTGTAGTGAACTTTAACCCTTCGCTTTGAGTCGATGTCTTGAATCTTGCTTTATGAATTGTTCCTTATGTTGGCTTGATCAAGAGTCTTCTGTTTGTTGATCAAAATCCACTTTTGCATTGTCTTTTCATTATTTTCACTGTTTTCTGTCTAAGAACCTGTAACCTGTAACATGTAGCAGACATGCGTTAAAAGCACCCGTTTATTTGTAAAATATATAAGAATGGGGAATATAATAATGCAATATTATGGTGTGAACAAATACCCCCAAACTTATCTTTTGCTCGTCCTCGAGCAAACTTATTTTTATTCACTAAAATCCTAACCACACTTTCGCAGGGAAACGCGATTGCACTGAGCACGTGCAACAAGCCGTTAAACTTCTAGGTGTCCCTAGTAGGAGGAGTGTTGTCTCCTGAGGGTTTTCAGCGGATTACACCCACAAAATCCTATCAACTTGGCCCATTGACTTTTGTTCTCCAATTAGGTTTTCTAACAAGGAATTCTATTATCTTTTGACTCGCAAATTATCCATCCATATTCTTCATACTTTCTCATTATTTAACTTAAGATTATATATGTTATGTAGACCTACTTAGCTTTCGGCATCTCTTAAGTCTTCCTTCTAGGATTTCATCTCCACTTAGGAATTTCTATCAATTCTACTAAAGATACAAGTTCTATTCTTCATTCCTTTCTCTTATCTAAACTCCAATCACATATCCCTACGTGTGTGTATAAATCACCCCTACACTTGGAAATTCAAATCAAGCAATCATACTCTTGTCCGTTGTCCAAAGCACTTCTTAAATGGTGAATTTTTAATTGAATTTTTGCTTACACATCCTTCATGCGACCGTTAATACTTTTTGAGGTACCAACAACCGATTACAAGATATGTTTGCACTTTAAAGCGTAATTCCTAGTCTTGCAACACCCAAGGCTTTTAGCAGTGACTCCCAAATCAGTTGGTCTAAGGCACTAGGTGATGAAGCACCCTCGCTAAATATTTTTCTATTTTTACAGCCTTAAGTAATCACAAAAACCAGTGTTCATTTTTTTCTTTTCTTTATTCACTCTTTTTTTATTTTCTTTTATTTTCTTCGTACTAAGGACTTTAGACAAGAGCATTTCAAAGTCTCTTCTACTATTCCAAGTTTCAAGGTGCGTGATTGCGCATTTGTAGGGTATACGTTTTCAGAATCTAGACTTAAGTTAGGAACTATTTTTCAAATTTATACTCTAATAAGAATATCAATACTCTTCCCTTGTTTCGACTTAGCCTAAGAAGTGAACCCAAAATTTGCCTATTTCTAAATAAACTACAAGGCATATACTTTCTACCGTTAAACTTTAAGGAAGGTTATTTTTAGGGTTTTTAATTTACTAAGTCTAAGATCTAGTTTTTCCTAGCTAGTTAACCTATTTGTCAAACTCAAGTCAAATATGGCCAAAATTGAATACAGTAATTTTTATAATTTTTGAATTTTTTCAATTTTTATAGGTTTTCAAATAAGTATGCAAATGCAAAAATATGTACAAATGAATGCGAAGGAAAAAGACGTACCGAGCATACCCCCAAACTTGAACTTGGCAGTGTCCTCACTGTCATGCTAAACCAAGATGGTCAAAATACCGATACTTCCCTGTTTATTTATTTACAATTTTTTTTATATTTTTAATGTTTTGAATTTTTTTTTATTTTTTTTTGGAAAAAGAAAACAAAAATATATACATATATACAACAAGGCTCCCCCCAAACTTAAGCTTGGCCTTGCACAAGCCAAAAGTTAGCACCAACCATTCAAAAATCTTATCGTGGAAATGGTATAGTTGGTGTAAGAAAATGAGAAGCACGCGAGACCGTGTGGAAAGAAGAATGGTAGAATATGGTCTCGGTAGGGGAGAAGAATGGCGAAAAGAAGAAGGAAGTGGAGTACGATCTTGAGGGTGTAAATTGAGTGAATAAATTAGCGCAATATGTGATAACCGATATGTTATAAGCGATTGCGCTAACTTATCAACCCGTCGGGAAATGGGGTCAAATCCCTCAAGATTCGCAAGAAAACATGGGTACGCCGAACTTGGTATAGGAGATGAAAGCGTAACGGTCATTTGTTCGGTCGGAACAAGGGGAAAGACGAAAGGGAGTGAATTAGAGATAGTATCTTTCTCACCGTAGTAAACTGTTTCGAACTTGAAAGATTTCATTAATGGTTCGAAACTACTATAATCAACCGAGTCTGATAGCTCATCTGAAAATGTAAAGGACTCAAACTCGGGCGGTGAGTCATCAACATCGTCCAAAAAGGTGAAACACTCGTAGGTGTTATCGTCTGTGAGAATTGTGTCAGATTCAAAGGAAAAGGTTTCAAGCTCACAGTCTTCAAGCGGGGTCGGAACGATGGGAAGGAGGGAGGGTGATATAGCAGTCAAAGGTTCAGGAGGATGAATTGAAAAATCAGACACATCAAATAAAAATGATTCAACCTCAATATTATCCTTAAGACTTTGCTCAATACTATCCTTAATATTTAACTCATCCATGCCATTATCATCAAATTCAAGACGCATATTAGATTCGGGAGAAACTTTTAATAACTCGGGATGATGATTTGAACATAAAATCTCAATTAAATCGACAGGTTCATCATCCGAAATATTCCCGGCGTCTATATCCTCAATCAAGTGAAAATCAATTTTCTTAGACACCTCATCAAAAGCATGGATATTTATCGATTTAGGTTCTAGAGTGGAGGTGTAAAGATCGAAAGGATTAGGTGCGGTTTCGCTCGAAAGAGGTTCTTCACAATCTGGCAAATCAAGCACTACAAAATCACACAACTCATCATTTTGGACACATGTTTGAAAATTGGAGTTGTTGGATTCAATAGGGTATGGGTAGGTTTGATTTGGAAATCCTCTCTCATTCTCACTCTGTCCAACTGCCGCCTCATACATTGAAAAATTTGGAGCTAGCGGGACACTAGCTACCGGTTCACTAGGTTGCATAAGGGCGGCTAAAGACGCTTCCACATTCCTAGTCATTTTATTCGTTGCTGCAATGTACGCTTCCAACGACTCTTCCAAACTAGACTTAGGTGGTGAGGGGGTTTCAGTAAAAGATTCAAAATTGGTTGGATATGTGAAACTCCCTAATGGCTGTGTCGAAACAGTGTCTAGTGAAGGTGGGAAAGTCGGGTATGACTAGTAGGAAGTGGGTGATTGGACAGGGGTAGGGTCAACATATGGATAAATAGGTGAATAGTCGTGCGGATCCCTAAAACTAGATGAGTGGAGAGGGGTGAAAGATCGACTGCGAGATTGAGCAATATGCTCAGCAATGGATATCGGCTTAGGGGTTACAGCTGAACTTGAAAAAGTGGTGTCAACATACGAAGGTGGTGAAGGTTGACTTGGTTGACACAAAGGGGGTTGAAAAGTCAAACTGTTTCTCCTAGACGCCTCTATGTGATCTTTCAAAGATTTTTTAGGGATGGAGGGATCATTTTTAAATTGACCGAACAAATTGACATATGATGCAAAATTAGGTTCGGGATACCAAAGTTCGGCTAAAGATTTATTATGTGGGGTACCCATGTTGTAAGAAAAGGGAAAAAAGGAAAGTTTATTGTGGTGCAAGGATTTATTTGTGGCTAAAAAACTTTGCAAGTTTCTATCAAAATTTTCCTTATTCTTTTTTTTTATTCTTTTTCTCTTTATTAGGAAAGATTTTGTTGCAAAAAGATTTTTAACACAAGATATGCAACAGCAAAATATTACTTGCAATCTAATTTCATTTTAAGCAAGGCACAAAAATCCTGCACAAGATCGTTATTTGGAAGGAAAAAAATTGTTGAGCGTAAAGAAATCCTGCAGGCAAATTTACAGAAGATATATCAAGATTTGTAAAGGAGAAGAGAGAAAACTCACAGAAATATGCAGTGGAAGAACTGGTTTTTTTTTTATATTTTTTTTATCGCGCTCTGCCTTTTTTTTCAAGCCCTGAATCGACCAGGTCGCGGCGGTTCCGCGGCCGAAAGGGGGCTGGCGCGGCGGTTCCGCCGCGCGTTAGTCGGTTCGGCAAGTTTTTTTTTTAGGAACAGATCGCCACGGTTAACTTGTAGACTCGGTCCTCCAAATTTCTTCTATTCCTCGGTTGTTGTGATCTTCTGTTGTTCCGATCTATTTTTTCCTGTTTTGATCTCTGTAGATTTCTAGATCCGAATTTGATCCTGCAAAGATTCACAAAAAAACAAAGTATCCCTTCCAAAAATAACAAAATATATATATTTTTTTATTTTTTTATGATTTTTCAGATTTTTATGATTATTTTTAATTTTGATTAACCCGAAATTGCAAAAAGGAAATAACACGCCATCCCCGGCAACGGCGCCATTTGATTGAATGATTTAGCGTGCTTGCGCTTTCTAAAAGATAGATCAAAAATATTTGTAACCGCAATCAAGAACGGCGTCGCATGTAGCTAGTCGGTGAGTACGGGTCGGTCCACAGGGATTTTGTGAATCTCCTAGTCGCGCTTACGAGTTAATTCCGAAGGGTGTTCGGATTGATTATTAAATCTAAAATCCTAAATTATTCTACCTAGGTCAATTAATTGAAAGTTATAACTAGGGCAGAGAAATAAAATCTATACTAGGGTAGGAAAATAAATTTAATCTAGGGCATGAATTGAAATTATCTAGGGCAAGAAAATAAACAAATCTACTTACTTTACAGATGCATTTCTCCAATCATCCATGCAGGGTTGTCAGATCTGAATTTCAGAATTGAAGAGAGGCACCGATGCTCTCCATAAAGAATTTTGGAATTTTTATTAAAAGGAGGCATGAAGAGTTACAATGATTAGAGTTCCTATTTATAAAGAATAGGAAAACCTAGGGTTACATTTGTTTCGCATGTCTGAAATTACAAAAATACCCTTATGAAGACCAGTCAACGCCGCCCCTTTATTTTTCTAAAAAAATTACTTTTTAAATCCTTTAAACCGCCGCGGAACCGCGGCCCGAGGCGTGGTTTGGCCGCGGTTCCGCGGCCAAACAGTGGAATTGGCTCTCTGGATTTTTAGGGCTGGCTCTGGTACTTTTTATCTTCTTATTTCTTTATGTCTTTTCTCAATTTAGCTTCTGGTTCTTCTCCAGATCTTCCAGTGAATACTTGTAGTGAACTTTAACCCTTCGCTTTGAGTCGATGTCTTGAATCTTGCTTTATGAATTGCTCCTTATGTCGGCTTGATCAAGAGTCTTCAGTTTGTTGATCAAAATCCACTTTTGCATTGTCTTTTCATTATTTTCACTGTTTTCTGTCCAAGAACCTGTAACCTGTAACATGTAGCAGACATGCGTCAAAAGCACCCGTTTATTTGTAAAATATATAAGAATGGGGAATATAATATTGCAATATTATGGTGTGAATAAGTTCCTGGCCAGGGCTGATCAGAGATTTACTGGTAAGTGTTACCAGTAGTTTCTCGACCCGTTATGAGCCTCACATCGGCATGACTTATCGGTTATTGGGGTCTGACGTTTACCACCCCTAGACTTGATATGCGATATATCAGACGAACAGACCGGACTGTACGGTAAGTGTTACTGGTTGGATTCATAGGAGTGTGAGCGGGCTTGCTTGTCGATCTTCTGATCGCTCAACACCCGGGTGGCCGTTACGTTTAGCAGACCGCTTGCGGCTTGTGGGTGCTTGATATGATCATCACCTGCTGCCGGCGTATTGACGAGTCTTTAGAGTCCTACACAGAGGTTTCCTTGCTCAAGCGAAACGAAATAGGAGCGCATATGAGATATATGCGGGACCGAGAATAATGCGTGTATTTGATACCGTATTTCATTCTCGCGCTGAATGTTTCGACTGGTTGTATGCGATATAACCTAGTTATCGAATCGAAGATTGATTCGATAAGTCGATACAATGGATACTAGTCGGTTATGTGTGACATGACCGGATCATTGAATCAAGTGTTGATTTAATGATTTAATGTATAATTATATATTTGATATATTACTTTGCATTAACTAGTATTGGTTCACTTTAAAAGGATTTTCTCACTTGATGTGCACATTGTATATGTGATATACTTTTGTGTGCACTTGATTGTATCATGTTTGATGATACATGCTAACTTGAGTTTGTGTAAAGATTAAACCATGGTTAGGGTTTTGTTTACTTATTCATTTATTAAATTTGATTATTTATTTTGGAAAAGAAAATGGAAATGGTGGCTTTCTTTGTTTCTTTCATGAAGCTTCATGAAGAGTTGAAAGCTTGACCATTTTTGTTTTATTCCCTTAACCTAACCATTCACCTAACCCAAGTTTACTCTCTACACTTGACCATGGTTAGTATATGATAAGTATTCATATTATTTTCATTTTAAAGAGAGAGACTTATCATATTCTATCATCATCTTCTTCTTCTTCTTCAAGAAGAAAACATGCCACCATTAATGGTATCTTGAGAAAAAGAGTGAGAAATCCAATTCTAAAGTGAACCCACTTCCTATTTCTTCATCCTCTACCTCTTGCCAAGTAGTATAGGGTGTTTTCTTCACAAGTTTCACAACTTGGTGAAGTTGGAGCTTGATCTTGAGTTGTCTCGACGTAGATCTTCTTCGGCATCGAAGTCGACAACCTAGTCCGCACATTTCTCCGATGAAGCCGATGCTAGAGTCCGAGATCCGATATGGACAGCGAGGGGACGTCTACGTGGAGCTAAGAAAGTGGAGAACCGGATTTACAAAGGTTGTAGCCTCTTTCTTTTAGTTAAGTTGTTATCTAGTTTCACTTTTCGCCTAAACTCTAGTCAACGAATCCGTATTAGGGTTTCTCGGCACTTGTAAAATTTGAAATTGGCATGGTTGATGCCTTGTATGACCTTATTAGCATGCCTAGGAACCTTACAGTGGTATCAGAGCCTAGCTAGAGCCTTAGGTGAATTGTAGACGACGTTTGAAATCCGAACGAACATCGAAACCCTAATCCAAAATGCTCTCTGGAAATTTTCTGAAAATTTGGATATTTGTGAATTAAAAATATGCAGAAAAATAAGCAGGAGTTTATAAGAGTTACTGTGAAATTCGAGCAGCTAAGTCCATTAAACCGCCGCGGTTCCGCGGCCGTACTGTCTCCTTGTCCAATGAATTTTACACAGTAATTCCTATTTTTCAGTGCTATATTTTCTGGGTATTTTTATTATGACTAAAGAGTTGAGTATTCTGGGGTTGTATTAGGAATCAATGATTCGATCGGATTATCAAACTTTGTCTGTGTGTTTTTCCGGATAATTTTAGAATATGTTAAAAAGTTCGACCGGATGTAAATACCCAATCTTTCCTCTGCCGGGAAATTTTCAATTGTTGGACTTTTCCGTAGTTTAATGACGTTCTAAGTAGTGCAAGTAACGCGATGGTCCCTCTAGAAGACAACAAACCTTAACTCGATTATGTGACCGTCTTGAACTGCCCTTTGAACCTTAGGGTTTGGGGCAGTACGGCGTGCCACATGTGAGGCGTTGGCTTGATCCTTCTACGGCTGGACCGTTAGTACTGAGGCATGAAGTGAATCTCTTTGAACTTATTTCATGTGTTGAACAGTTTCGGGAAAACTTGGATGTTCGAATGTTCGATCGGAAAGTTTAATATTTTCTATTTATCCGGAATGGGATACAATAATTGGAATTCACACATAGTTATGAGATAACTGAATGAATGTTATAAATCTAGCGGTTTAGTCTCACTTGATATTGAAAAGAGTTTTCGATAATGAGACTAAAATGCGGGGTTCATAATTGTTAGGCATGTGATGTCTAAGTATTTCATTTGATTAGGCATGCGATGTCTAAAGAGGTTGCGGATTCCAACTGTTGTAGTTTTACACTTTCTTTTCTGTGACCGTAAGTGTAGTATGTAGTGGTATTGCCGATTGTCGTTGCTATACGTCGACGACAATCGGTGTATGCATACTTACTTACGTTGATGACATATGATGTTATGTGTTGTTGGATATGTTATATTGGATCGTCGTGTTCGAATAGCCGGGGTTTTTTATGTGAGATGAGTGTTTTTCATTTTCATTCATGTAAAAACTTGTATGTAATATTCTTTTATTGGGGCACTTCCAGGTTGCGGAAGATGTCACCGTTGATTTATATTATTTACTTTTCCGCATTAGGATAGACCCAAGGAGGGGAGCACAAGTAACCGGGTTCTAGGGTCCAGTGGGAGACCATCTCGAGGAGTCGAGTCCGGGTCTCCTAACCCTAGAATTGGTGGGGTTGCTTGCCGCTCTCGTAGGGGTCTAGGGGTGTGGGATTGGCTATTCATCATGACCGTGGAATCCGTGTTTTATACTGGCTCGTATTAAAAACACGGACGTCCTAGTATATCCAATATTTCATATGATATTTTCTGCTGCGATATCTGTGATGTGATCATTTGATATGTTCTGGTGGATACAGTATATAGTATATATGATATATTATATAGACGTTGCTTATGTTTTGCACCCGCACTAGCCCTGCCCTGCTCTGTCGTTAGTTACCTAACCTAACGGTGCACGAGGGGACATCGAGGCGAATGCGGATGGCATAAGTATACGTCGTATTTATCTGTGATGTTTAGGTAACTTAAATGATGGGACTTCATTAATGTGATTAATGAAAGAAAAGAAACCTAAAAAATGTTGTAGAATCAAATTTTTAATAAAAAGGGTAGCTACAGTTTTGCTTTGCATAGCGGTATATGAGATATACCCTGCACCTTATTCGATGAGGAAAGGGCCGAGATCCCTTCACCGGGAGTGACCCCTTTAGCAATAACTGGCAGATGCTACACACTCGGTTTGCTTTTGATTGCTTTTGGAATTTTGCTTTGCACAGCGATATATATGATATATCCCGCACCTCATTCGACGAGGAAAGGGCCGACGATCCCTTCACCGGGAGTGACCCCTTTAGCAAAACTAGAACAGCCTCAAGAACACTCCATTTCAAAATTCACACGATTCTACAACGATATCAAGTTCATTACGCTCATGGTTTTCAGAAAAACCTGACGTAGCCCTCCTTCATTTCAGATAAATCCTACTTAGTATTCGTGCTACGTTTGTTGACCTCCGTCAAGGCGTAGTGTGCGGTAGCTAACTAGTATTTATCTGCTTATGCATGTGATGCAGATTGGATTAGGGTAGTCGTACGACCTTGTTGACCTCTGTCAAGGGTCATGCGGGTGGGTTTGATTCAATCAAGAAATGACGGGTTGAACTTGACTTGCACCCTGTGGTTTGTTGACCTCCGCCAAGGTCATAGGATGCTTGGGGCAAAATATTATCGGGAATTTCAAGTGTTGAAATTTGCAATGAGATTGCATACCTTCTATAAGATAGTTGGATCCCGATACCCACTGCGAGTAATTGTTACTCCTGGGAGAGTTTTGCACATTACAATTAGCCGATCAAGTAGGTGTCTAGAAAGGTGTCAACGGGGTTACGCCTCTGGGAAAACGAGGTTTACTTTAATTAGGTCCGTGCGAAAGCATGGGGAACCTCCCTCAAAGTACCGACACTGGCCTGGCTGAAAGATTGACGAAGTTGTAGGGTGTAATTAATCCCGGCTAGTCTTTCCTTTTAGGGTTTGAAGGAAGATTTGATAAAAACCAGTGGGAGCCATCCTGATTAGATAAGATAATAACCAATCTGATCTTGCTAGAGTATACGCTAAAGTGTTTTCTTCTCTCTCTCTCTCCAGGTTGCGACCATGTCATGCCCTAATAAAGATAATAATATGGATGTATTGACTGAACCCGCATGTTATACTGTGCTGGGGAACGTTGGTTCCGTTCTTTCTTATAAGAGTTATGGGAATGAACAGGACATACGGGATTACCAGGATTCCCAAGCCACCCGAATGAAGAAAGTACATGTTGATTCATTTTCTTCGGGTGTGTTCGTTACAGAGAACTGTTTCTCCATCTGCCCTACGTCCTGGGTATTAGATACCGGGTCAGGATCCCATATATGTAATCAGTTACATGGGCTTAAGAAAGGTAGAGAACTTGGAGAAGGTGATAAAGACATTAGAGTTGGAAATGGTTCAATTGTTGCAGCTAAGACTGTCGGGGAATATCACCTTGCATTACCAACTGGTAATACATTGGTTCTGAACGAATGCTATTACATGCCGAACCTGATATGCAACATTATATCGGTTTCTTTATTAAGTAAAGAGGGATATAATTTTGTATTACAGGATAATGTTATGAACATTTTCCGTAACCAAAAGTTGGTTGGATCAGGCACGTTGTGCAATGGCATTTATGTTCTAAATCAAGCAACAGTTCTGAGCATAACAAACACACACAAAAGGAAGAGTTCAGAACTGAACGAATCCTTCTTATGGCATTGTAGACTGGGTCACATCAATGCGACACGACTAGCTAAGTTGCATAAGGATGGATATTTGAATCCGTTTGAATTTTCATCTTATGACACTTGCCAATCATGTCTCAAAGGCAAGATGACCAAAACTCCGTTTACGGGACATAGAGAAAAAGTTACTGAACTCTTGGGACTGATACATAGTGATGTATGCGGTCCTATGTCTACACATGCCAGGGATGGTTCTTCATACTTCATTACATTCACTGACGATCTCTCTAGGTTCGGGTATGTGTTCCTGATGAAACACAAATCAGAAGCTTTTGAGAAATTTAAAGAATATAAACAAGAAGTTGAGAACCAAACCAGAAAAAGTATTAAAATCCTACGATCTGATCGAGGAGGTGAATACTTGAGCATTGAATTCCTGGACTTCCTAAAAGAGAATGGGATTCTCTCTCAGCTAACTCCTCCATATACACCACAGCACAACGGTGTATCAGAACGGAGGAACCGCACCCTATTAGATATGGTGCGCTCTATGATGAGTGTAGCTGAGTTACCTGTTTCCTTCTGGGGATATGCACTGGAAACAACAGCATACCTACTGAATAGGGTTCCCACCAAATCTGTGCCTACCACACCATATGAGATATGGGAGGGGAAGAGACCATATCTTACTTTTATAAAGATATGGGGTTGCCCGGCCTATGTCAAAAGACAAAAACCGGACAAACTCGAGACAAGGTCTGTTTTGTGTAAATTTGTTGGATATCCCAAACATTCGTGAGGGTATATCTTCTACCAAAGTGAGGAACAAAGAGTATTTGTTGCTCAACATGCCACCTTTTTAGAAAAGGAATTTCTTGCAAAAGAGATTAGTGGCTCTAAGGTAGAACTGGAAGAGGTTCCAGCTGAACAAAACACAACAGAAGATTTAGTGGAACCAGAAGATTCAGTGGCTCCCAATGAACCTCAGCCTCTCCGCCGATCTAGTAATGTTCCTCGCCAACCTGAGAGATACTACGGTTTTCTCATGGATGGTGGGAGCGAGGATTGCATCATGGAGGATGATGACCCAACTAGTTTCGAGCAGGCCATCACGAGTAGGGACTCAGTGAAATGGCTGGATGCTATGCGGTCCGAGATGGAATCCATGTACACTAACAAAGTATGGACTTTGGAAGTTGCTCCTGATGGGGTAAAACCCATTGGGAGCAAGTGGATCTTCAAGAAAAAACTTGGTGTAGATGGGAAAGTGGAGACTTTCAAAGCTAGACTTGTTGCAAAGGGATTTCGTCAAAGACCAGGTGTGGACTATGACGAAACCTTTTCTCCAGTGGCTATGCTTAAATCCATCCGGATCATGCTTGCCATCGCTGCATATCATGATTACGAAATCTGGCAAATGGATGTTAAGACCGCCTTTCTAAATGGTGATTTAGAAGAATGCATGTACATGACTCAGCCAGAGGGCTTCTTAGATAGTGGGAGCAGCGGGAAGGTGTGCAAGCTGCTTAAATCCATTTATGGATTAAAGCAAGCATCGCGGAGTTGGAACATCTGCTTTGACGTCGTTATCAAAGAGTTTGATTTCGTCAAAAACCCAGATGAACCTTGTATCTACAAGAAGGTGGAAGGGAGTAAGGTTGTCTTCCTCGTATTGTACGTAGACGACATACTCTTGATAGGAAATGACATTCCTATGCTGCAATCGGTCAAGTTCTTCTTATCACAAAGATTCTCAATGAAAGATCTTGGTGACGCCTCCTGCATATTGGGAATTAGGATCTATAGAGATAGGTCTAAACGGATATTGGGATTGTCCCAATCCAGGTACATTGACACCATACTAAAGAGATTTAGTATGGAAGAATCCAAGCGTGGGAACTTGCCCATGATCTCTGGAGTCACTCTCTCCAAAAAGATGTCTCCCAAGACTGATTTGGAGAGAGCTCGCATGCAAGAGATACCCTATGCTTCGGCTGTAGGCTCTATCATGTACGCGATGCTATGTACCAGACCCGATGTAGCATACTCACTAAGTGTAGTGAGCAGGTATCAAGCTGATCCTGGAGAGAGTTACTGGACAGCTATGAAGAGCATTCTCAAGTACTTGCGAAGGACTAAAGAGATGCTCTTGGTGTATGGTAACGGAGAACTCCAAGTGGAGTCCTTTACCGATTCAAGCTTCCAGAGTGATAAGGACGACTCTAAGTCGCAGTCGGGATTTATCTTTACCCTTTACGGAGGGGCGGTTAGCTGGAAGAGTTCCAAGCAGGAAACCGTGGCAGACTCGACGATGGAGGCTGAATACATCGCTGCCAACGATGCTGCCAAAGAGGCTGTCTGGATCAAGAAGTTCATTACTGAACTTGGAGTGGTTCCATCCATTGAGCATCCAATACCTTTGTATTGTGATAACAATGGAGCAGTGGCTTTGGCCAAAGAACCCAGGTCCCATCAGCGATCCAGGCATATTCTGAGGCGGTATCACCTGATCCGGGAGATAGTTGTGTTAGTTATATGTATGCCCTAGAGGCCATTACTGTACATAGGATGTATATTGTAGTGGATGCTGGGACATATATAGGGAGGACTTTCTTGCTCGACATGATAGTATGCTATCTGGTTGCTCTTTACCTTAACGTGTACACAGATTGTCTCTCAATTACATGTTGGTAAAGCCCTTAGGATATGTACTTGACTACCTGGACTATGATGCAGATCATACTAGTGGGGACATGGTAGTCCATAAGTACATCCTTCAAAGTCCCTAGTCGTGGGTGTATCGAGACGGGGCATCGATATACCAGAGTAGACTAGCGTGTACCTTCTCGACCCATACAGATGGGCGATGGATGATCCCATATCCATTGGTGTTTGACATCAGAGGAGATATACGGGTGCTCAGTAGAGACTGGGTATACTGGACGGACTCGCCGAGAACTCCCAGATGGTATTATACCTCACGTCAGATGGCAGTTCTCTGGTGACACTGGTACAGAGTAGTCTGTTGACCCGAGATCGTCATAGAGTCTTGTGTGGTTCCCACTGTGGTTTGATTTCCATCTTACCACGTCCAAGAGGGCGTGCAAAACGGTGGTTTTTGGGTACAATCCCGAGTCATATGGAGGCAATGAGCGATAGGAGGGGATTCGTCTCTCCCGGTATAGGGGGTTGATGTCGCGCTGTGTTCGATTGGCTATAACAGGAAATCCCTGGCCAGGGTTGCTGAGATTTACTGGTAAGTGTTACTAGTAGTTTCTCGAACAGTTATAGACCTCATATCGACACGACTTATCGAGCTAATGGGGTCTGACGTTTACCACCCCTAGGCGAGATATGCGACATATCAGACGATCAGACCGGACTGTACGGTAGTGTTACTGGTCGGATTCACTGGAGTGTGAGCGGGCTTGCTCGTCGATCTTCAGATCGCTCAATACCCGGGTGGCCGTTACGTTTAGCAGACCGCTTGCGGCTTGTGGGTGTTTGATATGATCATCACCTGCTGCCGGCGTATTGACGAGTCTTTAGAGTCCTACACAGAGGTTTCCTGGCTCAAGCGAAACGAAATAGGAGCGCATATGAGATATGTGCAAGACCGAGAATAATACGGTATGTGATACTGTATTTGATTCTCGCGATGTGACATTGATCGGTTATATGCGATATAGCCGGGTTATCGGATCAAGTGTTGATTCGATAAGTTGTTACTCATGATACCAGTCGGTTATGTGCGACATGACCGGATCGTTAAATCAAGTGTTGATTTAATGATTTAATGCATAATTGTATATTTGATATATTACTTTGCATTAACTAGTATCGGTTCACTTTAAAATGGATTTTCTCACTCGGGTGTGCGCATTGCATATGCGATATGATTTTGTGCACTTGCTTGTATCATGTTTGATGATGCATGCCAAACTTGGTTAAGTGTAAAGAATGAACCATGGTAATGAATGGGTTAGGGTTTTGATTTTTATTTATTCATTTATCTTTCTTATTTATTCTTTTTGGAAATTAAGAAAGGTAAATGAATGGTTTGTTTTATGTTGAAGTTTCTTGAAACTTTGACTAAGTCTTCTTTCTTGTCTTATACTTAACCCTAACCATTTTAACTAACCTAAGTTAATTCTCTACACTTAACTAGAGTTAAAAGTATGATAAGTATTGTTTTGTTTTCTATTTTTAATTAAAGACTTATCATATCTTCTTCTTCTTCATCCTTTCTTCAAGTGAAGAAACCTTCACTCCATCAATGGTGATTGTTGGAAAAGAGTGAGAAATCCAATTCTAAAGTCTACCCACTTCCTATTTCTTCATCCTCCACCTCTTGCCAAGTAGTAGAGTGAGTTTTCTTCACAAGTTTCTTGACTTGGTGAAGTCGGAGCTTGATTTAGCGATGCCTCGACGTAGATCATCTTCGGCATGGACATCGACGACCTAGCTTGCCCATTCTCCGACGAAGCCGACGCTTGAGCCCGGATTTGATTTGGACAGTGGAGAGGACCTCGTTGCGGAGCTATGGAGGTGGAGCACCGGATCTACAAAGGTTGTATTTCCGTATCTTTTAGTTAATTGTTAACTAGTTAGCTTTTTCGCCTAGTTTTCTAGCCAACGATCCGTAGTCGGGTCTCTCGGCACCTAGAATTTTTGAAATTGGCATGGTTGATGCCTTGTGAGACCTCACTAGTGTGCCTAGGAACCCTACAGTGGTATCAGAGCCTAGCTAGAGCCTTAGGCGAAGTCTAGACGGAATTAGAACTCCGATCGACCCGAAACCCCGACATGAAAATGCTCTCTGGACATTTCTGTAAAACGTGGTTTTTTGTCAATTAAAAATGCTTAAAAAATTCAGCAATGAAATGCAAGAATTACTGTGCAAAACGTTTCCCATGAACAGTGCAAACAGCCGCGGAAACGCGGCAGAAGCCTGGCTTCTGCGGCGCTTCCGCGGCAAGTTGGTGACGTCAGCCCTTGATTTTTCCACAGTAATTCCTGATAAATTCTTCTGAGTTTTCTGGGAATTTTAAATTGATTCCAGAGTTTTATTTTCTGGGTTGGATTGGGGACTCGATGAATCGATCGGATTTTTAACTTTGTCTATGTGGATTTCCGGATAAATTTTAGAATATGTTAAAAAGTTCGACCGGATATAAATACCCAATTTTTCCCCTGTCGGGAAATTTCCAAGTGTTGGATTTTTCCGAAGTTTAACGACGTTCTAAGTAGTGCAAGTAACACGATGGACCCTCTAGAAGACAACAAACCTTAACTCGATTATGTGACCGTCTTGAACTGCCCTTTGAACCTTCGGGTTTGGGGCAGTACGGCGTGCCACATGTGAGGCGTTGGCTTGACCCTTTTACGGCTGGACCGTTGGTACTGAGGCACGAACTGAATGTTGTTAGACTTATTTCATGTGTTGATCTGTATCGGGAAAACTTGGGTGTTCGAATATTCAATCGGAAAGTTTAACATTTTCTGTTTATCTGGAATGGGATACAATAATTGGAATTCACAATAGTTATGAGATAACTAAATGAATGTTATAAACATAGCAGTTTAGTCTCACTTGATCGGTTGCCACGGAATTTTGATACGATCAAAAGTCCGTCGCAATCACGTAGCGTACGCGGATACTCGCCGGGTAAACTTAATAGACAGCCTCACTCCATAGCCCCGACCAAGTGACTGTAGGAGAACCCCGTCGCCGAAAGCATCCGTTCGGGTGCTCGCGGTGGCGGTGTTCCGCCTTGGTGCACTTCGTCGACGGTATCGGGGGTGCGGCCGTCTACTGAAGTTTGCGACGAGCATTCGATCAGGATGTCGGGAATCTTGTTGAATTACCCGACTTGATATTGAAAAGTGTTTTCGATTTTGAGACTAAAATGCGGGGTTTATAATTGTTAGGCATGTGATGTCTAAGGAATTCATTTGGTCAGGCATGCGATGTATGAGAAGGTTGCGGATTCCAACTGTTGTAGTTTTACACTTTCTTTTCTGTGACCGTAAGTGTAATATGTGATATCGCCGGTTTCGTTGCTATATGTCAACGACAATTGGGATGCACATATTTACTTACGTTGATGACATGTGATGTTATGTGTTGCTGGATATGTTATATTGGATCGTCGTGTTTGAATAGCCGGGGGTTTTTATGTGAGATGAGTGTTTTTCATTTTCATTCATGTAAAAACTTGTATGTAATATTCTTTTATTGGGGTGCTTCCAGGTTGCGGAAGTAGTCACCTCTTGTATATTATTTACTTTTCGGCACTAGGATAGACCCAAGGAGGAGGGCACAAGTAACCGGGTTCTGGAGTCCAGTGGGAGACCAACTCGAGGAGTCGGGTCCAGGTCTCCTAACTCCAGAATTGGTAGGGTTGCTTGCCGCTCTCGTAGGGGTCTAGGGGTGTGGGTTTGGCTATTCATCGCGACCGTGGAATCCGTGTTTTATACTGGCTCGTATTGAAAACACGGACGTCCTAGTATATCCAATATTTCATATGATTCTTCTGCTGCGATATCTGTGATGTGATCATGTGATGTTCTGTGATAGATACAGTATATAGTATATATGATATATTATATAGATGTTACTTATGTTTTACACCCGCGCTAGCCCTGCCCTGCTCTGCCGTTAGTTACCTAACCTAATGGTGCACGAGGGGACATCGAGGCGAATGCGGATGGCATAAGTGTACGTCGTATTTATCTGTGATGTTTAGGTATTTAAATGATGGGACTTCATTAATGTGATTAATGAAAATAAAAGAAACCTAAGATGTTGTAGAATCGAATTTCAAAATAAAACAGGTAGCTACAGTTCTTGCTTTGCACAGCGGTATATGTGATATATCCTGCACCTCATTCGACGAGGAAAGGACCGAGATCCCTTCATCGGGAGTGACTCCTTTAGCAATAACTGGCAGATGCTACAACCTTCGGTTTGTCTTTTGATTGCTTTTAAGTGTTTTTGCTTTGCACAGTGATATATATGATATATCCCGCACCTCATTCGACGAGGAAAGGACCGACGATCTCTTCACCGGGAGTGACTCCTTTAGCAAAACTAGAAAAGCCTCAAAAGCACTCTATTTTAAAATCATTTGATTCTACGACGATATCAAGTTCATTACGCAATAGGTTTTCAGAAAAACCTGTCGTAGCCCTCCGTCATTTCAGATAAGTCCTATTTAGTATTCGTGCTATGTTTGTTGACCTCCGTCAAGGCGTAGTGTGCGGTAGCTAACTAGTATTTATCTGTTTATGCATTTGATGCAGATTGAGTTAGGGTAGTCGTGCGGCCTTGTTGACCTCCGTCAAGGGTCGTGCGGGTGGGTTTAATTCGATCAAGAAATGACGGGTTGAACTTGACTAGTAGCCTATGGTTTGTTGACCTCCGTCAAGGTCATAGGGTGCTAGGGGCAAAACATTATCGGGAATTTCAAGTGTTGAAATTTGCAATGAGATTGCATACCTTCTATGAGATAGTTGGATTCCGATACCCGCTGCGAGTAAGAGTTACTCTTGGGAGAGTTTTATACATTACAATTAGCCGATCAAGTAGGTGTCTAGAAAGGTGTCAACGGGGTTACGCCTCTGGGAAAACGAGGTTTACATTAATTAGGTTCGTGCGAAAGCACGGGGGACCTCCCTCAAAGTACCGACACTGGCCTGGCTGAAAGATTGGTGAACTTGTAGTGTGTAATTAATCCCGGCTAGTCTTTCCTTTTAGGGTTTGAAGGAAGATTTGATAAAAAGCAGTGGGAGCCATCCTGATTAGATAAAATAATAACCAATCTATTCTTGACAGAGCACACGCTGAGTGTTTTCTTCTCTCTCTCTCCTAGTAGCGACCATATCACGCCTTAATCAAGATAATAATACGGATTATTGACCGAACCCGCTTGTTATACTGAGCTGGGGAACGTTGGTCCCGCTCCAACTTATAATTGTTATAAGACAGAGCAGGAAATAGGGGAATACCAGATTTCCTATGCCGCCCAAACGAAGAAAGTGCATATGATGCATCTTCTTCGGGTGTGTTCATTACAAAGAACTGTTTCTCAGAATCCTCTGCATCCTGGGTATATGATACCGGATCAGGATCCCAGACATGTAATCTGTTACATAGGGCTACAAAAGGGTAGAAAAACTGAGAACGGGTGATAAGTTTCATGAGACAGAAAACGGGGCAAGTGTTGCAGCCAAGTCTGTCGGTCACTGTCACCCTGTATTACCAATACATTGATTCTGAACGAATGTTATTAGATACCGAACCTGATATACAAAATCATATCAGTCTCATTATCAGTAAAGAAATGATATAATTTTGTATTGATGGATAATGTTTTGAACATTTCCTATATCAAAAGTTGATCGGTTCAGGCACGTTATCTAAAAGCATTGATGTTCTAAATCAAACTACAGTTCTTAGTATACAGAACACACACAAGAGGAAGAGTTCAGAACTGAACGGATCCTTCTTAAGGTATTGTAGACTAGGTCAGATCTATGTGACCCGACTAGCTGAAGTTACATGTAGATGCATATTTAAATCAGTTTGAATCTACATCTTGTGAAACTTGCCAGTCATGTCACAAAGATATAATGACCATAGCTCCGTTTACTGGAAACAGAGAAAGAGTTAGCAAACTCTTGGGATGATACATGATGATGTATGTAGGTCCCCAGTCTACATATGCCAGAACCGGTTCTTTGTACTTCATTACATTCTCTGATAATCTCTCAAGATTCAGACATATGTTCCTGTTGAAACATGAGTCCGAGCCTTTTGAGATATTCACAGAATATAAGCGAGAAGTAGAGAACCAATATACGGGTATAAGTATTATGTCCTATGATGAGATCAGGGAGGAGAATACTTGAGCATGGAATTCCTGGACTTTTCTAAAGGAGAATGAGATTCTCTCTCAGCATTACTCCTCTGTATACACCATAGCACGATGGTATATCAGGGCGGAACAATCACACCCTATATGATAAGGTGTGCTCTATGATGAGTACTACTGAGTTACCTGTTTCCTTATTGGGAGTTATGCACTTGAGAAGCTGCATACCTATTGAATAGGGTTCAAATCAAATCAGTTGCCTACCACTTCATATTCGATATGATAAGGGAAGAGCCCATCTCTTAAGTTAGTTAAGATTTGGGGTTGTCCGGCCTATGTCTAAAAGCAAATTCCGGACAAGCTCGAGGCAAGATCTGTTATGTAGAACTGGAAAGGTTCCAGCTATACAAACAACAGCACATGATTCGATAGAACCAAAGGATTCAATAGTTATCAACGAACCTCAGCCTCTAAGCCGATCTAGTAGGGTTCCTCACCCACCTGAGAGATACTTCTGTTTCTCTATGACAGTGGGAGCGAGGATTGCATCATGATATGATGACCCAACTAGTTTTGAGCTGGCCATCAGGAGTGGGACTCTGTAAGAATGGCTGGATGCTTAGTGATCTGAGATGGAATCCTTATACACCAACAAAGTATGGACTTTGGTTGCTATATCTGAAGGGTTAAATCCCCATCAGGAGCAAGTATATCTTGAGAAGATTACTTGGTGTAGATGGAAAAGTTGAGACTTTCAAAGCTAGACTTGTTAAAGGTTTTTGTCATCAACCAGGCGTGGATAATGATAAAACCTTTTCAGTGCCTATGCTTAAGTCCATCCAGATCCTACTTGCCACGGCTACATACCATAACTACGATATCTGGCGGTTGGGTGTCATGACTGCTTTTCTAAATGATGTTTTAGAAGAGTGCGTCTATAAGTACACAGCCAGAGGGCCTCGTAGATAGTGGGAGCAGCGGAAACGTGTGCAAGATGTTTTATATGATAAAGCAGGCATCGCGGAGTTGGAACATCTGTTTTGATGAAGTAGTCAAAGAGTTTGACATCATCAAAATGGTAGATGAACCTTGTATATACAAAAGGGTAGTAGGGAGTATTGTGACGATTCTCGTAGAGTACGTGGATGACATACTCTTGATAGGGAAGGAGTTTCCTATGCTACGCTCGATCAATCTCCGCTTATCACTATGATTCTCCATATAGGATCAAAGTGATACCTCCTAAATCCTGGGTTTTTTGGATCTATGAGATAGATCTAATTGGATGTTAGGACTCTCACTAGTTGTAGTGAGACGGTATCAACCGATCCTGGGGAGAATCACTGGAAGGGTTCCAGGGTGATAATGACGACTGAGTGTCAGTCGCAGGCATTGTCTTTACCCTCAGTAAAGGGACGGTATGTTGGAAGAGTTCCAAGCTAGATACCGTGACATACTAGACGATAAAGGCACGATACATCGCTACTTAAGATGCTACCAAAGAGGCTGTTTGGGTGTATATTGGTTCATAGGATGAACTACGTTCCTACCATTGTGTGACAATGGAGTTGTGGCTTATGCCAAGCAACGCCCGTCCCATCAGTGATCCAGACATATTCTAAGGCAGTATCACTTGATCATGGAGATGATTGATCTCCAGGGTGATCGAGGTTTGGAGAGTAGACTCAGAGGACAAACACAGCGGATCCAGTCACGAAAGGCCTTTTCCCAGAGAGAGACTATTATGGGATGGTTAAGTATGAGATACTACAACCACTGCTAAAGATGGCCCTAGTGCAAGTGGGAGATTGTTAGTTATATGTATGCCCTAGAGGCCATTACTGTACATAGGATGTATATTGTAGTGGATGCTGGGACATATATAGGGAGGACTTTCTTGCTCGACATGATAGTATGCTATCTGGTTGCTCTTTACCTTAACGTGTACACAGATTGTCTCTCAATTACATGTTGGTAAAGCCCTTAGGATATGTACTTGACTACCTGGACTATGATGCGGATCATACTAGTGGGGACATGGTAGTCCATAAGTACATCCTTCAAAGTCCCTAGTCGTGGGTGTATCGAGACGGGGCATCGATATACCAGAGTAGACTAGCGTGTACCTTCTCGACCCATACAGATGGGCGATGGATGATCCCATATCCATTGGTGTTTGACATCAGAGGAGATATACGGGTGCTCAGTAGAGACTGGGTATACTGGACGGACTCGCCGAGAACTCCCAGATGGTATTATACCTCACGTCAGATGGCAGTTCTCTGGTGACACTGGTACAGAGTAGTCTGTTGACCCGAGATCGTCATAGAGTCTTGTGTGGTTCCCACTGTGCTTTGATTTCCATCTTACCACGTCCAAGAGGGCGTGCAAAACGGTGGTTTTTGGGTACAATCCCGAGTCATATGGAGGCAATGAGCGATAGGAGGGGATTCGTCTCTCCCGGTATAGGGGGTTGATGTCGCGCTGTGTTCGATTGGCTATAACAGGAAATCCCTGGCCAGGGTTGCTGAGATTTACTGGTAAGTGTTACTAGTAGTTTCTCGAACAGTTATAGACCTCATATCGACACGACTTATCGAGCTAATGGGGTCTGACGTTTACCACCCCTAGGCGAGATATGCGACATATCAGACGATCAGACCGGACTGTACGGTAGTGTTACTGGTCGGATTCACTGGAGTGTGAGCGGGCTTGCTCGTCGATCTTCAGATCGCTCAATACCTGGGTGGCCGTTACGTTTAGCAGACCGCTTGCGGCTTGTGGGTGTTTGATATGATCATCACCTGCTGCCGGCGTATTGACGAGTCTTTAGAGTCCTACACAGAGGTTTCCTGGCTCAAGCGAAACGAAATAGGAGCGCATATGAGATATGTGCGGGACCGAGAATAATACGGTATGTGATACTGTATTTGATTCTCGCGATGTGACATTGATCGGTTATATGCGATATAGCCGGGTTATCGGATCAAGTGTTGATTCGATAAGTTGTTACTCATGATACCAGTCGGTTATGTGCGACATGACCGGATCGTTAAATCAAGTGTTGATTTAATGATTTAATGCATAATTGTATATTTGATACATTACTTTGCATTAACTAGTATCGGTTCACTTTAAAATGGATTTTCTCACTCGGATGTGCGCATTGCATATGCGATATGATTTTGTGCACTTGCTTGTATCATGTTTGATGATGCATGCCAAACTTGGTTAAGTGTAAAGAATGAACCATGGTAATGAATGGGTTAGGGTTTTGATTTTTATTTATTCATTTATCTTTCTTATTTATTCTTTTTGGAAATTAAGAAAGGTAAATGAATGGTTTGTTTTATGTTGAAGTTTCTTGAAACTTTGACTAAGTCTTCTTTCTTGTCTTATACTTAACCCTAACCATTTTAACTAACCTAAGTTAATTCTCTACACTTAACTAGAGTTAAAAGTATGATAAGTATTGTTTTGTTTTCTATTTTTAATTAAAGACTTATCATATCTTCTATTCTTCTTCCTTTCTTCAAGTGAAGAAACCTTCACTCCATCAATGGTGATTGTTGGAAAAGAGTGAGAAATCCAATTCTAAAGTCTACCCACTTCCTATTTCTTCATCCTCCACCTCTTGCCAAGTAGTAGAGTGTGTTTTCTTCACAAGTTTCTTGACTTGGTGAAGTCGGAGCTTGATTTAGCGATGCCTCGACGTAGATCATCTTCGGCATGGACATCGACGACCTAGCTTGCCCATTCTCCGACGAAGCCGACGCTTGAGCCCGGATTTGATTTGGACAGCGGAGAGGACCTCGTTGCGGAGCTATGGAGGTGGAGCCCGGATCTACAAAGGTTGTATTTCCGTATCTTTTAGTTAATTGTTAACTAGTTAGCTTTTTCGCCTAGTTTTCTAGCCAACGATCCGTAGTCGGGTCTCTCGGCACCTAGAATTTTTGAAATTGGCATGGTTGATGCCTTGTGAGACCTCACTAGTGTGCCTAGGAACCCTACAAGTTGATCGCCGGGAGATCGAGGTCAGGAGGGTTGACACGAAGAACAACACGGCGGATCCACTCACGAAGGCCATTCCCCAGATACAGTTTGAGAGACTCTTCGGGATGCTCGGTATGCGATACTATAGCAGCTGGCCCTAGTGCAAGTGGGAGATTGTTAGTTGTATGTATGCCCTAGAGGCCAGTATTGTACAGATGATGTATATTATATTGGATGCTTGGACATATATAGAGATGACTTTCTTGCTCGATATGATAGTATGCTATCTGGTTGCTCTTTATCTTAACATGTATTCAAGTCTCTTTAAACTGTCTTATAGTTACATGTTGGTAAAGCCCTTAGGATGTGTACTTGACTACCTGGAATATGATGCAGATCATACTAGTGGGGACATGGTAGTCCATAGGTACATCCTTCAAGGTCCCTAGTCGTGGGTGTATCGAGATGGGGCATCGATATACCAATGTAGACTAGCGTATACGCTTCTCGACCCATGAGATGGGCAATGGATGATCCCATATCCATTGATGTTTGACTTCAGAGATGGTATACGGGTGCTCAGTGGAGACTGGGTACACTGGACGGACTCGCCGAGAACTCCCAGATGGTATTATACCTCACGTCAGATGGCAGTTCTCAGGTGACACTTGTGCAGGTTAGTCTGTAGACCCGAGATCGTCATAGAGTCTTGTGTGATTCCCACTGTGCTTTGATCTCCACCTTACCACGTCCATGAGGGCGTGCAAAACGGTGGTTTTTGGGTACAGTCCCGAGTCACATGGAGTCAATAAGAGATAGGAGGGGTTTCGTCTCTCCCGGTATTGGGGGTTGATGTTGCGCTGTGCTTGATTGGCCGTAACAGGGAAGTCCCTGGCCAGGGTTGATCAGAGATTTACTGGTAAGTGTTACCAGTAGTTTCTCGACCCGTTATGAGCCTCACATCGGCACGACTTATCGGTTATTCGGGTCTGACGTTTACCACCCCTAGACT
Organism: Agapanthus africanus; assembly: GCA_030015575.1. Lineage (NCBI taxonomy): Eukaryota > Viridiplantae > Streptophyta > Magnoliopsida > Asparagales > Amaryllidaceae > Agapanthus > Agapanthus africanus. Next base: position 301,025,673 of record CM057347.1, read on the forward strand.
TGATATGCGACATATCAGACGAACAGACCGGACTGTACGGTAAGTGTTACTGGTTGGATTCATAGGAGTGTGAGCGCGCTTGCTCGTCGATCTTCTGATTGCTCAATACCCGGGTGGCCGTTACGTTTAGCAGACCGCTTGCGGCTTGTGGGTGCTTGATATGATCATCACCTGCTGCCGGCGTATTGACGAGTCTATAGAGTCCTACACAGAGGTTTCCTTGCTCAAGCGAAACGAAATAGGAGCGCAAATGAGATATATGCGGGACCGAGAATAATGCGTGTATTTGATACCGTATTTCATTCTCGCGCTGAATGTTTCGACTGGTTGTATGCGATATAACCTAGTTATCGAATCGAAGATTGATTCGATAAGTCGATACAATGGATACTAGTCGGTTATGTGTGACATGACCGGATCATTGAATCAAGTGTTGATTTAATGATTTAATGTATAATTATATATTTGATATATTACTTTGCATTAACTAGTATTGGTTCACTTTAAAAGGATTTTCTCACTTGATGTGCACATTGTATATGTGATATACTTTTGTGTGCACTTGATTGTATCATGTTTGATGATACATGCTAACTTGAGTTTGTGTAAAGATTAAACCATGGTTATATGAATGGTTAGGGTTTTGTTTACTTATTCATTTATTAAATTTGATTATTTATTTTGGAAAAGAAAATGGAAATGGTGGCTTTTTTTGTTTCTTTCATGAAGCTTCATGAAGAGTTGAAAGCTTGACCATTTTTGTTTTATTCCCTTAACCTAACCATTCACCTAACCCAAGTTTACTCTCTACACTTGACCATGGTTAGTATATGATAAGTATTCATATTATTTTCATTTTAAAGAGAGAGACTTATCATATTCTATCATCATCTTCTTCTTCTTCTTCAAGAAGAAAACTTGCCACCATTAATGGTATCTTGAGAAAAAGAGTGAGAAATCCAATTCTAAAGTGAACCCACTTCCAATTTCTTCATCCTCTACCTCTTGCTAAGTAGTATAGGGTGTTTTCTTCACAAGTTTCACAACTTGGTAAAGTTGGAGCTTGATCTTGAGTTGTCTCGACGTAGATCTTCTTCGGCATCGAAGTCGACAACCTAGTCCGCACATTTCTCCGATGAAGCCGATGCTAGAGTCCGAGATCCGATATGGACAGCGAGGGGGCGTCTACTTGGAGCTAAAAAAGTGGAGAACCGGATCTACAAAGGTTGTAGCCTCTTTCTTTTAGTTAAGTTGTTATCTAGTTTCACTTTTCGCCTAAACTCTAGTCAACGAATCGGTATTAGGGTTTCTCGGCACTTGTAAAATTTGAAATTGGCATGGTTGATGCCTTGTATGACCTCATTAGCGTGCCTAGGAACCTTACAATAGGATCAAAGTGATATCTCCTAAATCCTGGGTTATGGATCTATGAGATAGATCAATTGGATGTTAGGTTCTCACTAGTTGTAGTGAGATGGTATCAATCGATCCAGGGGAGAATCACTGGAATGGTTCCAAAGTGATAAGGACGACTGAATGTCAGTCGCAGGCATTGTCTTTACCCTCAGTGGAGGGACGGTATGTTGGAAGAGTTCCAAGCTAGATACCATGACTTACTAGACGATTAAAGGCAAGATACATCGTTACCAAGGATACTACCAAAGAGGCAGTCTGGATATATTTTAGTTCATAAGATGAACTTCGTTCCTACCATTGTGTGACAATGGAGTTGTGGCTTAGGCCTAGGAACCACCGTCCCATCTGTGATCCAGACATATTCTTAGGCAGTATCACCTGATCATGGAGATGGTTGATCTCCAGGGAGATCAAGGTTAGGAGAGTAGACACAGAAGACTGTTGGATATATGTATGCCCTAGAGGCCATTATGTGATAGTGGATGTATCTATACATGTATATATATTCAGTTTGCATTCTTGCTCGACATGATAGTATGCTATCTGGTTCTTCTTTATCTGACATGTTGATTTGATCATGCTTTTATTCATTCATACATGCTGATAAAGCCCTGAGGATATCGGCTTGACTACTCTGATTATGATGGAGATCATACTAGTAGGACATCTGTAGTCTATAAGCATATCCTGGAACGTCCCTAGTCATAGGTATATCGAGACGGGGCATTGATATACCAGAGTAGACTAGCGTATATGATACTAGACCCATACGATGGGCTATGGATGTTCCCACATTCATCGATGTTTGACATCAAGATCATATATGGGTGCTCAGTGGTGACTGGGTACACTGGACGGACTCACCGAGAACTCCTATATGGAATTATATCTATCGTCGGATAGCAGTTCTCAGGTGACACTGGTACAGGTTAGTCTGTAGACCCGAGATCGTCATGGAGTCTTGTGTGTTCTCCTACTGTACTTTGATTGCCACCCTACCACGGCTCTACTGAGTCGTGCAAACAGGTGGCCGTTGGGTACAGTCCCGAGACACACGAAGACGATGAGCGATAGGAGGGGTTTCGTCTCTCCCGGTATTGGGAGTTGATGCTGTGCTGTGCCTGACTGGTTATAACAGCAAGTCCCTGGCCAGGGCTGCTGAGATTTGCTGATAAGTGTTATCAGTAGTTTCTCGATCTGTTATAGACCATTCACCGACATGACTTATTAAGTTATTGGGGTCGACGTCACCATCCCTAGGCTCGATATGCAGCATATCTGACGAAGAGACCGGACTGTACGGTAGTGTTGCCGGATGGCTCGACGGGAGTTGTAGCAAGTTCGCTTGTTGTCTTCTGATCGCTCAATACCCGGGTGGCCGTTACGTTTAGCTGACCGCTTGCGGCTTGAGGGTACCTGATATGATCATCACCCTCTGCCGGCGTATTGACGAGTCTTAGAGTCCCACAAAGGAGTTACCCAGTCCAGGCGAAACGTTGTGGTGCGCATATGCGATATGCGCATGCACCCGATTGAAATGTGCGTATATGATACCGAACATTGATCGGGTGAACTGCTTTTGGTGGAGTCATATGAGATATGACCGGATTGATAAATCAAGTGTTGATTTATCATTTAAACATTAGTTTTCTCACTTAAAACCTTTTCTTCGATGATAGATGTGTGCATGCATGTGTGCTTTTCTTTCTTTCTTTCATGCTAGTTTCATGCACATGTGGATGTGCATACATGCACACATACATACACTCATCCATCATGGTTGTTAGCATATGGAAATGGTGGCAATATAAGACTCACACCATGGATTATATAATGGATTATTATTTAATTTTGGATTTAAAAGAAAATGAAAAAGGAAAGGATAATCATTCTTGCTTCTACATTCTTCCTTTGACCTAACCATGCTCAACTACCACTAACCTAAGGTTATCCTTCTCTTTATCATTCCAAACTAAAGTTAAATAATGTCTCCATCACTTTAACCATGGTTCATTGCATGAAGGAATAAAATATATATTGATATATTTCTTTTTCTTCACTTGAGTTATCTTTTTACCTCTTGTCAAAAATTGCCACCATCTTCTTCCTCTTGCTCTTTTGCTCTCTAGTTTTTTCTAGTGAGTAAATACCACTTAAAGATAGGTTTTTGAAGTGAGAAATCTAACCACAACATCATTCTACACAAGCTTAGCCGTTTTGTTTAGAGTGTTCTCTTCGGTTTGACGAAGTTGCGAGCTTGGACGGAGATCTTCGTGGTGGATCGTCGTGGACACAAGGAGACTTCTAGAGGACCTTCGTTCAACACCCTAGAGACCAAGGAGTCCAGCGAAAGGGAGCTACAAAGGTTGTAGTCTCAAAACCCTAGATTAGTTCGCTTTTTATTTCGAAACCCTAATTTTCTAGGATCGATTCCTTTGCATGTTCGTTTAGCACTATAAAAATTTAAACTTTGGGTCATGTGATGCTTCAAAACTCTTCATAGGGTGCTAAAAAAACCTTACATTGGTATCAGAGCCGACCTGGAACATTAGGCGACGTTTTTACGAAGTGAAAACCCCGATCGGACAAAAATACGGTATTTTTGGGTGCTCTGTGGAAATTTTCTAAAATTTGATAATTTGCAGAATTAAAAATATGTAAAAATTCAGCAGGAAAAAATAAGAGTTACGGTACAAAATTTTTCCAGTGAACAGTGATTCTCGCCGCGGAAACGCGGCCTTAGCTTGCTTAGGCCGCGGTTCCGCGGCCGTATATATGTATTGATGAATACTTTTTGTACAGTAATTCATGAATCTGCTTGTATAAATTTTTGGATATTTTTAATCTGTATTTGGTTTTGAAAAATTCTGGAGATGGTTTTGAACTCGTCATTTCGATCGGGATTTTTATTTCGTAGCTTTTCCGGGTAAATTAGAAAGTATTGAAGTGTTTGAACGAGTATCATTTACTCACTATTCACGGGGTTTAAATACTTTGGAGATACGTGCAAGTCTTTTTGCGGTGGTCCCTCTAGAAGACAACAAACCTTAACTCGATTATGTGACCGTCTCGAACTGCCCTTTGAACCTTAGGGTTTGGGGCAGTACGGCGTGCCACATGTGAGGCGTTGGCTTGACCCTTCTACGGCTGGACCGTTACTACTGTGTCACACTCCGGATTTTTGAACCCTGCTCAAGTGTTGAGCTTTAGTGAATCTTGGGTGCTTGATCGTTCGTTCGAAAACTTTAATACTGTCTGTTTGTATGGAATGTGATACAATATGTGGAATTCATATAGTTTAGGCATGAAATACGAAATATGTGATATTTCGCATTTATGATGTCTAAAGAGAATCTGGATTCCAAATATTGTAGTTTTACACTTTCTTTTCTGTGACCGTAAGTGTAGTATGTACGATATCGCCGGTTTCGTTGCTATACATCAACGACAATCGGGGTACGCATACTTACTTACGTTGATGATGTGTGATATTATGTGTTGCTGAGATATGATGTGCAGGATTGTCGCGATCGAATAGCCGGGAGGTTTTTGTGAGATGAGAGTTTTATATTTTCATTCATGTAAATTCAAATGTAATATTCTTTTATTTGGGGCACTTCCAGGTTGCGGTTGTGTCACCAGTGTTGTATATTATTTACTTTTCCGCATTAGGATGGACCCAAGGAGGGGAGCACTGGTGACCGGGTTCTGGGGTTCAGTGGGAGGCCATCTCGAGGAGTCGAGACCGGGTCTCCTAAACTCCAGGATTGGTAGGGTCACTTGCCGCTCTCGTAGGGGTCCAGGGTGTGGGCTTGGCTATTCATCGCGACTGTGGAATCCGTATTTTCTATTCTGGCTAAATACTAAATACGGACGTCCTAGGATATCCCACGTTATATCTATGTTTCTGCTGCCTGTGTTCTGTGATATCTGAGACGAATGACATATTATATATATGATATATAGTAGACGTTGCTTATGTTTTACACCCGCGCTAGTCCCGTCCCGGTATGCCGTTAGTTAAGTAACCTAACGGTGCATAACGGAACATTGCGGCGAATGCGGATGGCATAAGCGTACGTGTTATTTTCGTTTCTTTTCTATGATTGGCTTAAGGACTTAAATGATGGGATTACATTAATGTGATTAATGTAAAGAAAATAAACCTAAAAAGATGTTGTAGAATCGGATTTAAAAACTACTCGGCTATTTATGAAAAAGCTACATTTCAAAACTGCGGAGCTTAAGCCACTCCTTTTGAAAAACTGTTTGATTCTACAACGATATCAAGTTCAAAGCGTTAAAGATTTTCTTAAAAATCATTCGCAACCCTCCGTCATTTTAGGAAGTAGAGTACTTAGTATTCGTGCTACGTTTGTTGACTTTAGTTAAGGCGTAGTGTACGGTAGCTAAGTGATGTCTTCCTACATTGCATATGATGCAGATTAATTAGGACATTCATGCGACTTTGTTGACCATAGTTAAGGGTCATATGGGTGGGTCTAATTGATCAAGAAATGACGGGTAGAACTTGACTGGTACTTATGATTTGTTGACTATAGTTATGGTCATAATGACTAGGGGTAAAAATTACATCGGGAATTTCAAGTGTTGAAATTTGCAATGAGATTGCATACCTTCCATGTGATGGTTGGATCCCGATCCCACTGTGGGCAATAGTTGCTCCTAGGAGAGTTTTACAGTTTACAATTAGCTAACTCATTAGGTGTCTAGAAAAGTGTTAACGGGGCTCCGCCTCTGGGAAAACGAGGTTTACTCTAATTAGGTCCGTGCGAAAGCACGGGGAACCTCCCTCAAAGTACCGACACTGGCCTGGCTGAACGGTTAGCGAAGTTGTAGACTGTAATTAATCCTGGCTAGTTTTTCTTTTTAAGGTTTGAAAGAAAAACTTGATAAAAAGCAGTGGGAAACATTGATTAGACAAGATAATAAACCAATCTAATCTGTGCAAGAGCTTTCGCTGAGTGTATTCTTTTCTCTCTCTTAATGGCGATACCAATGACTGGACTTAAGCTTCTACTAGATAAAAACAAACTGAATGGGACCAACTATAAAGACTGGCTGAGGAATCTGAAAATCTCCTTGACTTATGATAAAGTATCATATGTCCTCACGGCTTCAGCCCCGCCCGTCCCTGGTCCAAAATCCTCAGTTGCGGACATTGAAGTCCGCAAGACATGGGACGCTGACTGTGCCACGGCCACATGCCTCGTGCTTGCATCGATGGATAACACACATCAAAAGCAGCACGAGGACATGGACATTCACGGTATATTGCTCCATACAAAGGAGTTGTATGGGGAGCAATCCCGCGTATTACGATACGAAGCATCAAAGAAATTGTTTCAGATGCGAATGGCCCCTGGCACACCAGTAGGAGACCATGTTCTGAAGATGATAGCTCTTATAGAAGAGCTTGAGGACCTTGGATGGACGATGGACAATGAACAATATATAGATATTATTCTGCAGTCCCTCCCCTCCACCTTTGCTCAGTTCATAGTGAACTTCAACATGCATGGCATGGAGAAGGACCTCCCTGAACTCCTTAATATGTTAAGGAGTGCAGAGAGCACTATGAAGTTAGCAAAAACTCCCGTTATGACTATTGGACAGTCTTCCTCTTCTCGCCCGAAACCCAAGGCCAAGGGAAAGAAAAAGAAGAAACCCACTAATCCTAAAGGGGGAGTTAAAAAGGTGAAGGGAAAGGGAAAGTCCAAGGCTAGAGACTCAGGGAAGGGCGAATGTTTCCATTGCCACAAGACAGGACACTGGAAGCGCAATTGCACGGAGTACTTAAGTCTCAAGAAGAAGCATGGTGATGCTTCTGCTTCAGGTGCGTTTGTGACTGAAAACTGTTTTTCTATAAACTCTGCTTCCTGGGTATTGGATACCGGTTCAGGTTCTCACATTTGCAATTCTATGCAGGGGCTGAGAAATAGCAAGGTTTTGAAGACAGGTGACCATACTCTCCGCGTTGGAAATGGTTCCAATGTACATACAGTCGCAGTGGGAGAGTAGCACTTGGGGTTGCCATCTGGATGTATTTTGATTTTGAATCCATGTTATTTTGTACCAAGTATGCTATGTAATATAATATCCGTTTCTTTGTTGGACAATGAAGGATATAATTTTGTGTTGCAGAACAATGTTATGAACATTCACCTAAATCAAATGTTGGTTGGGTATGGTACGCTTAATAACGGAATATATGTCCTAAATCAACACACAGTTTTCAGTATACAACACACTAATAAAAGAAAACTTTCAGAATTAAATGAAGCTTTTCTTTGGCACTGTAGACTTGGTCATATTAACGAAACAAGACTAAACAAGTTACACAAAGATGGATATTTAAATTCTTTTGAATATAAATCTTATGCGACTTGCCAGTCTTGTATCAAGGGTAAAATGACCAAAACTCCGTTTACCGGACACGGAGAAAGAGCTACTCAGCTCCTGGGCCTCATACATAGTGATGTATGTGGGCCTATGTCTACACAGGCTAGAGGCGGTTTTTCATACTTCATTACATTCACTGACGATTTCTCAAGATTCGGTCATGTATTTTTATTAAAGCACAAGTCCGACGCTTTCGAGAAATTCATTGAATATAAACAAGAAGTAGAAAAACAAATCGGCTTGAGTATTAAGATGCTTCGATCAGATCGAGGTGGAGAGTATCTCAGTACAGAATTTGCAAACTTCCTAAAAGAGAATGGGATTCTCTCTCAGCTCACTCCTCCTTACACACCACAGCACAACGGTGTGTCAGAACGACGGAATAGGACCCTATTAGATATGGTCCGGTCCATGATGAGTGACGCTGAGTTACCAGTCTCATTTTGGGGGCATGCATTGGAGACTGCAGCGTTTCTGCTAAACAGGGTTCCAACCAAAGTCGTGTCTACCACGCCATATGAGATATGGAATGGGAAGAGACCATCTCTTAAGAGAATTAAGATTTGGGGTTGCCCGGCCTATGTTAAAAAGCAGAATCCGGACAAACTCGAGACACGGTCAGTCATGTGTAACTTTGTGGGATATCCAAAGAATTCTTATGGATATCTGTTCTACCACAAAGAGGAACAAAAAGTGTTTGTTTCTCAGTATGCCACATTCTTGGAAAAAGAGTTTTTCACAGATAAAGATGATGGCAAGGTAGTAGATCTAGAAGAGGTTCTGGAGATACAAACTACAAATGATGATTTGGTTGAACCGGCTGTTGCAACAGAAACTGAAGAACCTCGGCCACTCCGTAGGTCTGGTAGGATTTCTCGCCCACCGGAGAGGTACTACGGTTTCCTCATTGATGGTGACAGAGAAGATTGCATCATGGATGATGATGATCCTACCAGTTTTCAGCAAGCTATCACGAGTGGTGACTCTGTGAAGTGGCTGGATGCTATGAGATCCGAAATAGAGTCTATGTACACCAACAAAGTATGGACTTTGGACGTTGTACCCCCTGGGGTAAAACCTGTAGGGTGCAAGTGGATCTTTAAAAGAAAGAGTGGTGTGGATGGGCAGGTAGAGACCTATAAGGCAAGACTTGTGGCGAAAGGTTTTCGTCAAAGACCAGGTTTGGACTATGATGAAACTTTTTCGCCCGTAGCCATGCTTAAATCCATTCGGATCCTACTTGCTATTGCTGCTCACTACGACTATGAAATCTGGCAGATGGACGTTAAAACAGCATTTCTAAATGGAGATTTAGAAGAATGCGTTTATATGGATCAGTCAGAGGGCTTCATTGATAGTGGGAGCAGCGAGAAAGCATGTAGATTGCTTAAATCCATATATGGGTTAAAGCAGGCATCTCGGAGTTGGAACATCTGTTTCGATGATGTTATCAAAGAGTTTGATTTCATCAAAAATCCAGATGAACCTTGTGTTTATAAGAAGGCTGTAGGAAGAGCTGTCATATTCCTCGTATTGTACGTGGATGATATTCTTCTGATAAGAAATGATATTCCTATGCTACAGTCGGTCAAATCATTCTTATCACTAAGGTTCTCCATGAAAGACCTGGGTGATGCCACATACATCCTGGGCATAAGGATCTATAGGGATAGATCCAAAAAGTTATTGGGATTGTCCCAAACCAGGTACATCAACACCATCCTAAAGAGGTTTAGTATGGAAGACTTCAAGCGGGGTGCCTTACCCGCTTGCCATGGAGTCACTCTCTCCAAGGATTCTTGTCCAAAGACCGATGAAGAGAGAGCTCGCATGAGCATTATACCTTATGGTACGGCAGTAGGATATATAATATATGCGATGTTATGTACACGCCCAGATGTAGCTTATGCATTTAGTGTTGTAAGCAGGTATCAATCCAACCCAGGGGAGAACCACTGGACAGCTGTGAAGAACATTCTTAAGTACTTACGAAGGATTAAAGAATTGTTCTTGGTGTATGGTAATACAGATCTCCAAATGGAGGCCTTTACCGATTCGAGCTTCCAGAGTGATAAGGATGACAGCAAATCTATCTCAGGGTTTGTATTTACCCTCAATGGAGGGGCGGTAAGTTGGAAGAGTTCCAAACAAGATACCGTTGCAGACTCTACGATGGAAGCTGAGTACATTGCTGCAAATGATGCCGCCAAGGAAGCCGTCTGGATGAAGAAGTTCGTCTCGGAGCTAGGAGTAGTTCCAACCATTATTGATCCAATACCTTTGTATTGTGACAATAATGGGGCGATGGCGTTAGCCAAGGAGCCCAGATCCCATCAGCGGTCCAGACATATCCTGAGGCGCTTTCATTTGATCCGGAAGATTGTAGATCGCCGCGAGATCGAGATTAAGAGAGTAGACACAAAGAACAACGCCGCGGATCCACTCACCAAGGCCCTCCTCCAGCCACAGCATGAGCGACTTTTTGAGATGTTGGGTATGAGATACGCCAATAACTGGCCTTAGTGCAAGTGGGAGATTGTTGGATATATGTATGCCCTAGAGGCCATTATGTGATAGTGGATGTATCTATACATGTATATATATTCAGTTTGCATTCTTGCTCGACATGATAGTATGCTATCTGGTTCTTCTTTATCTGACATGTTGATTTGATCATGCTTTTATTCATTCATACATGCTGATAAAGCCCTGAGGATATCGGCTTGACTACTCTGATTATGATGGAGATCATACTAGTGGGACATCTGTAGTCTATAAGCATATCCTGGAACGTCCCTAGTCGTAGGTATATCGAGACGGGGCATTGATATACCAGAGTAGACTAGCGTATATGATACTAGACCCATACGATGGGCGATGGATGTTCCCACATTCATCGATGTTTGACATCAAGATCATATACGGGTGCTCAGTGGTGACTGGGTACACTGGACGGACTCACCGAGAACTCCTATATGGAATTATATCTATCATCGGATAGCAGTTCTCAGGTGACACTGGTACAGGTTAGTCTGTAGACCCGAGATCGTCATGGAGTCTTGTGTGTTCTCCCACTGTACTTTGATTGCTACCCTACCACGGCTCTACTGAGTCGTGCAAACAGGTGGCCGTTGGGTACAGTCCCGAGACACACGAAGATGATGAGCGATAGGAGGGGTTTCCTCTCTCCCAGTATTGGGAGTTGATGCTGTGCTGTGCCTGACTGGTTATAACAGCAAGTCCCTGGCCAGGGCTGCTGAGATTTGCTGATAAGTGTTATCAGTAGTTTCTCAATCTGTTATAGACCATTCATCGACAAGACTTATTGAGTTATTGGGGTCGACGTCACCATCCCTAGGCTCGATATGCAGCATATCTAACGAAGAGACCGGACTGTACGGTAGTGTTGCCGGATGGCTCGACGGGAGTTGTAGCAGGTTCGCTTGTTGTCTTCTGATCGCTCAATACCCGGGTGGCCGTTACGTTTAGCTGACCGCTTGCGGCTTGAGGGTACCTGATATAATCATCACCCTTTGCCGGCGTATTGACGAGTCTTAGAGTCCTACAAAGGAGTTACCCAGTCCAGGCGAAACGTTGTGGTGCGCATATGCGATATGCGCATGCACCCGATTGAAATGTGCGTATATGATACCGAACATTGATCGGGTGAACTGCTTTTGGTGGGGTCATATGAGATATGACCGGATTGATAAATCAAGTGTTGATTTATCATTTAACCATTAGTTTTCTCACTTAAAACCTTTTCTTCGATGATAGATGTGTGCATGCATGTGTGCTTTTCTTTCTTTCTTTCATGCTAGTTTCATGCACATGTGGATGTGCATACATGCACACATACATACACTCATCCATCATGATTGTTAGCATATGCAAATGGTGGCAATATAAGACTCACACCATGGATTATATAATGGATTATTATTTAATTTTGGATTTAAAAGAAAATGAAAAAGGAAAGGATAATCATTCTTGCTTCTACATTCTTCCTTTGACCTAACCATGCTCAACTACCACTAACCTAAGGTTATCCTTCTCTTTATCATTCCAAACTAAAGTTAAATAATGTCTCCACCACTTTAACCATGGTTCATTTCATGAAGGAATAAAATATATATTGATATATTTCTTTTTCTTCACTTGAGTTATCTTTTTACCTCTTGTCAAAAATTGCCACCATCTTCTTCCTCTTGCTCTTTTGCTCTCTAGTTTTTTCTAGTGAGCAAATACCACTCAAAGATAGGTTTTTGAAGTGAGAAACCTAACCACAACATCATTCTACACAAGCTTAGCCGTTTTGTTTAGAGTGTTCTCTTCGGTTTGGCGAAGTTGCGAGCTTGGAAGGAGATCTCCGTGGTGGATCGTCGTGGACACAAGGGGACTTCTAGAGGACTTTCGTTCAACACCCTAGAGACCAAGGAGTCCAGTGAAAGGGAGCTACAAAGGTTGTAGTCTCGAAACCCTAGATTAGTTCGCTTTTTATTTCGAAACCCTAATTTTCTAGGATCGATTCCTTTGCATGTTCGTTTAGCACTATAAAAATTTAAACTTTGGGTCATGTGATGCTTTAAAACTCTTCATAGGGTGCTAAACAAACCTTACAAGGACAACAGCGCAGATCTACTCATAAAGGACTATTTCCCAGTAGAGACTTTTATGGGATGGTTGAGTATGAGATACTTCAACCACAGCTGATTGTTGGGTATGAGATACCACAACAGAAGGCCCTAGTGCAAGTGGGAGATTGTTAGTGATATGTATGCCCTAGAGACCATTACTGTACATACGATGTATATTGTAGTGGATGCTTGGACATATATAGGGAGGACTTTCTTGCTCGACATGATAGCATGCTATCTGGTTGCACTTTATCTTAACATGTACTCTGATTGTCTCTATTTTACATGTTGATAAAGCCCTTAGGATGAGTACTTGAATACCAGGACTATGATGCAGATCATACTAGTGGGGACAATGTAGTCGCTAAGTACATCCTTCAAATGTCCCTAGTCGTAGGTGTATCGAGACAGGGCATCGATATACCAGAGTAGACTAGTGTATGCGCTTCTTGACCCATATGATGGGCGATGGATGATCCCATATCCATTGGTGTTTGACATCAGAGAAGGTATACGGGTGCTCAGTGCAGACTGGGTACACTGGACGGACTCGCCGAGAACTCCCAGATGGTATTATACCTCACGTTAGATGGCAGTTCTCTGGTGACACTGGTACAGGTTAGTCTGTAGACTTGAGATCGACATAGAGTCTTGTGTGATTCCCATTGTGCTTTGATTTCCATCATACCACGTCCAAGAGGGCGTGCAAAACGGTGGCTTTTGGGTACAGTCCCGAATCATATGGAGGAAATGAGCGATAGGAGGGGTTTTTTCTCTCCCGGTATAGGGAGTTGATGCTGCGCTGTGTTCGATTGGTTATAATTGGAAATCCCTGGCCATGGTTGCTGAGATTTACCGGTAAGTGTTATCAGTATTTTCTCGAACTGTTATGGACCTCATATCGACACGACTTATCAAGCTACCGAGGTCTGATATTTACCACCCCTAGGCGATATATGCGACATATCAGACGAAGAGACCGGACTATACGGGAGTATTACTGATTGGATTCGCAGGAGAATGTACATGCTTGCTTGTTGATCTTCTGATCGCTCAATACCTGGGTGGCTTTTACGTTTAGCTGACCGCTTGCAGCTTGTGGGTTTTGATATGATCATCACCTACTGCCGGCGTATTGACGATTCTTTAGAGTCCTACATAGAGGTTTCCTGGCTCAGGCAAAACGGAGTAGGAGCACATATGTGATATGTGTAGGACCGAGAATAATACGTGTATGTGATACCATATTAGATTCTCGCGATATGTGATATCGGCCGGGTATATGTGATATAGTCGGGTCATCTGGTCAAGTGTGATTCGATGAACTGATACAGATTATATTAGTCGGTTATTTATGAAATAGCCGGATTATCGGATCAAGTGTTGATTCGATAATTTAATGTATAGTTATATATTTGATATATTATATTACATTAACTAATATAAGCTCACTTAAAGATTCTTTTTCTCACTTAGATAATACATTGATATATATGTGATATATGTTAATTGTATTATTTTATTTTGTTACAATAAATATTATATATGTGATATATAATATCGTAACATGTTAGGGTTAAAAATGCAACATGTTTTGTGGAGTTTAAATATGGTTAGGGTTTGGATTAGGGTTAAGCTTGCATGAAGCTTTCAAGAAGCTTCTTGAAGCTTTGACTTTGACTTGTGATATTTTGCATAGATATTTCTTTAACCCAACCCAACCCTTCACCATAGTTATTTCTCTACAAGGGTTAAGTTTAAATTCTTAACCCATGGTTGTAATTCTAACCACACACTTGATTTCATAATTCGTCACAAATAGATTCTTCTTCTTCTTCCTCTTGAAAAAGTTTTCTACCTTTTTGCAAAGTGATGATAATGAGTGAGAAATTGAAAACAAAAGAGTGCAAGAGCTTGGGTTTGAGTTTCTTCAAGGTAGATCATCTTAGTTATTGAAGATCGGAAGCAAGTTTGCATCATTCTCTTCATGGAGCCTCTCTCGAGTCCGGGTACTCGATGATCGCAGCGAAGGAACCTCAACACGGAGCTTTAGAAGTGAAGGAACGGTCTACAAAGGTTGTAATCCCTAACTCTTAGAAGTAAAGTTGTTTACTTGCTATGTTAACTCTAAGTCTCTAGTTAAGATCTTGGTTAGGGTTTGTTTAGCACCCCAAAATTTTTAAAGTAGCATGATTGATGCTTTGCCAAAACCTTCACAAGGTGCTATACTAACCCTACATTAATTTTATTAAGATATGGGGTTGCTCGGCCTATGTCAAAAGACAAAAACTGGACAAACTCGAGGCAATGTCTGTTTTGTGTAAGTTTGTTGGATATCCCAAGCATTCGCGAGGGTATATCTTCTACCACAGTGAGGAATAAAGGGTGTTTGTTGCTCAACACGCCATCTTTTTAGAAAAGAAATTTCTTGCAAAAGAGATTAGTGGCTCTGAGGTAGAACTGGAAGAGGTTCCAGCTGTACAAACCACAACAGAAGATTTTATGAAACCAGAGGATTCGGTAGTTCCCGATGAGCCCCTGCCACTCCGCCGATCTAGTAGGGTTCCTCACCCACCTGAGAGATACTACGGTTTTCTCATGGATGGTGGGAGCGAGGATTGCATCATGGAGGATGATGACCCAACTAGCTTCGAGCAGGCCACGCGTGGTGACTCAGTGAAATGGCTGGATGCAATGCGGTCCGAGATGGAATCCATGTACACCAACAAAGTATGGACTTTAGAAGATGCTCCTGAAGGGGTAAAACCCATTGGGAGCAAGTGGATCTTCAAGAAAAAACTTGGTGTAGATGGGAAAGTGGAGACTTTCAAATCTAGACTTGTTGCAAAGGGTTTTCGTCAAAGACCAGGTGTGGACTATGACGAAACCTTTTCTCCAGTGGCTATGCTTAAATCCATCCGGATTATGCTTGCCATCGTTGCATATCATGACTATGAAATTTGGCAAATGGATGTTAAGACCGCCTTTTTAAACGGTGATTTAGAAGAGAGCGTGTACATGACTCAGCCAGAAGGCTTCGTAGCTAGTGGGAGCAGCGGCAAGGTGTGCAAGCTGCTTAAATCCATTTATGGATTAAAGCAAGCATCGCGGAGTTAGAACATCTGCTTTGATGTCGTTATCAAAGAGTTTGATTTCGTCAAAAATGTAGATGAACCTTGTATATACAAGAAGGTAGCAGAGATTAAGGTTGTCTTTCTCGTATTGTACATGGACGACATACTCTTGATAGGAAATGACATTCCTATGCTGCAATAGGTCAAGCTCTTCTTATTACAATGATTCTCAATGAAAGATCTAGGGGATGCCTCCTACATCTTGGGGATTAAGATCTATAGAGATAGATCTAAACGGATACTGGGATTGTCCCAATCCAGGTACATTGACACCATACTAAAGCGGTTTAGTTTGGAAGAATCCAAGCGTGGGTTTTTACCCACGATCTCTGGACTCACTCTCTCCAAAGAGATGTCTCCCAAGACTGATTTGGATAGAGCTCGCATGCAAGGGATACCCTATGCTTCGGCTGTAGGCTTTATCATGTACGCGATGCTATGTACCGGACCCAATATAGCACACTCACTAAGTGTAGTGAGTAGGTATCAAGCTGATCCTGGAGAGAGTCACTAGACAGCTGTGAAGAGCATTCTCAAGTACTTACGAAGGACTAAAGAGATGCTCTTGGTGTATGGTAACGGAGAACTCAAAGTGGAGTCCTTTACCGATTCGAGCTTCCAGAGTGATAAGGACGACTCTAAGTCGCACTCGGGATTTGTCTTCACCCTTTATGGAAGGGCGGTAAGCTGGAAGAGTTCTAAGCAGGAAACCGTGGCAAACTCGATGATGGAGGCTGAATACATCGCTGCCAACGATACTGCCAAAGAGGCTGTCAGGATCAAGAAGTTCATAACTGAACTTGGAGTGGTTCCATCCATTAAGGATCCAATACCTTTGTATTGTGATAACAATGGAGCGGTGGCTTTGGCCAAGGAACCCAGGCCCCATCAGCGATCCAGGTATATTCTGAGGCGGTATCACCTGATCCGGGAGATAGTTGATTGCCGGGAGATCGAGGTCAGGAGGGTTGACACGAAGAACAACACAGCGGATCCACTCACGATGGCCATTCTCCAGATACAGTTTGAGAGACTCTTCGGGATTCTTGGTATGCGATACTTCAGCAGCTGGCCCTAGTGCAAGTGGGAGATTGTTAGTTGTATGTATGCCCTAGAGGCCAGTATTGTACAGATGATGTATATTATATTGGATGCTTGGACATATATAGAGAGGACTTTCTTGCTCGATATGATAGTATGCTATCCGGTTGCTCTTTATCTTAACATGTATACTTGTCTCTTGATACTGTCTTATAGTTACATGTTGGTAAAGCCTTTAGGATGTGTACTTGACTACCAGGACTATGATGCAGATCATACTAGTAGGGCCATGGTAGTCCATAAGTTCATCCTTTAATGTTCCTAGTTGTGGGTGTATCGAGACAGGGCATCGATATACCAGAGTAGACCAGCGTATACGCTTCTCGACCCATGAGATGGGTGATGGATGATCCCATATCCATTGGTGTTTGACATCAGAGATGGTATACGGGTGCTCAGTGGAGACTGGGTACACTGGAAGGACTCTCCGAGAACTCCCAGATGGTATTATACCTCACGTCAGATGGCAGTTCTCTGGTGACACTTGTACAGGTTAGTCTGTAGACCCGAGATCGTCATAGAGTCTTGTATGATTCCCACCGTGCTTTGATTTCCACCTTACCATGTCCAAGAGGGCGTGCAAAACGGTGGTTTTTGGGTACAGTCCTGAGTCACATGGAGGCAATGAGCGATAGGAGGGGTTTCGTCTCTCCCGGTATTGGGGGTTGATGTTGCGCTGTGCTCGATTGCCATAACAGGGAAGTCTCTGGCCAGGGCTGATTTAGAGATTTACTGGTAAGTGTTACCGGTAGTTTCTCGACCCGTTATGAGCCTCACATCGGCATGACTTATCGGTTATTGGGGTCTGACGTTTACCACCCCTAGATTTGGTATGCGACATATCAGACGAGGAGACCGGACTGTAAGGCAAGTGTTACCGTCAGGCTTTTGCAGGAGTTGGAGCGTGCTTGCTTGCTAATCTTCTGATCGCTCAATACCCGGGTAGCCGTTACGTCCAGCTAGTACTGCTGACGGCTTGTGGGTGCGTGATGTGATCATCACCTACTGCCGGCGTATTGACGAGTCTTTAGAGTCCTACATAGAGGTTTTACTGGCTCAGGAAAAACGAAATAGGAGCACGTATGTGATATGTGCGGGACCGAGAATAAATCGTGTATGTGATACCGTATTCTATCCTCGCGACTTTTGTATCGGACGGTTATATACGATATAGCTGGGTAATCGAATCAAGGGTTGATTCGATAAAACGATACATTGGATGTTAGTCGGTTATATGTGATATATCCGGATTATTAATTCAAATGTTGATTTAATAATTTAGTGTATAAATGTATATGTGATATACTAATTTACATTAACTAACATTGGCTCACTTAAGCATTTGTTTTTTCTCACATGTGCACAACTTTAATATATATGTGATATATATTAAATTGTGTTTTTCTTTTTGTATCATCGTTGTTGATACATCATACATGGGTGTGTAAGACATACACCATTCTATTTTAAATGGTAGGTTATAATTATTTAAGGTAATTACAAATTAGTGGAGATTTTGTCACAAGCATGAAGCTTGTAGAAGCTTGTGGATGCTTTGACAAAGTCCACTAACTTTGTTTTACTTTAGATTTTTATTAACCTAACCTTTTTTGGATTAGCCATGATTATGTCTCTACATGAGTTAGTTTATGATACTCACTCACCATGGTTCACTCTCTCACTTGATCATTATCCTCATCTCATTATTTGTTCATCTTCTTCCATGAGCTCAAAAGCTCTCTAGGTTTTGATTAAGTGAGAAAGAAAAGTGAGAAAACAAATTCTAAAGTGAGCCCACTTCCTATTTCTCCATCCTCTACTAGATTAGCACTTTAGTATAGGGTGTTTGCTTCACTAATTCTTTAGTTAGTGAAGTAGTAGCTTGAGTTGGTATCCCCTCGACGTAGATCATCTTCGGCCTCGAAGACTTCAAGCAAGGTCGCTCCTTTCGCCTCGTGAAGCCATGCATGAGTCCGGGAGAACCACGATCGCAGTGAAGGGACTACAACGAGGAGCTATTGAAGTGAAGGACCGATCTATAAAGGTTGTATTTCGTTTTCACTTAGTTGTAAATGGTTTACATTTGTTTCCGTATTATGTTTCTAGTTAACGATTCTAGTTTAGAGTTCCTTTTAATGGCAAATTTTTTAAAAATGGCATGGATGATGCCTCCCGAAACCTTGCTGCCGTCGAGAGGAACCCAACAATAGTGTGCGGTAACTAACTAGTGCTTATCTTCCGCATACGATGCGATTGGATTAGGGTATTCGTACGGCGTTTTTTGGCCTGCGTTAAGGGTCGTGCGGGTGGGTTTAATTCAATCAAGAAATGTACGGGTTGAACTTGACTAGCGGACTATGAGTAGTTTGGCCTGCATCAGGTCATAGCCACGCTAGAGGAAAATTATCGGGAATTTAAAGTGTTGAAATTTGCAATGAGATTGCATACCTTTTATGAGATAGTTGGATCCCGATACCCACTGTGAGTAATTATTACTCCTGGGAGACTTTTGCACCTTACAATTAGCCTATCAAGTAGGTGTCTAGAAAGGTGTCAATAGGGTTACACCCCTGGAAAACGATGTTTATTTTAATTAGGTCCGTGCAAAAACACGGGGAACCTCTCTCAAAGTACCGGCACTGGCCTGGCTGAAAGATCGGCGAATTTGTATGGTGTAATTAATCCCGTATAGTCTTTCCTTTTAGGGTTTGAAGGAAGATTTGATAAAAACAGTGGGAGCCATCCTGATTAGATAAAATTATAACTAATCTAATCTTGCAAGAGTATACGCTGAGTGTTTTCTTCTCTCACTCTCTCCAGGTAGCGACCATGTCATGCCTTATCAAGATAATAATTTGGATGTATTGACCGAACCTGCTTGTTATACTGAGCTGAGGAACGTTGGTCCCACTCCAACTTATAATTGTTATAAAACTGAGCAGGAAATAGGAGATTATCAGGATTCCCGTACCGCCCAAATGAAGAAAATGCATAATGATGCATCTTCTTCTGGTGTGTTTATTACAGAGAACTGTTTCTCAGTATCCTCTGCGTTCTGGGTATGAGATACCGGATTAGAATCCCACATATGTAAACTGTTACATGGGCTACAGATAGGTAGAGAGCTGAGAATGGGTGGTAAGTTTTAAGAGTTGAAAACGGTGCAATTGTTGCAGCCAAGGTGTTGGCGGTTATCACCCTGTATTACCAAATACATTGATTCTGAACGAATGTTATTAGATACTGAACCTGATATGCAACATTATATTAGTCTCTTTATTTAGTAAAGAAGGATATAATTTTGTATTGTTGGATAATATTTTGAATATTTCCTATATCAAGAATTGATCGGTTTAGACACGTTATCTAAAAGCATATACGTTCTAAATCAAACTACAGTTCTTAACGTACAAGAACACACAGAAGAGGAAGAGTTCAGAAATGAATGAATCCTTTTTGAGGTATTGTAGACTAGGTCATATCAATGCGACCCGACTAGCTAAGTTACATTAAGATGCATATTTAAATCAGTTTGAATTTACACTTGTGAAACTTGCCAGTCATAGTCACAAAGACAAGATGACCATAGCTTCGTTTATTGGAAACAGAGAAACAGTTAGTGAACTCTTGGGATTGATACATGATGATGTATGTAAGTCCCTTGTCTACACATGCCAAGACCGGTTCTTTGTACTTCATTACATTCACTGATGATCTCTCAAGATCCGGACATATGTTCCTGTTGAAACACAAGTCTGAAGCTTTTGAGAAATTCAAAGAATATAAGTTAGAAGTACAGAACCAAAATGGGTATAAGTATTATGTCCTTTGATGTGATCAGGGAGGAGAATACTTGAGCACGGAGTTCTTGGACAATTCAAAAGGAGAATGTGATTCTCTCTCGGCACTACTCCTCCGCATACACCACAGCACAACGGTGTATCGGGGCGGAGCAATCGCACCCTATTAGATATGGTGCACTCTATGATGAGTACTACTGAGTTGCCTATTTCCTTTTAGGATTATGCACTTGAGAAGCTGCATACCTATTGAATAGGGTTCCAATTAAATCAGGAACCTACCACTCCATATGCGATATGGTATGGGAATAGCCCATATCTTAAGTAATTTAAGATTTAGGGTTGTCCAGCCTATGTCTAAAAGCAAAATCCGGACAAGCTCGAGGTAAGGTCAGATCTGTGGAAGTTTGTTGGATATCCCAAGCATTTGCAAGGGAATATCTTCTATCGCACCGTGGAACAAAAGGTGTTTTGTTTCTCGACATGCCACCTTTTCAGAAAAGGAATTTCTTATGAATAAATTAGTGGTCATGAGGTGGAATTGGAATAAGTTCCAGCTATACAAATTACAGTTGATGATTTGATAGAACCGGAGGATTCAATAGCTCCCGACGAACCTCAGCTTCTCCGCCGATCTGGTAGGGTTCCTCATCTGCCTGAAAGATACTTCGGTTTTCTCAATGACAGTGGGAGCGAGGATTGCATCATGAGATGATGACCCAACTAAGTTTCTAGCAGGCCATCAAGATTGGGGACTCTGTAAGAATGGCTGGATGCTAAGCGATCTGAGATGGAATCTATATACACCAACAAAGTATGGACTTTGGTTGCTATATCTGAAGGGTTAAACCCCCATCAGGAGCAAGTATATCTTGAGAAGATTACTTTGTGTAGATGAAAAAGTTGAGACTTTCAAAGCTAGATTTGTTGTAAAAGATTTTCGTCATAGACCAGGTATGGATTATGATGAAACCTTTTCTCCAGCGGCTATACTTAAGTCCATCCGGATCCTACTTTCCATTGCTATATACCATGACTATGATATCTGGTGGTTGGGTGTCATGACTGCTTTTCTAAATAGTGATTTAGAATAGAGCGTCTATAAGTACACACCCAGAGGGCTTCGTAGACAGTTAGAGCAACGGAAATTTGTGTAAGTTGCTTTACGGGTTAAAGCAGGTATCGTAGAGTTGGAACATCTGTTTTGATGTGGTAGTCAAAGCATTTTATTTCATCAAAATGGTAGATGAACCTTGTATATACAAAAAGGTAGTAGAGAGTAAGGTGGTCTTACTCGTATTGTTCGTGGATGACATACTCTTGATAGGAAAGGAGTTTCCTATGCTACACTCGGTCAATCTCCTCTTATCACATTGATTCTCCATATAGGATCAAGGTGATACCACCTAAATCCTGGGTTTTGGATCTATGAGATAGATCTAAGTAGATGTTAGGATTCTCACTAGGTGTAGTGAGATGGTATTAATAGATCCTGGGGAGAATCACTGGATAGCTTTCAGGGTGGTAAGGTCGACTGAATGTCAGTTACAGGAATTGTCTTTACACTCAGTGGAGGGACCATATGTTGGAAGAGTTCCAAGCTAGATACCGTGGCAAACTAGACGATAAAGGCTGGATACATCGCTACCTAAGATGCTACCAAAGAGGCAGTCTGGGTGTATATTAGTTCATGAGATGAACTTCATTCCTACCATTGTGTGACAATGGAGTTATGGCTTGCGCCTAGGAACCCCCGTCCCATCAGTGACCCAAACATATTCTAAGGCAGTATCACCTGATCATGGAGATGGTTGATCTCCAGGGAGATCGAGGTTAGGAGAGTAGACTCAGAGGACAACACGGCGGATCCACTCACAAAGGCCTTTTCCTAAAAGAGACTTTTATGGAATGGTTGAGTATGAGATACTACAACTACTGTTGATTGTTGGGTATTGGATACTACAACATATGGCCCTAGTGCAAGGGGGAGATTGTTAGTTATATGTATGCCCTAGATGCCATTATTATACATGTGATGTATATTATAGTGGATTCTTGGACATACATAGGGAGGACTTTCTTGCTCGACATGATAGGATGCTATCTGGTTACTCTTTATCTTAACATATACACTGGTTGTCTCTCTGTTACATGTTGGTAAAGCCCTTAGGATGTGTACTTGACTACCTGGATTATGATACAGATCATACTAGTGGGACAAAGGTAGTCGGTAAGTACATCCTTTAATGTCCCTAGTCATGGGTGTATCGAGACGGGGCATCGATATACCAGAGTAGACTAGCGTATAGCTTCTCGATCCATACAGATGGGCGATGGATGATCCCATATCCATTGGTGTTTGACATCAGAGATGATATACGGGTGCACATTGGAGACTGGGTACACTGGACGGGCTCGCCGAGAACTCCCAGATGGTATTATACCTCACGTCAGATGGCAGTTCTCTGGTGACACTGGTACAGGTTAGTCTGTCGACCCGAGATCGTCATAGAGTCTTGTGTGATTCCCACTGTGCTTTGATTTCCACCTTACCACGGTCAAGAGATTGTGCAAAAAGGTGGTTTTTGGGTACAATCCCGAGTCACATGGAGGCAATGAGCGATAGGAGGGGATTCGTCTCTCCCGGTATTGGGGGTTGATGTTGCGCTGTGCTCGATTGGCTATAACAGGAAGTCCCTGGCCAGGGCTGTTTATGAGATTTACTGGTAAGTGTTATCAGTAGTTTCTCGACCAGTTATGAGCCTCATATCGGCACGACTTATCGAGTGATTGGGGTCTGACGTTTACCACCCCAAGACGAGATATGCGACATATCAGACGAAGAGACCGGACTGTACGGTAGTGTTACTGATTGGATTCACAGGAGTATGAGCAGGCATGCTTGTTGATCTTCTGATCGCTCAATACCCGGGTGGCCGTTACGTTTAGCAGACTGCTTGCGGCTTGTGGGTGTTTGATATGATCATCACCTACTGCCGGCGTATTGACGAGTCTTTAGAGTCCTACACAGAGGTTTTCTGGTTCATGCGAAACGAAATAGGAGCACATATATGATATGTGCGGGACCGAGATTAATGCGCGTATGTGATACCGCATTCTATTCTCACGATATATGATATCAGTCGGTTATATATGCTATAGCCGGGTTATCGGATCAAGTGTTGATTCGATAAGTTATTGCATTTGATATTAGTCGGTTGTATGTGATATAGCCGGATTATTAAATCAAATGTTGATTTAATAATTTAATGTATAATTGTATATTTGATATACTAGATTACATTAACTAATATTAGCTCGCTTAAGAATTCATTTTCTCACTAGTGTACACTTGGTATATGTTATATATATTAATGCACATATTTTGTGTCATGCTTGATGCTACATGTGACATGGGTGTATGAGACTTACACCATGCTTATAATAATGGAATGGTTTTATTTATTTAAAGTTAATCAAAATTAATGGTAATTAGTCACATGCTTGGAAGCCTGGAGAAGCTTGTAGCATCTTTGACTTAGTCCACTAGTTTTGTTTTACTTGTAGATATTTATTAACCTAACCATTATTGTAACCCATGGTTTAATCTCTACATTGGTTAGTGTATGACACTAACTCACCCATGGTTGTTATTCTCACCTCATGAGTTCATTCTCATCTCTTCTCTTCATCTTCTTCATCCTCGAGAAAAAGCTTTCTAGCTTTTGGAAAGGTGAGAAAATATTGTGAGAAAAATAAAACTAAAGTGAGCCCATTTCCTACTTCATCATCCTTTACTACTTGTCATTTAGTATAGGGTGTTTGCTTCATTAATTTCACAATTAGTGAAGAGGTAGCATGAGCTTGAGTCTCCTCGACATAGATCATCTTCGGCCTCGAAGATTTCGAGCAAGCTTGTTCATTTCTCCGGGAGAACCCTTTCTAGAGTTCGGGTGTTCATGACTTGCAGCGAAGAGACTACTACACGGAGCATTAGAAGTGAAGGACCGGTCTATAAAGGTTGTATTCCTCATTCACTTAGATGTAAAGTAGTTTACATATTTATTCGCCAGATTTTCTAGTAACGATTTTATGGTTAGAGTTAACTAGAACTACAAATTTTTGAAATTGGCATGGACGATGCCTCCCGAAACCTTGCTGCCGTCCTAGGGAACCCTGCACTCAAGGCATCAAGGACTACATTCATCTTCCGGGGATGATATTGGTAATTGATATCAAAATCTTTCATAAGATCTAGCCGCCTCCTTTGTCACATATTCAGCTCCTTCTGAGTGAAGATATATTTCAGGATCTTATGATCGGTGAATATTTTAATTCTTTCACCCAAGAGATAATGCATCTACATCTTGAAGGAAAAGATCACAGCCGCTAGTTCAAGGTCATGCGTAGGGTAGTTTTGCTCGTGCGTCTTCAACTGCCAAGACGCATACAAAACAACCTTATCGTTTTAGTGCAAAACACAACTAAGCCCGATCCCTGACGCGTCGCAATGAATCACAAAACATCCCAGCGATCAGGGACGATAAGAATAGGGGTGGAGATCAATCTCGACTTCAACTCTATAAAGGTTTTAGTGCAAGCGTTTGACCATATGAAATCAGTGTCCTTTCGAGTAAGCTTGGTCAATGGTTCAGCAATCTTCGAGAAACCCTCGATAAAGCGACGTTAATATCCGGCTATACCCAAGAAACTCCGTATATCGTAGACCGAATTCGGAATTGGCCATTTCTTAACTGCTTCAACCTTGGCAGGGTCTACTGAAACACCGTTGTCGGACACGACATACCCTCGGAAGGCGACTCGGTCCTACCAAAACTTACACTTATTGTATTTGGCATACAGCTGGTGCTGACGCAGCATCTTCAATACGGTGCACAAATGCTCCGCATGCTCCTCTCGGGTCTTTGAATATACCAAGATGTCGTCTATGAAGACCATGAAAAAATTGTCTAAGTAGTCATGGAACATTCTGTTCATTAGGTTCATGAAGATGGTAGAAGCGATAGTTACCACAAATGCCATTACGAGATACTCATAATGGCCATATCAAGTTCTGAAGGCTGTCTTCAGAATGTTAGTCTCCTTAACCTTAACCAGATGGTAACCTGACCATAGGTCCAACTTCGAAAAAATCTTAGACCCACTCAACTGATCGAACAGGCCGTCAATGCGGGGCATAGGGTACTTGCTTTTGATAGTAACCGCATTTAATTCTGGGTAGACGACGGACATCCGTTTGGTCCCGTCCTTTTTCTGAACTAAAAGAACCGGATCGCCCCAAGACGAGGCACTTGTCTAATCCATCCTTTCTGCAACAGATTGTCCAATTGCTTCTTGAGCTTTTCCAATTATGAAGGGCCCACACGGTAAGGAGTCTTAGATATAGGTTATGCATCAGGCATCAATTCAATTGAGAATTCTAAAGCTCAGTCGGTTGGCAAATCTGTAGTGTCCTTAGGAAAAACGTCATTGAATTCGCTCACAATCTCGGGCCTCTATTCTTCTGCCGGTAGGTAAGAAAGTATGGATTATGTTAACCTGACGCGGTATATCAGTGGCTCTAATGTAACATTTTGGAAAATTATAAATATTTATTTATAATTTTAAATATAAAAATAATGAATTTAATGAGTTTATAAAACTGATATCACATACAACTTTTGGTATCGGAATTATATCCGTAAAAATGCAATTATATTGGTAAATATGAAGAAAATGTGTGATATCATAAAAATGAAATTTTGATTGTTCTAAACATGACATGAGATGTTATTATAAGATAATGGTATTTAAGTGTTATAAAAAGTATCGTGTTTCTTTTAAAAACATGGATTTAGATTTTGTGACATGAAGGGTTTAATTAAGGGAAAAAGAGTTTTCTTTACTTATTGCATTCTTTTAAATCATGGCTGGTATATGTTAGTTAGCTTAAACCCTCACCCTCAACACATCCTCACCATGCTCAACTCTCTCTACCCCCTCCTTCACATTTTGACACCTCCGCCTTCCACCATGCCACCTCCACCTCACAACCCTCCACCTCATGCTCTCTCTACACAACACAACACATATGAATTTCTTAGGCTTTCTCAAACTGAACACAACTAGTTCTCCAACTCCAAAAAAAATATTCTAAGTGTTCATCAATTTTAATGAAGAAAATCCTTAATCCCTTCACCAATTTTGTTCACACCATCAACCTAGAGCCTCTATAAACCTTTGATGCTTCCACAAACGCTTCTTGAGCAGAATTTCCTTTGTACATCATCCTAATATGTATATCTCACTTTCCTTTCAAAATTAAATTCTGTTTGATATCTGTTTTTATATGCAGTATAGGAAAATTGTTAGTTTAGTGATATTTAGCCTATGAAAATTGAATCTGGAGCTATTAGGTTATACCAATAGAAAAACTAATAAGACAGTAGTATGCTGAGACCACTAGGAGACTTCACTTAAAGCCCGAGACCCCATCTCCAAGTTTCGACCGGCGACATTCCTTGTTTTTCCGGCGCCGCCGGGTCCCTTAAGCCATTTGGTGTTGGTTTTTCTTCTGTAGTTTTGTTTGGGTATTTTATGATCTATAGTATTGTTTGATTTGTTTCAATATTCATACAGAGAAATCTGGGAATGATTAGTTTGGGTTTTATTAAAATTTTCGATATTCCGATATGGTTTTTCATATTTCTGTACCGCGACTGAAACATTGACGTTCGTACGTTAATTTCAGGGGCGTTTGTTTGTTTTTAGGGTAAGTGAGCTGTAGGTTCTAACCTATGGATGCTTAGCTCATTATTTTGATTTTGATATGATATTTATGCTGATATTTCATAACAACGATTATAGGTACGATCGCGAAGGTTTTTGAGACGGAGTTGACGGACATAGCAATCGTGGATTCGACGAGCTCGATAAGTTGGTGAGTAGATTTACATCTACGAGGAAAGTCGGGTGGATGGCGTTGTTGCGCCACGGCAGCGCCCCGGCCGTCTTACTCGAGGCCAAATTGCGGAATCAAAATTTTTCCTTACTCGGAAACCGGCGCTACCGCGGGCAAAGAAAACCCGGATCGAAACCATTAACCTAATGCTAGCAATCAAGAGATAGGGTGAGAAGTATACCGAGTGATCCGAGTCCTCCGGTCTTCTCGTCATCGTCCCGATCTCCCGCGGAAAGTGTAGTCTCCATATCGCCGCCTCCTCGCCGGAAAGGGCACCACATCGCCTGCGTCTTTTACGGGCTCCCGCCTCAATACCGAGGCAACTCGGGCATGAAGCCGGCAACTCGACATGCTCAAGATTTGCTGTAGAATGTAGTGTAGATGATGCTTGTCTCATTTGGGGTTTGTAGTTGCCTTGTTGAAGGAATAAGGTTATGGAAAAATGGTGCTTTCATATTTCCAAAACTAGAAGAATGAGATGATCAAATGTGTGCAACAACAAATAGAAATTTTTTCTCTTCTCATTCTCTAAAGTGGCCGGCCTATATTTGATATGAGAATGATGGTGGGATTAAACAAGCAAGAAGGGAGGTGATGGTAGGAGAAAACAAGGGGTGACCACAAACAAACATGATCATTACAAAACCATACCTCCATAACTATAACCCATCCTCATTCAATCAAATCCCATTAAAGCACAACATGGATGATAAAGCAAAGATGCTTATCATATCAAGACTTATGCAACAAACCCCTCCACAAAATGTTATTTGCACAATTGCAAATAACCCCCTCCATCGGAAAAGTCCGGCCGGGAAAGAACAAAGGAAAACCGGCCGGAACGGAAAGCAAACTGGCAACTCCAGAAAACTGGTCCCGTAATAAATCACAGGAAAAACCCCGATACTGTGCATACACACCCGCATCTGTATTCCGTCCGGATACAAATGCAATGAGACAAAATCTACACTGTACTAAACTAGGACCGGCTTAAGCCAAAGCCGGCTAGTAAAAACCGTTCGATCCTGATCCGTGCAATGCCGCACGTATCAGATCAAACCCTGCCATATAACTATACGGCTACTAGTACATAACTGTCCGATCCTGATCCGTGCAATACCGCACGTATCTGATCGGACCCTGCCATATTTCCATACGGCCTCTACAGCGTTTCGCCCGAAAGCTGAGTAACTGAAAGTGTGGTGGACTCTAAAGACTCGTCAATACAATGGCTGTGGATTTAACCACTAGCACGTCAGAGGTATAAGCCAATACGTAACGGGCCACCAGCTATTGACCAAAAGGGACGTCGATGAGCGAACTCATCCTGACACCCTACAGAGCCTGTCGGTGACAATATCCGTACAGTCCGGTCCGTTCGTCTATGAGCATCGCATGTCGGGCCTAGAGGGTTGGTAAAAGTCAGACCCCCAAAAGCGGTACAAGTCGTGTCGGAGTGTAGCCCAGAACGCCCTGAGATACTACTGGAATACCTACCAGTAAATCTCCTGCCTCGGCCGAGGGCTTTGCGTAATGGCTCTCCTAGACACAGCGCGACCTCACCCCCAATACCGGGAGAGACGAACCCCTGAAGATCCGCTCACTGTCTCTATGTGGCTCGGGACTGTACCCAACTAAAACCTGTTTGCACGACTCCTTTGAGCCGTGGTAGGGTAGTAATCAAAGCACAGTGGGAACTCACACGAGACAAATGACGATCCTCAGGTCGATGAACTAACCTGTACACATGTCACCAGGGAACTGCTATCTGACGTCAGGTATAAGCCCAACTAGCAGGTTCCCGGCGAGTCCTGTCCGGTGTACTCATAACTCAATGAGCACCTGTATACATCTTAGGTGAACCAACTGACACCAGTGGCTTGTGAGACCGGCCACCGCCCCTCGTCGGGGTCTCGACTGTATACACTAGTCTACTAATGGAGTATCGATGCCCTGTCTCGAAACTCCTACGACTAGGGACTTTTTAAGGATGTGCTTATAGACTACCTGCTCCCACGTATATGATCGCCATCATACTGCTGGTCGTCAAGCAAGAATCCTAGGGGCTCTATCAACGTGTAATAGCGACATGTCAGGTCACC
Source organism: Agapanthus africanus (assembly GCA_030015575.1). NCBI lineage: Eukaryota > Viridiplantae > Streptophyta > Magnoliopsida > Asparagales > Amaryllidaceae > Agapanthus > Agapanthus africanus. Next base: position 301,055,247 of record CM057347.1, read on the forward strand.
TAAAGCAGTACACGATGATAAAGATAAACCAGATAGCATACTATCATCTCGAGTAAGACTGTCCTACCGGGATAGGTCCTCCCTCAATCATTGCAATCACGTGCCTGTGATCCAATAATTGACTCTGAGGGCACTAACTCCAACAATCTCCCACTTGCACTCAAGGCTAATTATTGCGATGTCGCATGCTCACAGCCCGTGTGACACCGAACACCCAACTCCTCTACTAGTCAGTCGCACAAAGCCTGTTTGCGAAACTATTGCGTTCGAGGAAAAGCCTCAGTGAGTGGATCCGCTGTGATGTTTCTTTCTATGTCTCTCTATATCTCAAGTTCGCGGAGAAAGCCATCTCCCGAAATGAGCAATACCTGTCTTAGAATGTCTGGATGTCTGATGGGACCTAGCTCATAAATGAACTCCAAATCCAAACTTCTTAGACTGTATCATCCACTGAACTTAATCAGTATCCTGCGCCATGCCTCCCTCAGTATTGCCTTGGGCCACCTGTCCAAAATACAGTCCCTCATCAGAGGGAGAACTATAACTCTGACAACCTCCTTGTCGTCCATGTCACTTTGGAAGCCTGGAATGATAACTGTCTCCTAAAGGAGGCAGCCGTTATCATATCCCTAGAACATTCACTTATGTTCTAAAACTGCTTCCGACTGTTTCTCCAGGATTGGATCAATATCAACTTATTGCATCTAGTGCAAGAACAACATCTGGTGTGGTACCTGACATCTCATGATTGACTCAATTGACTAAGCAAGTGATCTGCCAATCATGAGTATCCCTCTCCCCTTTAGTCTATAAGACACCTTTAGAGAGGGTGACTCCATCAACTGCAGGTACACTACCGTGTCAGGAGTCGTCCATTCTAAATACTCATAGAATGCTGTCAAGGTACCCAGATTGGGAAACCACCCAAATCTAGATCTAAAACCATAGATCTAGTAACCAGTATGTCTGATATAATATCCAAGTCCCTTGTGGAGAAACCACTGTGTGACGACCAAAGTATAACCGATCGTAGTATAGGAATATCACTTCCTACTACCTTCTCAACAGATCCATCCCCTATTCTGATGACGTCAAACCCATGACTGTCACATCAGAAAACAGATGATCTAACTCCGCTATATCTGCTTTAGTCTATAAATAGACATAAGCCTGAAGTCCACCAATGCTTCCGCTGCTCCCACTGACTACGACAACCCTCTGCCAGAGTCATATAGACGTGCACTTCTAAAGCTAGTTTAGAACGACGCTACACTCATCCTCCTGCCGGGTCTCGCAGCCTGGAACAACAACAATGGCAAGTGTGGGTAAACAAGAACTTCCCTGTCACCGTCCTTGAGGCTACCGGAGTACCTCTCGGGTGCCTGAAGTTACCCACCTTATCTGCGGAGTGGCCAATGGAATGTCAAATCAGATTGAATCTTTAGGTTCCTTATCAAATCTTCAGTAATCGTTTGTGGTTCTGGAATTACTTCCAGTTCTACCATACTCCCACTACTTTTTCTGAAAAAAATCCATTTTTAATAAAAACTGTGGCGAGTCTAGAACAATATTGCTATTGTTCATCCAGATGGTAGAAAATCAACCCTCGTCATAGCCTGGGTCAACCCACAAACAGCCATTACAGAAACGTGCCTTGAGTTATCCGGAGTCTGGTTTTAAGCATAAGCCGGACAACTCCCCGTACCTTAACATCGTTAAGATATGAACTGTTCTATATCCAATATAGAACCAGAGGCACTGATTTAATTGAGCTAGATTCAAATCATGCAGCTATCTCCAGTGCATGTCAACTAAATGGAAGGAGGTCGATCAGCGTTACTCAACTTAGGAATGCTTCCAATTATGAGTAACCTGAAAGAGAAGCAATCTGTCTTCATCATTACTATCAACTGAATACCATACACAAGTATCTACATCTTCGATCTCTTTGAAGAATCCCGATACTTGCTACACCTGGTTCTCTACTCTATTCAAATACTTATAACTCCTCAAAACTTAGACCCTGTGTTTCTACGAAACACATGTCTAAGAACTAGAGAAGTCATAAGTAAACCGAATATAGTACGAGGACCTACCCCTCTGTCCTGATGGACCCTGGACAACATACAATATTCTGTATAAGTCCGCTGAGTCTAACAACTCTTTCACTGTGCGTCGTAGGTTAAAAACTGTACTTATGGTTAAGAAGAATTACACCGCTGTTTAATGCTCCTTACCTAACCATCCACTGATATAGGTAAATGTTATAGACATAATATCAAAAGGTATATCTCACTCTATGAAAATAGACGTACAGATATATCAATTTGAAATTGGTGCATAACCGCGGATATTCAAAACCAAATAACTGCCGTCCGGCAAACAACCCAGGTGACTTCCTCAAATATCACCGATTACAACGAATCCCGATATAATGAGGATGATCACCCAATTCCCAATAACTTACTCCCACTCAGCATCTGTAAAACCATACAGATGTGAGAATCATACCTAGTAAATACATACCCTGGAGCAAGTGTCCAACTGGGAAATCAGTTTTCCATTAACAGTACACAGTGAAACTGAAACATTGAAATGTTTCGTCGGGGTATCCTGGTATTCATAGTAATGCCTCTTCCATTATCCAGATTCACAACTATAACCGTATAATTCTTTGCCACCTCTCTAAATCCCTTTATATGTCTTTAGTCATTACCTTCTGTACACCCCTTTAAGCCAAATGGTTTTCTTCCTTCCCTACCGTTCGGCACCAGCCTATGGTTTGGAAGAAGACTATCCAAAAAGCATAAAGGGTGTACTGTCCTAATCCTAGGAGCACTCGCAATGCGAGAGAAGGTGAAGATAAAAGACACCTGAATGTACTTTATTCCTATTTCTCCTGAACCAGGATCCATCCCCGAACTGGAACAAGTTCCTTTCGAGTTCGTATATAACCATACGATGGATTATCCAATAAAATGGGATCTTCGTAGTGATACGGAGTGTCCTGGAGAAATACAAAGGTGATTTAGGATTGGCGAAGAAATACTTGGTTTGGTCGTGAATATCAGTCGCAATTTACTTTGCCCTCCTACTAATCCCTTGCTTTGTCTTAACTTAATACCTTCTGTACACCGTTTTAGGCTAACTGGTTTTCTTCATTCCCTACCGGTCGGCACCAGCCTATGGTTTGGAAGAAGACTATCCAATTTGCGTAATAGGTGTACTACTCCTAAACCAAGGAGTACTCGCAACCTGAGAGAAGGTGAAAAGAAAAGACAACTGAATAATCCTATCCGTTTTCTCCAGAACCAGAAACCATCCTCGAAGTCCTTCGAGTTCGTATCTAACCATACGATGGTTTTGTCCAATGGAAGTGGACGTTCGTAGCAATACGGGGTGTCCTGGAGAAAAGGGTAAAAGTAGGAGTGGCAATGAGGTCTGCAACTCTGACAATCCAAAAGCCAGTGTTAAGAAGGTTCGGTCAACTTGGTCACTGAGTCATAGTCTTAGGGTCAGGTCAATGGTCGCTGCCAAAGAGAGAGAGAAAAGAAACACTCAGCGTGCACTCTAACCTAGATCAGAATGGTTATCACTTTATCTAATCTGGAAACCTCCCACTGTACCTCAAATTCTCCTCCAAACCTGAAAGAAGAATTAGTCGGGGTCACCCGAGGAGTAAACCAACTCATCAGTGGAAATCGGGATCCAACTATCATCGCATGATAACTTGACGGAATCCACTCAAGTCACCACACTCCAGAAGGTATGCGCATGCCTGGCAAGTTTCAGTTCTTTTGAAACTCCCGATGTGTGTTTTTACCCCTAGAACTCAAGTGACCTTGACGGAGTCAACAAATCAAAGAGTCCTAGTCAAGTTCATCCCGTCATTATCTGGATTGCATTAAACCCACCCGTACGTGCCCTTGACGGAGTCAGCAAGGCCGCACGACTGTCCTAACTAATCCCATTTATGCAACAAACAAGCACTACTTAGCTACCGTACACTACGCCTTGACGGAGTCAACAAACGCAGCACGAATACTAAATAATACTCATAAGAAATGACGGAGGGCTACGAATGGTTTTTGGCGAAAAACCTTTAACGTAAAGAACTTGATATCGTTGAAGGAACTGCATAGCCTTTTATAAAAATATAGTGACGAAAACCTTTACTAAAGAGGTCACTCCCGGTGAAGGGATCTCGGCTCTTTCCCCGTAGAATGAGGTGCAGGATATTCCAACTGAATACCACGATGCAAAGCAAAAGTAATCGGCTATAGTGAAGTTAATGCCCTGACGCAAACTTCTGTCCAAGGGGTCACTCCCGGTGAAGGGATCTCGGCCCTTGCCTTGTCGACTGAGGAGCAGGATATTCCAAATGAATACCACGATGCAAAACAAAAGTGAACGTCCTTGCAATAACAGCTTTTTGAAAAGTGTTCCAAAAACATCAGATTAGGTTGGTTTAGCTTGCATTGATCCGAATCAACGCAGTCCCATCAAATAATCACACCACAAAGAACGAAAATATACTGACGTACGTATATGCCATCCGCATTCGCCACTGGGTCCCGTCATCACCCGTTAGGTTAGCTAACTAACGGCAGAGCGGGGACTGGACTAGCGCGGATGAAAAACATATACAACATCTACTAATATATATACCAATATATAGTATTTCGCTCAAGGCGTGAATAAAATGCAACATCACAGAAATGTACAGCATCACAGAACAATACAGATATCTGGAAGCCCCGGGTTTCACAGAGCCGCTGCTGAAACCCGACGTTCCCCTGGTCGTGTGGATAGCCTGTGCAATGAAAACCTAGACCCCTACGGGCGCGGCAAGTCACCCGCCAAAACCTGAAGCGAGGCAGCCCCCTTCAGCATCGTGAATGGACCACCCAGCACTTCACGGAATCCGGTAACTTGGGCACCCCTCCTGGGTCAACCTGTACCCCCTACGAGTGCGTCGAACAGCCCGCCAATTCCAGACTGAAGCCCCCTCCGTCCCAATGCCATGAGATGCGGGCCCGTTGCCCTCTAGAACCCGGCTATCCGTGCACCCCTCCGCGGGGTAATCCTAGTACAGAATAGTAAAATATACATACACCGGGTACATCGACCGCAACCAGGTCGTGCCCCAAAAGAATAATACAAACAGGCAGTGACGGCAGTCCACATGTCGGACGCTCGCCCCGCAATATCAAATGTACATAATACAACAGCACTGTACTAGCATTGCATCCAGGCTATCCCCCATGACCGATCCGCAACATCACAGCATAAACATAGAACATCAACGTGAAAGTCACGTTCGCAAATCCGTCTAACCGGGCTATAGCAGTTAGACGGAATTTACCGATCAAGTGACATTCACGGTCGCAGATATAATGTAAATACTGTGAAATAATGTGTTTAAAATTTTCCGATTGATCAAACTTAACAAGTGGGCCCCCAAACAAAACTGTAGCACTCACAGAAAACCTGGGCCCAATTTTAATATTCCAAAAACCACATTTTCAACTCAGGAACATTCTGCAAAGTTTTGGGAGCATGAACAGTTACCATAGCCGCGGAAGCGCGGCCCAAGCAGGGGTTTGGCCGCCCTTCCGCGGTGGTACGGTGAGTTCATGGTACCAAATTTTTACAGTATGCTTCTAATTCCCTGCACATCACTCTGAGACAACCTGAAAAATTTTTGGACTCAAAAAAAATTCGACAGAAATTGATGAGGTTGAAATACGTGTTTTCGGGATTTTGTTCGATCGGAAACGTAAAACACAACAAACGAAGCTAGGTAAGGTTAATGGCGTGGCTCTGATACCATGTTGCGCCACGGCAGCGCCCCGGCCGTCTTACTCGAGGCCAAATTGCGGAATCAAAATTTTTCCTTACTCGGAAACCGGCGCTACCGCGGGTAAAGAAAACCCGGATCGAAACCATTAACCTAATGCTAGCAATCAAGAGATAGGGTGAGAAGTATACCGAGTGATTCGAGTCCTCCGGTCTTCTCGTCATCGTCCCGATCTCCCGCGGAAAGTGTAGTCTCCATATCGCCGCCTCCTCGCCGGAAAGGGCACCACATCGCCTGCGTCTTTTACGGGCTCCCGCCTCAATACCGAGGCAACTCGGGCATGAAGCCGGCAACTCGACATGCTCAAGATTTGCTGTAGAATGTAGTGTAGATGATGCTTGTCTCATTTGGGGTTTGTAGTTGCCTTGATGAAGGAATAAGGTTATGGAAAAATGGTGCTTTCATATTTCCAAAACTAGAAGAATGAGATGATCAAATGTGTGCAACAACAAATAGAAATTTTTTCTCTTCTCATTCTCTAAAGTGGCCGGCCTATATTTGATATGAGAATGATGGTGGGATTAAACAAGCAAGAAGGGAGGTGATGGTAGGAGAAAACAAGGGGTGACCACAAACAAACATGATCATTACAAAACCATACCTCCATAACTATAACCCATCCTCATTCAATCAAATCCCATTAAAGCACAACATGGATGATAAAGCAAAGATGCTTATCATATCAAGACTTATGCAATAAACCCCTCCACAAAATGTTATTTGCACAATTGCAAATAACCCCCTCCATCGGAAAAGTCCGGCTGGGAAAGAACAAAGGAAAACCGGCCGGAACGGAAAGCAAACTGGCAACTCCAGAAAACTGGTCCCGTAATAAATCACAGGAAAAACCCCGATACTGTGCATACACACCCGCATCTGTATTCCGTCCGGATACAAATGCAATGAGACAAAATCTACACTGTACTAAACTAGGACCGGCTTAAGCCAAAACCGGCTAGTAAAAACCGTTCGATCCTGATCCGTGCAATGCCGCACGTATCAGATCAAACCCTGCCATATAACTATACGGCTACTAGTACATAACTGTCCGATCCTGATCCGTGCAATACCGCACGTATCTGATCGGACCCTGCCATATTTCCATACGGCCTCTACAGCGTTTCGCCCGAAAGCTGAGTAACTGAAAGTGTGGTAGACTCTAAAGACTCGTCAATACAATGGCTGTGGATTTAACCACTAGCACGTCAGAGGTATAAGCCAATACGTAACGGGCCACCAGCTATTGACCAAAAGGGACGTCGATGAGCGAACTCATCCTGACACCCTACAGAGCCTGTCGGTGACAATATCCGTACAGTCCGGTCCGTTCGTCTATGAGCATCGCATGTCGGGCCTAGAGGCTTGGTAAAAGTCAGACCCCCAAAAGCGGTACAAGTCGTGTCGGAGTGTAGCCCAGAACGCCCTGAGATACTACTGGAATACCTACCAGTAAATCTCCTGCCTCGGCCGAGGGCTTTGCGTAATGGCTCTCCTAGACACAGCGCGACCTCACCCCCAATACCGGGAGAGACGAACCCCTGAAGATCCGCTCACTGCCTCCATGTGGCTCGGGACTGTACCCAACTAAAACCTGTTTGCACGACTCCTTTGAGCCGTGGTAGGGTAGTAATCAAAGCACAGTGGGAACTCACACGAGACAAATGACGATCCTCAGGTCGATGAACTAACCTGTACACATGTCACCAGGGAACTGCTATCTGACGTCAGGTATAAGCCCAACTAGCAGGTTCCCGGCGATTCCTGTCCGGTGTACTCATAACCCAATGAGCACCTGTATACATCTTAGGTGAACCAACTGACACCAGTGGCTTGTGAGACCGGCCACCGCCCCTCGTCGGGGTCTCGACTGTATACACTAGTCTACTAATGGAGTATCGATGCCCTGTCTCGAAACTCCTACGACTAGGGACTTTTTAAGGATGTGCTTATAGACTACCAGCTCCCACGTATATGATCGCCATCATACTGCTGGTCGTCAAGCAAGAATCCTAGGTGCTCTATCAACGTGTAATAGCGACATGTCAGGTCACCTAAAGCAGTACACGATGATAAAGATAAACCAGATAGCATACTATCATCTCGAGTAAGACTGTCCTACCGGGATAGGTCCTCCCTCAATCATTGCAATCACGTGCCTGTGATCCAATAATTGACTCTGAGGGCACTAACTCCAACAGGCGTATAGCACCCCCGCAACCTTATAGCTAAGATAGTTATGATATTTAGTTAGTTCTTAGTGATTAATTCAAGTTATTGGCATTAATATATGTTGCATCTAGTATAGTATTCATGTGTTTATAGTGTTATTCATGGTTTGGTGTAGTTGTTTGAGGGATCATACCATACTTGAGATGATTGGAGATTGTGATAATATGGGTATCGTACGAGGAATTATACCGTACTTATGATGACAAGATTAGCATGCCGAATAACGGCTAAGTTCCTTTAGACTCGTAGAGTCACGTTTTATTTCGTTTTAGAATGTAATACTTGAGTAAGCTATACTCTTTTAAAAACTAAAGACTCGTTTCCCTTTTTAATGATAAAAGACGAGGATGCGATGCCAATTTCCAAAACGGATATCTATTTTTAACCTAAGGCAGCTTTCTTATTTCAAAACCGACGTTTCGTTCCATTTTCAAAGATAATGGTATAGCTCATAGTAAGTAGTTACATTTAATAGCTACGTTTAGATTTACTTTACATGTTCGCGATATATTTATTGATGTTATACGTTTCCGTAATACGAACACTCTGATAGAACACCATATAACTACCAATGAGTACTATATTGCACAAGCACATACGCATATGTTACACCACACCTCATTGGTACTGCTGTGCCACTGTAGAACTGCTATGCTACGTGATGCGTATGTGGATATCGAAATGAGTATGGTATGTACACTTATAGAACACTTGCACAAATGTTAATGATTGCCATGCTGCACGAGCACAGATGCGTATGCTACACTACACATCATTAGTATTGCCATGACACAGTAGCAGTGTTATGTTTATTACTTGTATGATTTTATTTACGTGCTTTACCTGTATTACATGTTAAACATTGCGAATACCAGTACTATGGGTATTCATATTTAATTCTTATAAGTATTCTGGATGTTTTACTTTTGATGATATATATCAGTGGAATGGGACGCTGTTATATATGTATATATATAATATACCATCAGAATGATTTATGCAAGTATTCTTTTCTTTACTTGTTATCCTTGGATATGATGAGTTGACGTCCACCATGAGCTTGATGTTTTTTGATTGTCTTTATTTCGAATCGAGTTGGGGAGATATACGGTTACAAACTTGCTACTTATCCGGTCTGAGTGGGGGAGTATACAAACGGATACATGGTGGACCCGGTCGAGACCGAGGGGTAAGATAGCCGCATTAGAGGCGGAGAGCCTAGCGAGAATACTCGATATTGGAGATAGAGATAAGCACGGCAGATATACATGGGATACTGACCGAGGTTCATTTGGGCACGGCGGATATCCAAGGGATACCGACCGGGGCCAGGGATATCGGGTGGCGATCATCTATTGAGATGGTGTCGACGATATCTGCATTTGCGTGTCGGTGATGGAAACGAGAGATTTGAGGATTTGTGTGTCGGTGATGGACACGAGAGATTTCTGATTTCGGGTGTCGATGCTGGACATCCAGATATTGATATGTTGCTATCATATGAGGTATGCGGATAGGTTATGAGTTATTGTAGCCTACCAGGACTGATCCGGGGGACAATACCTGCATATCTTTTTATGAGTATTTACATATAAAATGGAATTCAAAAATGAGCTATAGCCTCATTATTTTGGACATGTCTGATATGACACTGGGATCTTTAAATTGTAAACCTGGTAACATTCATCACCAAAATAGCAGGACGTATATCTTAAATAAGATAGCCATTATATTTTATACTACCACGTCTGCTTTTATACCGTGACATATGTATTCCGCGGCTATTTTAAAGAAGAGCTTGTACATATATATTTTCGGCTACTTATGGGCTTATACCTAGATACAGGTCAGTTGCATTGATATAATTGTAAGTGCACGGCGGTGCCCCGGCCTCCATCCCGAGGCCAAATGCGGAAGCGATGGTTAACTTTAATTTTTTTGAACCGGCACCACCGCGCACTAAAACCCGGATCGGGCCATTAAACTAGTCCTAGCTAACTACAAGATGGGAAGAGAGATATACCGAGTGATCCATGTCCTCCGGTCTTATCGTCATCGTCCCGATCCACCGCGGAATCTCCAGTCTCCACTTCGTCGCCGGAAGGGCACCACGTCGCCGGCTTCTTTTACGGGCTCCTGCCTCTATACCGAGGCTACTCGGGCACGAAGCTGGCGAGTCGACGTGCCCAAGATTTGCTGTAGAATGTGTGTAGAACTCATGTCTCATTTTTGTAGGGTTCCTAGGCACTCTCAAGAGGTCTCACAAGGCATCAACCATGCCAATTTCAAATTTTACGGGTGCCGAGAAACCCTAATACGGATCGTTAACTAGATTTTAGGCGAAACAAAAACAAGTAAACGACTTTACTCTAAGTGAACGGAAATACAACCTTTGTAGATCCGGTTCTCCACCTCCATAGCTCCATGATGAAGTCCCCTCGCTGTACAAAACGGATCCCGGGCTCTAGAGTCGGCTTCATCGGAGAAATGGGCGGGCTAGGTCATCGACTTCGATGCCGAAGATGATCTACGTCGAGGCATCACAAGATCAAGCTCCCACTTCACCAAGTCATGAAACTTGTGAAGAGAACACCCTATACTACTTGGCAAGAGGTAGAGGATGAAGAAATAGGAAGTGGGTTCACTTTAGAATTGGATTTCTCATTCATTTTCTCAAGTTGCCATTGATGGAGGCAAGCTTCTTCTTGAAGAAGAAGAAGAAGAAGATGAAAAATGTTATGATAAGTTATCTTTCAAAAAGAAAATAAAATGTATACTTATCATAATCCAACCATGGTCAAGTGTAGAGAATAAACTAGGGTTAGGTCAATGGTTAGGGTTAAGCATGAAGACAAAAATGGTGACTTAGTCAAAGCTTCATGAAGCTTCAACATGCATCCAAAGAAAGCCACCATTTTTCTTTTCTTTTGCCAAAAAGAAATAAATAAATAAATGAATAAATAGATATGAAAAACAAAACCCTAACCATTTAAATAACCATGGTTTAATCTTTACACAAACTCAAGTAAGCATGTATCATCAAACATGATACAATCAAGTGCACAAAAGTATATCACATTTACAACTTGTGAACTTCAAGTGAGAAAATCCATTTAAAGTGAACGAATACTAGTTAATGCAAAGTAATATATCTAATATATAATTATGCATTAAATCATCAAATCAACACTTGATTTAACGATCCGGTCATATCGCATATGACCGACTAATATCCACTGTATCGATTTATCGAATCAATCCTTGATTCGATAACTAGGTTATATCGCATACAACCATTTGACACATTCATCGTGAGAATGAAATACGGTATCACATACACGCATTATTCTCGGTCCCGCACATATCTCATATGCGCTCCTATTTCGTTTCGCTTGAGCCAGGAAACCTCTGTGTAGGACTCTAAAGACTCGTCAATACGCCGGCAGTAGGTGATGATCATATCAAACACCCACAAGCCGCAAGCGGTCTGCTAAACGTAACGGCCACCCGGGTATTGAGCGATCATAAGATCGACGAGCAAGCCCGCTCACACTCCTGTGAATCTAACCAGTAACACTTACCGTACAGTCCGGTCTGATCGTCTGATATGTCGCATATCTTGCCTAGGGGTGGTAAACGTCAGACCCCAATAGCTCGATAAGTCGTGTCGATATGAGGTCTATAACAGTTTGAGAAACTACAGGTAACACTTACCAGTAAATCTCAGCAACCCTGGCCAGGGATTTCCGGTTATAGCCAATCGAACACAGCGCAACATCAACCCCCTATACCGGGAGAGACGAATCCACTCCTATCGCTCATTGCCTCCATGTGATTCGGGACTGTACCCAAAAACCACTGTTTTGCACGCCCTCTTGGACGTGGTAAGATGGAAATCAAAGCACAGTGGGAACCACACAATACTCTATGACGATCTCGGGTCAACAGACTACTCTGTACCAGTGTCACCAGAGAACTGCCATCTGACGTAAGGTATAATACCATCTGGGAGTTCTCGGCGAGTCCGTCCAGTGTATCCAGTCTCCACTGAGCACCCGTATATCATCTCCGATGTCAAACACTAATGGATATGGGATCATCCATCGCCCATCTGTATGGGTCGAGAAGGTATACGCTAGTCTACTCTGGTATATCGATGCCCCGTCTCGATATACCCACGACTAGGGACTTTGAAGGATGTACTTATGGACTACCATGTCCCCACTAGTATGATCCGCATCATAGTCCAGGTAGTCAAGTACACATCCTAAGGGCTTTACCAACATGTATCAGAGAGACAATCAGTATACACGTTAAGGTAAAGAGCAACCAGATAGCATACTATCATGTCGAGCAAGAAAGTCCTCCCTATATATGTCCAAGCACCCACTACAATATACATCCTATGTATAGTAATGGCCTCTAGGGCATACATATAACTAACAATCTCCCACTTGCACTAGGGCCATATGATAGCAGTGGTTGTAGTATCTCATACTCAACCATCCCATAAAAGTCTCTCTCTGGGAAAAGGCCTTTGTGTGTGGATCCGCCGTGTTGTCCTCTGAGTCTACTCTCCTAACCTCGATCACCCTGGAGATCAACTATCTCCATGATCAGGTGATACTGCCTTAGAATATGTCTGGATTACTGATGGGACGAGCGTTCCTTGGCATAAGCCACAACTCCATTGTCACACAATGGGAGGAACAAAGTTCATCTCATAAACCAATATACATCCAGACTGCCTCTTTGGCAGCATCTTAAGTAGCGATGTATCCTGCCTTTATCGTCTATTATGCCACGGTATCTGGCTTGGAACTCTTCCAACATACCGTCCCTTTACTGAGGGTAAAGACAATGCCTGCGACTGACATTCAGTCGTGTTTATCACCCTGGAACCTTTCCAGTGATTCTCCCCAGGATCGGTTGATACCATCTCACTACAACTAGTGAGAATCCTAACATCCAATTAGATCTATCTCATAGATCCAAAACCCAGGATTTAGGAGGTATCACTTTGATCCTATATGGAGAATCATTGTGATAAGCGGAGATTGACCGAGCGTAACATAGGAAACTCCTTTCTTATCAAGAGTATGTCATCCACGTACTCTATGAGGCTCATCACCATACTCCCTACTACCTTTTTGTTTATACAAGGTTCATCTACCATTTTGATGATATCAAACTCTTTGACTAACACATCAAAACAGATGTTCCAACTCCGCGATACCTGCTTTATCCTATAAAGCATCTTGTACACGTTTCCGCTGCTCCCACTGTCTACGAAGACCTCTGGCTGTGTACTTATAGACGTTCTCTTCTAAAACACCATCTAGAAAAGCAGTCATGGCACCCAACCGCCAGATATCGTAGTCATGGTATGTAGCCATGGCAAGTAAGATCTGGATGGACTTAAGCATAGCCACTTGAAAAGGTTTCATCATTATCCACGCCTGGTCGATGACGAAAAGCTTTAACAAGTCTAGCTTTGAAAGTCTCAACTTTTCCATCTACACCAAGTAATCTTCTCAAGATATACTTGCTCCTGATGGGGATTTAACCCTTCAGATATAGCAACCAAAGTCCATACTTTGTTGGTGTACATGGATTCCATCTCAGATCGCTAAGCATCCAGCCATTCTTACAGAGTCCCACTCCTGATGGCCAGCTCGAAACTAGTTGGGTCATCATCTCATGATGCAATCCTCGCTCCCACTGTCATAGCGAAACAGAAGTATCTCTCAGGTGGGTGAGAAACCCTACTAGATCGGCGGAGAGGCTGAGATTCATTGGTAACTATTGAATCCTTTGGTTTTATCAAATCATCTGCTGTAGTTTGTATAGCTGGAACCTTTCCAGTTCTACATTACAGACCTTGCCTCGAGCTTGTCCGGATTTTGCTTTTAGGCATAGGCCGGACAACCCCAAATCTTAACTAGCTTAAGACATGGGCTCTTCCCATTATCATATCATATATGAAATGGTAGGCAACTGATTTGATTCGAACCCTATTCAATAGGTATGCAGCTTCTCAAGTGCATAACTCCCATAAGGAAATAGGTAACTCAGTAGTACTCATCATAGAACACACCTTATCATATAGGGTGAGATTGCTCCGCCCCGATATACCATCGTGCTATGGTGTATACGGAGGAGTAATGCTGAGAGAGAATCTCATTCTCCTTTAGAAAAGTCCAGGAATTCCGTGCTCAAGTATTCTCCTCCTTGATCACATCAAAGGACATAATACTTATACCCGTTTTGGTTCTCTACTTCTAACTTATATTCTGTGAATATCTCAAAAGGTTCGGACTTGTGTTTCAACAAGAACATATGTCTGAATCTAAAGAGATTATCAGAGAATGTAACGAAGTACAAAGAACCAGTCTTGGCATGTGTAGACAGGGGACCTTACATACATCAACATGTATCATCCTAAGAGTTCACTAACTCTTTCTCTGTTTCCAGTAAACGGAGCTATGGTCATCTTATCTCTGTGACATGACTGGCAAGTTTCATAAGATATAAATTCAAACTGATTTAAATATGCATCTACATGTAACTTCAGCTAGTCGGGTCATATTGATATGACCTAGTCTACAATGCCTCAAGAAGGATTCGTTCATTTCTGAACTCTTCCTCTTGTTTGTGTTCCGTATATTAAAGAACTGTAGTTTGATTTAGAACATCAATGCTTTTAGATAACGTGCCTGAACCGATCAACTTTTGATATAGGAAATGTTCAAAACATTATCCAACTATACAAAATTTTATCATTTCTTTACTAATAAAGAGATAGATATGATTTTGTATATCAGGTTCGGTATCTAATAACATTCGTTCAGAATCAATGTATTTGGAATACAGGGTGACAGTGACCAACAGACTTGGCTGCAACTCTTGCCCCGTTTTCTGCCTCATGAAACTTATCACCCGTTCTCAGTTCTCTACCTTTCTGTAGCCCTATGTAACATATTACATATCTGGGATCCTGATCTGGTATCACATACCCAGGACGTAGAGGATACAGAGAAACAGTTCTTTGTAACGAACACACCCGAAGATGATGCATCAGCATGCACTCTCTTCGTTTGGGCGGCACGGGAAATCTGGTATTCCCCTATTTCCTGCTTTGTCTTATAACAATTACAAGTTGGAGCGGGACCAACATTCCCCAGCTCAGTATAACAAGCGGGTTCGGTCAATATTCCGTATTATTATCTTGATTAAGGCGTGATATGGTCGCTACCTGGAGAGAGAGAGAAGAAAACACTCAGCGTGTGCTCTTGCAAGAATAGATTGGTTATTATTTTATCTAATCAGGATGGCTCCCACTGTTTTTATCAAATCTTCCTTCAAACCCTAAAAGGAAAGACTAGCCGGGATTAATTACACACTACAAGTTCGCCAATCTTTCAGCCAGGCCAGTGTCGGTACTTTGAGGGAGGTCCCCCGTGCTTCCGCACGAACCTAATTAATGTAAACCTCTTTTTCCCAGAGGCGTAACCTCGTTAACACCTTTCTAGACACCTACTTGATCGGCTAATTGTAATGTGTAAAACTCTCCCAGGAGTAACTCTTACTCGCAGCGGGTATCGGGATCCAACTATCTCATAGAAGGTATGCAATCTCATTGCAAATTTCAACACTTGAAATTCCCGATAATATTTTGCCCCTAGCATCCTATGACCTTGACAGAGGTCAACAAACCATAGGCTGCTAGTCAAGTTCAACCCGTCATTTCCTGATTGAAGTAAACCCACCCGCACGACCCTTGACAGTGGTCAACAAGGTCGCACGACTACCCTAAATCAATCACATCATATGCTTATACAGATAAGCACTAATCAGCTACCGCACACTACGCCTTGACAGAGGTCAACAAACGTAGCACGAATACTAACCAGTACATATCTGAAATGACGGAGGGCTATGACAGGTTTTTAAGAAAACCTATTGCGTAATGAACTTGATATCGTCGTAGAATCAAATGATTTTAAAATGGAGTGCTTTTGAGGCTTTTCTAGTTTTGCTAAAGGAGTCACTCCCAGTGAAGGGATCGTCGGTCCTTTCCTCGTCGAATGAGGTGCGGGATATATCATATATATCACTGTGCAAAGCAAAACTCTTAAAAGCAATCAAAAGACAAACCGAGTGTGTAGCATCTGCCAGTTATTGCTAAAGGAGTCACTCCCGGTAAAGGGATCTCGGTCCTTTCCTCATCGAATAAGGTGCAGGATATATCACATATACCGCTGTGCAAAGCAAGAACTGTAGCTACCTGTTTTATTTTTGAAATTCGATTCTACAACATCTTAGGTTTCTTTTATTTCATTAATCATATTAATGAAGTCCCATCATTTAAGTACCTAAACATCACAGATAAATACGACGTACACTTATGCCATCCGCATTCGCCTCGATGTCCCCTCGTGCACCGTTAGGTTAGGTGACTAACGGCAGAGCGGGGCAGGGCTAGCGCGGGTGTAAAACATAAGTAACGCCTATATAATATATCATATATACTATATACTGTATCCATCACAGAACATATCACATGATCACATCACAGATATCGCAGCAGAAGAATCATATGAAATATTGGATATACTAGGACGTCCGTGTTTTCAATACGAGCCAGTATAAAACACGGATTCCACGGTCGCGATGAATGGCCAATCCCACACCCCTAGACCCCTACGAGAGCGGCAAGTAACCCTACCAATTCTAGAGTTAGGAGACCCGGACTCGACTCCTCGAGTTGGTCTCCCACTGGACTCCAGAGCCCGGTTACTTGTGCTCCCCTCCTTGGGTCTATCCTAGTGCCGAAAAGAAAATAATATACAAACGGTGACATCTTCCGCAACCTGGAAGTACCCCAATAAAATAATATTACATACAAGTTTTTACATGAATGAAAATGAAAAACACTTATCTCACATAAAAACCCCCGGCTATTCAAACACGACGATCCAATATAACATATCCAGCAACACATAACATCACATGTCATCAACGTAAGTAAATATGCGCATCCCAATTGTCGTTGACATATAGCAACGAAACCGGCGATATCACATATTACACTTACGGTCACAGAAAAGAAAGTGTAAAACTACAACAGTTGGAATCCGCAACATACTCAGACATCGCATGCCTGACTAAATGAATTCCTTAGACATCGCATGCCTAACAAATATAAACCCCGCATTTTAGTCTCATTATCGAAAACACTTTTCAATATCAAGTCGGGCAATTCAACAAGATTCCCGACGTTTTGATCGAATGCTCGTCGCAAACTTTAGTAGGCGGCCGCACCCCCGATACCGTCGACGAAGTGCACCAAGGCGGAACACCGCTACCGCAAGCACCCAAACGGATACTTTCGGCGACGGAGTTCTCCTACAGTCACTTGGTCGGGGCTATGGAGTGAGGCTGTCTATTAAGTTTACCATGCGAGTATCCGCGTACGCTACGTGATTGCGACGGACTTTTGATCACATCAAAATTCCGTGGCAACCGATCAAGTGAGACTAAACTACTAGATCTATAACATTCATTCAGTTATCTCATAACTTATTGTGAATTCCAATTGTTGTATCCCATTCCGAATAAGATAGAAAATGTTAAACTTTCCGATCGAATAATCGAACACCCAAGTTTTCCCGAAACAGCTCAACTCATGAAATAAGTTCAAAGACATTCACTTCGTGCCTCAGTACCAACGGTCCAGCCGTAGAAGGGTCAAGCCAACGCCTCACATGTGGCACGCCGTACTGCCCCAAACCCGAAGGTTCAAAGGGCAGTTCAAGACGGTCACATAATCGAGTTAAGGTTTGTTGTCTTCTAGAGGGACCATCGCGTTACTTGCACTACTTAGAACGTCGTTAAACCACGGAAAAATCCAACACTTGGAAATTTCCCGACAGGGGAAAAGGTGGGTATTTATATCCGGTCGAACTTTTTAACATATTCAAAAATTATCCGGAAAGACACGTAGACAGAGTTTGACAATCCGATCGAATAAACGAATCCCCAAAACAACCCCAGAAAATTCAACTCTTGAATAATATTTAAAAATACCCAGAGAACTCAGCACTGAATAAAGGAAGTTACTGTGCAAAATTGGGTGAGTTACGTCATCATACGGCCGCGGAACCGCCGCAGAAGCCAGGCTTCTGCCGTGGTTCCGCCGCACTTTGGAGGAATCATGGACACGTATTGCACAGTAATTCTTAGGATTCCCTGCTGATTTTTCTGCAAATTTTTAATTTGGAAAAATCCCAGTTTTTAGAAAAAGTCCAGAGAGCTATTTTAGTTAGGGTTTCAGGTTCGTTCGGGTTTCAAACTTCGTCTACGCATCGCCTAAGGCTCTAGCTAGGCTCTGATACCACTGTAAGGTTCCTAGGCACTCTCAAGAGGTCTCACAAGGCATCAACCATGCCAATTTCAAATTTTACGGGTGCCGAGAAACCCTAATACGGATCGTTAACTAGATTTTAGGCGAAACAAAAACAAGTAAATGACTTTACTCTAAGTGAACGGAAATACAACCTTTGTATATCCAGTTCTCCGCCTCCATAGCTCCATGATGAAGTCCCCTCGCTGTACAAAACGGATCCCGGGCTCTAGAGTCAGCTTCATCGGAGAAATGGGTGTGCTAGGTCATCGACTTCGATGCCGAAGATGATCTACGTCGAGGCATCACAAGATCAAGCTCCCACTTCACCAAGTCATGAAACTTGTGAAGAGAACACCCTATACTACTTGGCAAGAGGTAGAGGATGAAGAAATAGGAAGTGGGTTCACTTTAGAATTGGATTTCTCATTCATTTTCTCAAGTTGCTATTGATGGAGGCAAGCTTCTTCTTGAAGAAGAAGAAGAAGAAGATGAAAAATGTTATGATAAGTTATCTTTCAAAAAGAAAATAAAATGTATACTTATCATAATCCAACCATGGTCAAGTGTAGAGAATAAACTAGGGTTAGGTCAATGGTTAGGGTTAAGCATGAAGACAAAAATGGTGACTTAGTCAAAGCTTCATGAAGCTTCAACATGCATCCAAAGAAAGCCACCATTTTTCTTTTCTTTTGCCAAAAAGAAATAAATAAATAAATGAATAAATAGATATGAAAAACAAAACCCTAACCATTTAAATAACCATGGTTTAATCTTTACACAAACTCAAGTAAGCATGTATCATCAAACATGATACAATCAAGTGCACAAAAGTATATCACATTTACAACTTGTGAACTTCAAGTGAGAAAATCCATTTAAAGTGAACCAATACTAGTTAATGCAAAGTAATATATCTAATATATAATTATGCATTAAATCATCAAATCAACACTTGATTTAACGATCCGGTCATATCGCATATGACCGACTAATATCCACTGTATCGATTTATCGAATCAATCCTTGATTCGATAACTAGGTTATATCGCATACAACCATTCGACACATTCATCGCGAGAATGAAATACGGTATCACATACACGCATTATTCTCGGTCCCGCACATATCTCATATGCGCTCCTATTTCGTTTCGCTTGAGCCAGGAAACCTCTGTGTAGGACTCTAAAGACTCGTCAATACGCCGGCAGTAGGTGATGATCATATCAAACACCCACAAGCCGCAAGCGGTCTGCTAAACGTAACGGCCACCCGGGTATTGAGCGATCATAAGATCGACGAGCAAGCCCGCTCACACTCCTGTGAATCCAACCAGTAACACTTACCGTACAGTCCGGTCTGATCGTCTGATATGTCGCATATCTTGCCTAGGGGTGGTAAACGTCAGACCCCAATAGCTCGATATGAGGTCTATAACAGTTCGAGAAACTACAGGTAACACTTACCAGTAAATCTCAGCAACCCTGGCCAGGGATTTCCGGTTATAGCCAATCGAACACAGCGCAACATCAACCCCCTATACCGGGAGAGACGAATCCCCTCCTATCGCTCATTGCCTCCATGTGATTCGGGACTGTACCCAAAAACTACCGTTTTGCATACCCTCTTGGACGTGGTAAGATGGAAATCAAAGCACAGTGGGAACCACACAAGACTCTATGACGATCTCGGGTCAACAGACTACTCTGTACCAGTGTCACCAGAGAACTGCCATCTGACGTAAGGTATAATACCATCTGGGAGTTCTCGGCGAGTCCGTCCAGTGTACCCAGTCTCCACTGAGCACCCGTATATCATCTCCGATGTCAAACACCAATGAATATGGGATCATCCATCGCCCATCTGTATGGGTCGAGAAGGTATACGCTAGTCTACTCTGGTATATCGATGCCCCGTCTCGATATACCCACGACTAGGGACTTTGAAGGATGTACTTATGGACTACCATGTCCCCACTAGTATGATCCGCATCATAGTCCAGGTAGTTAAGTACACATCCTAAGGGCTTTACCAACATGTATCAGAGAGACAATCAGTATACACGTTAAGGTAAAGAGCAACCAGATAGCATACTATCATGTCGAGCAAGAAAGTCCTCCCTATATATGTCCAAGCACCCACTACAATATACATCCTATGTATAGTAATGGCCTCTAGGGCATACATATAACTAACAATTTTGGGGTAGTGGAGGTTGCCATTTGGTGGAGGAAATGATAGAAGCTTTTGGAGATTGATCTTGTGGGATTTTTACCAAAGCAAAAGCACACAAAACTCCACACATGAAATTTGGACAGCCCCTATCATGCTTGGCCGGCCATGCATGTGGAATGGAGAGAATGAGAGAGTGTATCAAAAATGAGAGAGGCCACACCATAATGCAAGAGGGAATCAAAAGAAATCATGAAAGAACATGATCACAAACACATCCACACTCAACCACAACCATCATCAAACATGATGACTCCAAAAGTCAAGCAATGATGAAGTGAACAAGTCAAGGTCAACAAGAGCTATCATGAAGCAACAAAATGAAAAGAACCCCCTCCACTAATGCTTATTTGCACAATTGCAAATAAGCCCTCCTCCACCAACCTTCGGCCAAAAAAGGATACAAATGAAAATGGCCGAAACGGAAAGCAAACTGGTAACTCCAGAAACTGGTCCCGTAATAAATTACAGGAAAACCCCGATACTGTGTATACACACCCGCATTTGTATTCCGACCGAAATACAAATGCAATGAGACAAAATTTACACTGTACTATATTATGATCCGGCTTAAACCAAAGCCGGCTAGTAATATCCGTTCGATCGTGATCCGTGCAATACCGCACTTATCTGATCGAACCCTGCCATATATCCATACGGCCACTAGTACTAACCGTCCGATCCTGATCCGTGCAATACCGCACGTATCTGATCGGACCTTACCATATCTCCATACGGCCTCTACTGCTTTTCGCCCGAAAACTTGAGCAACTGAATGTGGGGGACTCTAAAGACTCGTCAACACCTTGGTTGTGGATAAATAGAGTTGCATTTATGATACATGCATATCATATATTACACTAGTATAGGATATAAGAGTATTACATTTATGACCTAGGTAACATTGTGCATTTCGATTTTTACCTTGTGATGTACTTTTATTCACTGAGTTGGTAACTCATCCCTGTTGTGCCACAGTTTCTTACAGGTTTTACTGCTTGGATTATTAGCGGCTTGGGCACACATTCCTTTCGGTGATTGCTTTGGTAAGTGGGTTACTGTTTTATCGTACTCACACTCGTTTATCTATATATTCTTGTATCTAGTAAAACTCCATCAACTTAGAAATGGTATATTGTGGACTTAGAAGCGAGACTTAGAGTTTGTGTGTTGTGGTTGTCGCACTCTTGGAGTCGACTTTTTATATTGTTATGTTGTATAGGGTTTTATGCAAAATTTACAAAGGAGGTGCTTTTGAATTTTAAAACGTCAGAGATGCTTTTCAAACATACTTAGTTAGATTTAAATGTTTATTTAAACTGATCTCATCTGATGACTATGTTAAACCTCACCTCCAATATTTTCAAAAAGGGTTTAGATTCCGGGTTTCGGCTTACTTGGACCGTGTCGACGTCTTTAGATGTCACGTGGTTTAAGTGCCGGTCAGGTACCAATTTTGGATCGTGACAAAGTTGGTATCAGAGCGTTTGGTTTAACCTTTGTTCGAGTCTAGGTTTGACTATATGGAGTCTAGGCATGCACTTTTGTTACCTAAGCTTTACCTTATAAGACTTAGACTTGACTTTGGGGGGTCTTATACCCGAACTTTCGTTATATAGGATGACCTTGGTTGATGGAGTAGGTAATAAGTAGAGTGATATACCATACATATGTTCCGCAGTATATTTATGATATGATACTCCACCTAAGTTACCTTAGGATTTATATTTTGAGATCTTCCTTCTATTCGTTCCGTTGATCTATCCTCGTCAATGCATGTTGATTGTTCCGGTCTCCATGTTGATAGGAGCTAAGAGGGTTGCGATTAGACATACGGTCAGGACAGACTTGTCTGGGACGAAGACTGACAAGGGTGACGTTTCGGTGATATATAAACATGTCGTTCGTTCATATTCGATCGGGTTCTAATGTTGAAGCGAGTTTCTTTGGGATCTACACCAGATGGTCAAGTCATTGCTGGAGACCATCCATACTTGAGGCATGATGCTTTCCTCTCTCTGAAGATCGTGGTGTTGTGTACTGTTCAGACAGCGGTACCAATCCTTGCTGAGGTTATCGAGGTGTTGCTTCCAGAGTTCAAGAAGTTAAAAGTTGACGATGTTTATAAGTATAGATGGATCAGAAGGATTCGTAGCCGTTCAGATGTGGGATGGCTAGGACATTTAATCCGTTGTGGCGCTCCGTGCGAGGTCGGTGAAGTTGATCAGCTTCTTCCGATGGGTCTTGCTCAAACCTGATGCAAGTCGCACGAGAAAGAGATCGTGTAGTAAGTTTTCCTCAGACAAATTGGGACGAGTTTTCGAAGGTGAGCTTAGCCAGATTATTTTACAGAGTATCAGAGATGCCGGATTCGTGTTTTTTTTTAGCTTTGTAAGACTCCGAGCTTGGTCATAACCGAGTATGACTTGCAATTTGCATGGTTATCATGATACGCTCCTTAATTGATTGATATTGGAGAGTAATGGAATAAGAGATTGGTGCGAAGTTGAGTAGACAATTGTTCTTCATCGTCGATATTGAAGATTTGATGCATATACAGAGACGCGTACAACTACACTTTCAGAGGAAAAATTATAAGGAAATGTCAGTTGTTACGAAAGAGAAAGTGGATTCAGTAATGAGTGCTAGTTCCGGGCAGGCTGGATAGCTGAGATCAGTAGAAGACTTGAAGGGGTTCTTTCTAGAAATTGATAATAAGTAAGATTGGGCCCAGGATCAGTTGTTGTCACAAACACAGAGATTTGAGATCGCTGTCATCAACATGTTACGTTGCGAGAGACTAGACTACTCGCCAAGGAGATGTGGTGAGATGTATCAGCAGTAGAACTGATTGTGTCGTTGCTCCTCACCGAACGATTGTATATAGAAGCCATGACGTTAGAGATCCGTAAAAAGAACCAGAATTCAGATACAGAGAACGTTAGACCGTGGCAGAAGGCAAGTGGAAATCCTTGTTATGCCAGTTCCGGGTGTATAGACACCTTTCGACATTGAAGAAGATATACTTCGATATCTTTTGTTTTCGATTTACGTTTTTATGAACTGAAGATTTCATTTTCAAACGTTGAAAAGGGGACAACTCAATGTCCGCTATTTTGATTTATGTATTTTGAGAACATGAGAGCCACACAAATGTTTTGTGCACACTAAGTGTGTCGAGATTTTCATGTATGATGATTTCACTTTGATTGCTGTTTTGTGCACGCCAGGTGCACTTGTTGAGATGTCAGTGCGAGGTGACTGCACTCGATTGGAGTGTCGTGTACACTAGATGCACTAGACTAATATTTTCCGTGCACATCAGTTGCACATGATTAAGAGATTTTATATATATATATACTCTAGGTATACTCGGTATGATTCGGTGCATACCGGTTTCATGTTTTGATTTATTTATGCACTCCGATGCACTTGAGATTTATTCATGCACTTCGATCCACTTGAGATTGATTTGTGCACCCCGATGCACTTGAGATTGATTTTGTGCACTTTAGATGCACCTGATATTTGCCCCTTGCACAGTTGATGCAGTGGATATTGTTTTTGTGCACACTTATTGCACTTGACGCTGTTTTTGTTTTCATGCACACCGTGACGTGTGGTTTGAGATTTGCATGCAAACCCGTTAGGGTTAATTTTGTTTCCATGATTTGCACTTGAGAGAATATCTTATAGATTTGATTTATATATTTTCTCTTGGTCATGTGCTACCGATATTGCGCTACGACTATGGCATTGGTTGTATACTTGGTATACACAATGGTTTTTGTATTTGGTATTCTGCATCATCACTGGAGTAATTCTCATAGCAACTGTTAGAGTTACATTATGTGAATTTATATCTTTTTGAGTTTTCACGCACACTGTTACGTTATGTTGTGTTTTAACTCATGTGGGACTTTGGAGTTCCATTATATCGAGCGGACGATGTATTTAAAATTTTGGACCCCGAAAAAATGTTTTGAAGAGTTGAATTATTGAGAAAAATGTTTTATGATGAGGGTTAAATTTAAATTCGGGGACCGAATTTCTTTAAGGGGGAGAGATTGTAACATTTTGGAAAATTATAAATATTTATATATAATTTTAAATATAAAAATAATGAATTGAATGAGTTTATAAACCTGATATCATATACAATTTTGGGTATTATAATTATATCCGTAATAATGCAATTATATTGGTAAATATGAAGAAAATGTGTGATATCATAAAAATGATATTTTGATTGTTCTAAACATGACATGAGATGTTATTATAAGATAACGGTATTTAAGTGTTATAAAAGGAATCGTGTTTCTTTTAAAAACATGGATTTAGATTTTGTGACATGAAGGGTTTAATTAAGGGAAAAAGAGTTTTCTTTAATTATTGCATTCTTTTAAATCATGATTGGTATATGTTAGTTAGTTTAAACCCTCACCCTCAATACATCCTCACCATGCTCAACTCTCTCCACCTCCTCCTTCTACAATGCCACCTCCACCTCACAACCCTTCACCTCATGCTCTCTCTACACAACATAACACACATGAATTTATTTGGCTTCCTCAAACTGAACACAACTAGTTCTCCAACTCCAAAAAAAATATACTAAGTGTTTATCAATTTTAATGAAGAAAATCCTTAATCCCTTCATCAATTTTGTTCACACCATCAACCTAGAGCCTCTACAAACCTTTGATGCTTCCACAAACACTTCTTGAGCTGAAGTTCCTTTGTACATTATCCTAATAGGTATATCTCACTTTCCTTTCAAAATTAAATTCTGTTTGATATCTGTTTTTATATGCAGTATAGGAAAATTGTTAGTTTAGTGATATTTAGCCTATTAAAATTGAATCTGGAGCTATTAGGTTATACCAATAGAAAAACTAATAAGACAGTAGTATGTTGAGACCACTAGGAGACTTCACTTAAAGCCCGAGACCCCATCTCTAAGTTTCGAGCGGCGGCATTCCTCGTTTTTCTGGCACCGCCGGGTCCCATAGGCCATTTGGTGTTGGTTTTTCTTCTGTAGTTTTGTTTGGGTATTTTATGATCTATGGTATTGTTTGATTTGTTTCAATATTCATACAGAGAAATCTGGGAATTTTTAGTTTAGGTTTTATTAAAATTTCCGATATTTCGATATGGTTTTTCGTATTTCTGTACCGCGACTGAAATATTGACGTTCGTACATTAATTTTAGGGGCGTTTGTTTGTTTTTAGGGTAAGTGAGCTGTAGGTTCTAACCTATGGATGCTTAGCTCGTTGTTTTGATTTTGATATGATATTTACGCCGATATTTCATAACTACGATTATTGGTACGATCGCGAAGGTTTTCGAGACGGAGTTGACGGACATAGCAATCGTGGATTCGACGAGCTCGACAAGTTGGTGAGTAGATTTACCTCTACGAGGGAAGTCGGGTGGATGGCGTGTTGCACCCCCGCAACCTTATAGCTAAGATAATTATGATATTTAGTTAGTTCTTAGTGATTAATTCAAGTTATTGACATTAATATATGTTGAATCTAATATAGTATTCATGTGTTTATAGTGTTATTCATGGTTTGGTGTAGTTGTTTGAGGGATCATACCATACTTGAGATGATTGGAGATTGTGATAATATGGGTATCGTACGAGGAATTATACCGTACTTGATGACAAGATTAGCATGCCGAATAACGGCCAAGTTCCATTAAGACTCGTAGAGTCACGTTTTATTTCGTTTTAGAATGTAATACTTGAGTGAGCTATACTCTTTTAAAAACTAACAATTCGTTTTCCTTTTTAATGATAAAAGACGTGGATGCGATGCCAATTTCCAAAACGGATATCTATTTTTAACCTAAGGCAGCTTTCTTATTTCAAAATCGACGTTTTGTTCCATTTTCAAAGATAATGGTATAGCTCATAGCAAGTAGTTACATTTAATAGCTATGTTTAGATTTACTTTACATGTTCGCGATATATTTATCGATGTTATACGTTTCCGTAATACGAACACTCTGATAGAACACCGCACAACTACCAATGAGTACTATGTTGCACAAGCACATACACATATGTTACACTACACCTCATTGGTACTGCCATGTTGTAAGTCCACGTTGCCCACCCCGGTGCTTGCGGGGAGGCGGAAAACGGAATAAAAATCGGATTTTTATCATGCTAGGCAACATGGACTAGACAAAGGAGGATCTTTGCTAAACAAAAACTAACTAAAAGCTAACTAGATTTAGCTATAGGGTAGAAAGGTTATACCTTGGGCTTTATGTCCTTCTCTCCTTGCTCCTTGGAGTGGTAGAAAGGGATCACCTTGTCGCCTTCTCTAGTCGAAGAAGGATCCACCCGAGAGCCTCAACCTTTGGCTTCAACTTCAAGCTAGAAGTAACTAAGGTGCTAGAAGTGCTAATCCTAGAACCCTAGATGAGAGTAGAGATTATCTTGAAGAGGTTTTCTCAAGCTCAAGTGTTTCTCAACACATGAGAGGGGAGAGCTTGAGAGAGAGGAAGAGGAGGAGAGAGAATGAATATGATAGAATGAGAGAATAATGAAGCATTCTAACATATATGTGTGAATTATTGTAAATTGATAATTAGTGAGATAATTGTCATGGCTTAATCAAGACATGACCATTATCATTTCATATTTAATGCTAATTGCAAGGATCAAAGAGAATCTTTTATATGGAATGATGATGGTCAAAGTGTCAACCTAGGTCAACAAGTCAAGAGTGGTCAAATAGTCATCAATCCTAACCATGCACAATTATATATAACTAATATCAATTAACCATAATACACACATAAGCATTAGGGTTAGCAAAATGACAATAGTTATTAACCCTAATCAAAGTCCTCTCCCTCTGTCTCAATCAACTGTGCATACGCACCCGTATTCGTGATCCGAGGAATACGAATACAAAGAGATAAAACCAATCCCAAATCATATACTAGGATCTGGCTTAAACCAAAGCCCGCTAGTATAAGTTGTCCGGACAGCAAACGTGCACAAGTGCGCGGATATGAACGAACCCTGTCGCAAAACCATGCGACCTCTACTCATTTTGCCTAAAGGCAAATAGCTCTCTGTGTGGGACTCTAAAGACTCGACACTACGCTGGCAGTGGGTTTAACCACAGACCGCAAGCGGCACTAGCTGTGCGTAACGGTCCCCAGGTAAATGCCGATAAGAAGACTGACGAGGTGACCCCATCTGAACTCCTACTGAGCCTGTATGTGACAGTCTCCGTACAGTCCGGTCTGTTCGTCTGATACATCGCATGGCGGGCCAAGGGCGGCGGTGAACGTCAGTCCCCTAATAGCGGTACAAGTCGTGTCGGAGTGTAGCCCAGAACATCCTGAGATAATACTGGAAACCTACCAGTATATCTCGCTTGCCCTGGCCAGGGACTACTCGTGTAATGGCTCTCCTAGACACAGCGCGATGTCAACCCCCAATACTGGGAGAGACGAATCCTGTCTAACCGTCACTGCCTCCAAGTGTTTCGGGACTGCACCCAACTACTACCTGTTTGCACGACTCCTTTGAGCCGTGGTAGGGTAGTAATCTAAGTACAGTGGGAACACACTCGAGGCGAAGTGACAGTGTCAATTCGGCGGACTAAGCTGTACTCATGTCACCTGGGAACTGATAACTGACGATAGGTATAATACCAACCAACAATTCCCGACGAGTCCTGTCCAGTGTACTCGTAACCTAACGAGCACCCGCATACTATCTCAAGTACGACGTACTGACGGCTGTGGGACAGACCGTCTCCCCCGCGGGGATGAGAAGCGCATACGCTAGTCTACTCCGGAGTATCGATGCCCTGTCTCGACAGTCCAACTACTAGGTACCTGTATAAGGATGTGCTTATGGATTACCCAGTCCCCACGAGTATGACTGCCATCACAACGCTGGTAATCAAGCAAATATCCTAAGGGCTCTACTAATATGTATATAAGCGATATGCTAAAAGAAACACATGCACATATTGAAGTAGAGACAAACCAAGTAGCATACTACCATTTTGAGCAAGACTGTTAATACAACTGTGAATATCCCAAGCTTCCATTAAGTAATATACAAGCTAGTATGATACAGTAATGGCCTCTAGGGCATATACACTAACAATCTCCCACTTGCACTAAGGCCATGTACTGGCGTATCGAAGACCTATCATCTCGATCAGCCGCTCGAACTGAGTCTGGGGTAGGGCCTTCGTGAGTGGATCTACAGTGTTATTCTTCGTATTTACTCTCTTCACCTCGATCTCCCGGCGATCTATGTTCTCCCTGATCAGGTGGAACCGCCTCAAAATGTGCCTGGACTTCTGATGGGACCTGGGTTCCTTCGCTAAAGCTATAGCGCCGTTGTTGTCGCAATACAGCGGTATTGGATCAACAATGGTAAGAACCACCTGAAGCTCCGTAAGGAACTTCTTCATCCAGACAGCTTCCTTTGCGGCATCGCAAGCAGCTATGTACTCCGCTTCCATAGTTGAGTCTGCAGCGGTCTCCTGCTTGGAAATCTTCCAGCAAACCGCCCCTCCATTGAGGGTAAAGACATAACCCGACATTGACTTGGAGTCATCCTTGTCACTCTGGAAGCTGGAGTCAGCAAAGGCCTCGAGCTGGAGGTCTTTTCCGCCATACACCAAGAACATCTCCTTAGTCCTTCTCAGGTACTTGAGAATGTTCTTTACCGCTATCCAGTGTTTCTCCCCTGGGTTTGACTGATACCGGCTTACAACGCTCAATTCGTATGCTACATCTGGTCTGGTACATAACATCGCATACATTATAGAGCCTACCACAGAAGCGTAGGGTATAATAGACATGCGATCCCTTTCCAAATCAGTCTTGGGAGACATCTCTTTGGAGAGTGTGATCCCGTGACAAGCCGGTAAATTACCGCACTTGGAATCTTCCATACTGAATCTTTTCAGTATGTTGTCGATGTACCTTGACTGTGAAAGTCCCAACATCCTCTTAGATCTATCACGATGGATCTGGATCCCTAGAATGTAGTTGGCATCGCCCAGGTCCTTCATGGAGAACCTCTGCGACAAGAATGCTTTGACTGACTGTAGCATAGGAATATCATTTCCTATTAGGAGAATGTCATCCACGTACAAGACGAGGAATACCACAGTTCTCCCTACAATCTTACTGTAAATGCATGGTTCATCTGGGTTTTTGATAAAGTCGAATTCTTTGACAGTATCATCAAAGCAGATGTTCCAACTCCGCGATGCCTGCTTAAGTCCATAGATGGACTTTAGCAACTTGCACACTCTACCGCTGCTCCCACTCTGAATGAATCCTTCTGGCTGATCCATATAGACGCACTCTTCCAAATTTCCATTTAGGAAAGCCGTCTTTACGTCCATCTGCCAGATTTCATAATCGTGGAAGGCAGCAATGGCAAGAAGGATCCGAATGGATTTCAGCATAGCCACTGGAGAAAAGGTCTCGTCATAGTCCAAACCAGGTCTTTAACGAAAACCCTTTGCAACAAGTCTAGCTTTATACGTCTCAACCTGCCCATCTACACCAATCTTCTTTCTGAAGATCCATTTGCAGCCTACGGGTTTTACCCCTTCTGGAGCAAAGTCCAAAGTCCAAACTTTGTTTGTGTACATGGACTCCATCTCGGCCCGCATTGCATCCAGCCATTTTACCGAGTCGCCGCTCTGAATGGCTTGCTGGAAGCTAGTAGGCTCACCATAACACATAGTGCAATCCTCTCTATCCTCGTCTATGAGAAAACCGTAGTATCTCTCGGGCAGATGAGACTGCCTACTACTCCTGCGGAGTGGCGCTGGGATGTCCGGTTCTCTTGAAACATCTGGTTCTTCCAAGCTTTCAGTAATAGTTTGTGGTTCTGGAATTTCTTCCAGTTCTACTACGCTCCCACTTGCTTCTTTTTCTAAAAACTGATGTTCCAGAAAGTGGGCATGACGAGAAACAAAAACCTTTTGTTCCTCTGCGTAATAGAAAAAATACCCCCTGGAGTTCTTTGGGTATCCCACAAACTTGCACAGTACTGAGCATGCCTCTAGTTTGTCCGTATGCTGCTTTTTGACATAAGCTGGACATCCCCATATCTTCAGATACTTAAGACAGGGTTTCTTCCCACACCATATCTGATATGGTGTGGTAGGCACAGTCTTGGAGGGAACCTTGTTCAAAAGATATGCAGCTGATTCTAGTGCAAACCCCAGAAGGATCGCGGCAACTCAGCCTTACTCATCATGGATCGAACCATATCCAATAGGGTTCGATTCCTCCTTTCCGATACACCGTTGTGTTGTGGTGTGTATGGAGGAGTAAGCTGAGAGAGAATTCCATTCTCTTTTAAGTAGCCCAGAAACTCGGCACTCAAGTATTCACCACCTCGATCAGATCTCTGTGTCTTAATACTTTTGCCTGTTTGTTTTTCAACTTCATTCTTGTATTCCTGAAATTTCTCAAAGGCCTCGGATTTGTGCTTCATCAAGAAGACATGCCCATACCTAGAGAAATCATCTGTGAAAGTAATGAAGTATGAATAACCACTTCGCGCATGTGTAGACATTGGACCACACATATCACTGTGTATGAGTCCTAAGAGCTCACTTGCTCTTTCTCCGTGTCCAGTGAACGGAGTCTTTGTCATCTTTCCCATGAGACAAGATTCATAAGTGGTATAAGACTGGTACTCGAACGGATCCAAGTATCCTTCTTTATGTAACTTTGTCAATCGTGTTTCATTAATGTGACCCAGTTTACAATGCCATAAGAAAGCCTGATTTAATTCCGGAGACTTTCTTTTAAGTGTGTTCTGGACACTGAAGACCTGAGCTTGATTCAAAACGTATATACCGTATTTCAATATAGCTGACCCAATCAGTACTTGATTTAGGTGGATGTTTACTACATCACTTACAAAAGTAAAATCATATCCTTCCTTAGAAAGTAAGGATACAGATATGATGTTACAAGTCGCACCTGGTACATAAAAACAGTCACGCA
The DNA here is from genome assembly GCA_030015575.1 of Agapanthus africanus. Classification (NCBI taxonomy): domain Eukaryota; kingdom Viridiplantae; phylum Streptophyta; class Magnoliopsida; order Asparagales; family Amaryllidaceae; genus Agapanthus; species Agapanthus africanus. Next base: position 301,087,005 of record CM057347.1, read on the forward strand.
GAATCAATATCTGCCCAGTTGTCAGTCCTAGATGATATTCCCCTACGGATACAGCATACATGCTCATTTCGTTAGCAACCCTGAGAGTCATATCACCTTTCCTGATAACCCTACGGTTTCTCAGAGCCTGTAACGAACTACAGATATGAGATCCTGATCCGGTATCCAATACCCAGAAGTAGGGTTAACTGACATACAGTTCTCTATTACAAACACACCCGAAGCCGAAGCCACACCATGCTTCGAATTCTGGCTACTGTCTTTGCAAGCCCTGCAATCCTTCTGCCTATGTTCATTCCCGTTACAATAGGAACATCCCTCTTTTACTACATCTAGTCCCGAAACTTCTGCCTTTCCCTTTCTTTCTACTTCCCTGGTTTCCTTCAGGGTAGTAGGTAGGGACTGTTGAACTAAGTCAGCATCTGACCCGTTCTTCAACGTGGTCTTCAGGTCCGAGAGCTCAAAAGAGCTGGTCTCTGTAAGGACGTTGTCCCCTACAGATGACCCGATAGCCAACCTCGCTGGAAGCAATTCATTCGAGATCTCATATCTTGCGATACGAGATTGCTCTCCATATAAAACTTTGTTATGGAGGAAGATAGAAGCTGAGTCCATCTTCTCGTGCTGCCTCTGGTATATACCATCAACTGAGGCTAACACGAGTCACTTGGCTTTCGCACAGTCTTCTTCCGATGTCCTACGGATATCAATATCCGTGACAGGGGAAACTGGACCTGAGACGGCAGGGGTTGGATCAGTCAAGAGGTGTCCCAGCTTGTCATGGGCAATGGACATCTGGACAGACCTTTGCCAGTCATAACAGTCAGATTCAGTCATTTTATTATCTAGATGTAACCTAGGTGCGGTCATTGGGTCGCTGCAATTAAGAGAGAGAGAAGAAAACACTTAGCATGATGCTCTTGTAAGTTTAGATTGGTTTTTAATTTATCTAAACAGGATGGCTCCCGCTGTCTCTCGAATCCCTCCTCAAACCATAAAGGAAGAATTAGTCAGGATCAATCTCACCGTACAATACTTGCTTAACCGTTCAGCCAGGCCAGTGTCGGTACTTCGAGGGAGGTTTTCCAACGCTTTCGCGAAGTTCCTTAATTAAGTAACCTCTTTTCCCTGTGGGCGTAGCCCTGCTAACACCTTTCTAGACACCTTCTTGGTTTATAGCATTGATCGTTAAGTGAAAAAGTTCCCGAGGAGTAGCATATACTCACAGTAGGATCGGGATCCAAATATCATCGCGTGATAAAACCGAAGGAATCCTACCAGAATCATCATACTCCAAATGGTATGCAGCGCTAGCAAGTTTCAGTACTTTTGAAACTCCCGATGTGGATTTTTGCCCCATGCTCTTATGACCTTGACGAAGGCCAACATATCATAAGTCACATGTCAAGTTTTACCCGTCATTCTCCAGGTTAATTTGAACCCACCCGTACATACCCTTGACGAAGGCCAAAATAGTAGTACGACTGTCCCAAACCAATGCATCTATCTATGCTACAGATAAATATTCAGCAGCTACCAATCACTATGCCTTGGCGAAGGTCAAAATACATAGCTTGAATACTACTGAATATTTAACCGAAATGACGGAGAGCTACAAATGGTTTTGGCGAAACCGTGAACGTAGTGAACTTGATATAATCGATGGAACGAGATAGCTTTTAAAAGGAGTGGTTCAAGTTCCGCATTTAAAAGTTTGGTTTTGAAAAGAACCGAGTGGTTTTCAAAGTGTTCCAATCGAATTTTACTTGGTTTATTTTCTTGCATTAGTTCTTTTAATGCGTCCCATCATTTAATCCTACCATTACAGAAAACAACCAAAATATGACGTACGCTTATGCCATTCGCATTCGCCACGGGGCCCCGTCATCACCCGTTAAGTTACTTAACTAACAACGGAGCGGGGGCTGGGCTAGCGCGGCTGTAAAACATAAGCAACGCTTAAATAGTTATAGTATATAGATATATAGCAATGATAGACATTACAGATCACAGATGAATACATTTGATATACTAGGAATCCGCAATCCGTTCGAGCCTGCAACGAAAAGCGGATTACACGGTCGCGGTGAATAGCCAATACCCCATCCAAGACCCCTACGGGTGCGGCAAACTACCCGCCAAGTACCCGAAGCGAAGCAACCTCCCTCAACACCGTGAGTAGGCCACTCGGCACTTCGAGATACCGAGTAGTTTGTGCACCCCCTCCATGGGTCTATCCTAGGAGCAAAAACAGTAAAAAGAATTATACAATGACGGCTACAACCCCGACCCGGTTGTGCGGCCAAACAAATAATAATACAACAATTTACATATTACATGAATGAAAGAAAAAGAAACACTCATCTCACATCCACCCCGGCTATTCACCCGCGACAATCCAACGCATTCATATACACATACCATCAACAAACACAGATCACAGATATGTATAACCCCCACTAATCGACATATAGCGATTAGCGGACGTTCAATACATGTAAACATCACAGATATAACCCTTTAGTCAAAGTGTAGTGAAGTTTGATCAAAAATACGGATTTATAGGCCCCCAAAAACAAATTTCTTTTCTGGAAAACCTGGGCACAAATAAAACATCTTAAAAATCCCAAAACCATCTCAGAAGAACACTGCACCAAACTCGGACCAGAACCGAGTCAAAACGGCCGCGGTTCCGCGGCAATAGGCATGCTTTTGCCGCGGAACCGCCGCGCTTTGAGCGATTCACTGGATCATTTTTGGTGGCTTTCTTCACAAAACCCTGAGATGATTTTTGACGTATGATTTTTTATTTTTAGAGCAGAAAAAATTTCAACAGAAACTTAGGGTTTTGATGTTTAGGTTTTGCGATTTTTCCGATCAAACTTCCATACACTTTACTACCTAGCTAGTTTATATTTAGTTAGGCTCTGATACCACTGTAAGTCCACGTTGCCCACCCCGGTAGTTTGCGGGGAGGCGGAAAACAGAATAAAAATCGGATTTTTATCATGCTAGGAAACATAGACTAGACAAAGGAGGATCTTTGCTAAACAAAAACTAACTAAAAGCTGACTAGATTTAGCTATAGGGTAGAAAGGTTATACCTTAGGCTTTATGTCCTTCTCTCCTTTCTCCTTGGAGTGGTAGAAAGGGATCACCTTGTCGCCTTCTCTAGTCGAAGAAGGATCCACCCGAGAGCCTCAACCTTTGGCTTCAACTTCAAGCTAGAAGTAACTAAGGTGCTAGAAGTGCTAATCCTAGAACCCTAGATGAGAGTAGAGATTATCTAGAAGAGGTTTTCTCAAGCTCAAGTATTTCTCAACACATGAGAGGGGAGAGCTTGAGAGAGAGGAAGAGGAGGAGAGAGAATGAATATGATAGAATGAAAGAATAATGAAGCATTCTCACATATATGTGTGAATTATTGTAAATTGATAATTAGTGAGATAATTGTCATGGCTTAATAAAGACATGACCATTATCATTTCATATTTAATGCTAATTGCAAGGATCAAAGAGCATCTTTTATATGGAATGATGATGGTCAAAGTGTCAACCTAGGTCAACAAGTCAAGAGTGGTCAAATAGTCATCAACCCTAACCATGCATAATTATATATAACTAATATCAATTAACCATAATACACACATAAGCATTAGGATTAGCAAAATGACAATAGTCATTAACGCTAATCAAAGTCCTCTCCCTCTGTCTCAATCAACTGTGCATACGCACCCGTATTCGTGATCCGAGGAACACGAATACAAAGAGATAAAACCAATCCCAAATCATATACTAGGATCTGGCTTAAACCAAAGCCCGCTAGTATAAGCTGTCCGGACAGCAAACGTGCACAAGTGCGCGGATGTGAACGAACCCTGTCGCAAAACCATGCGACCTCTACTCATTTTGCCTAAAGGCGAATAGCTCTCTATGTGGGACTCTAAAGACTCGACACTACGCTGGCAGTAGGTTTAACCACAGACCGCAAGCGGCACTAGCTGTGCGTAACGGTCCCCAGGTAGATGCCGATAAGAAGACTGACGAGGTGACCCCATCTGAACTCCTACTGAGCCTGTATGTGACAGTCTCTGTACATTCCGGTCTGTTCGTCTGATACATCGCATAGCGGGCCTAGGGGGCGGTGAACGTCAGTCCCCTAATAGCGGTACAAGTCGTGTCGGAGTGTAGCCCAGAACACCCTGAGATAATACTGGAAACCTACCAGTATATCTCGCTTGCCCTGGCCAGGGACTACTCGTGTAATGGCTTTCCTAGACACAGTGCGATATCAACCACCAATACCGGAAGAGACGAATCCTGTCTAACCGTCACTGCCTCCAAGTGCTTCGGGACTGCACCCAACTACTACCTGTTTGCACGACTCCTTTGAGCCGTGGTAGGGTAGTAATCTAAGTACAGTGGGAACACACTCGAGGCGAAGTGACAGCGTCAAGTCGGCGGACTAAACTGTACTCATGTCACCTGGGAACTGATAACTGGCGATAGGTATAATACCAACCAACAGTTCCCGACGAGTCCTGTCCGGTGTACTCGTAACCTAACGAGCACCCGCATACTATATCAAGTACGACGTACTGACGGCTGTGGGACAGACCGTCTCCCCCGCTGGGATAAGAAGCGCATACGCTAGTCTACTCCGGAGTATCGATGCCCTGTCTCGACAGTCCAACGACTAGGGACCTGTATAAGGATGTGCTTATGGATTACCCAGCCCCCACGAGTATGAATGCCATCACAACGCTGGTAATCAAGCAAAGATGCTAAGGGCTCTACTAATATGTATATAAGCGATATGCTAAAAGAAACACATGCACATATTGAAGTAGAGACAAACCAAGTAGCATACTACCATTTTGAGCAAGACTGTCAATACAACTGTGAATATCCCAAGCTTCCATTAAGTAATATACAAGCTAGTATGATACAGTAATGGCCTCTAGGGCATATACACTAACACATTTCACTGTAGGACTGTTATGCTACGTGATGTGTATGTATATATCGAAACGAGTATGGTATGTACACTTATAGATTGCTTGCACAAATACTAATGATTGCCATGCTGCACGAGCATAGACGCGTATGCTACAGTACACATCATTAGTATTGCCATGACACAGTAGGATTGTTACATTTATTACTTTTATGATTTTATTTACGTGCTTTACCTGTATTACATGTTAAACATTGCGAATACCAGTACTATGGGTATTCATATTTGATTCTTATAAGTTTTTAAGATGTTTTACTTTTGATGATATATATCAATAGTATGGGACGCTGTTATATATGTATATATATAATATACAATCAGAATGATTTATGCAAGTATTCTTTTCTTTACTTGTTATCCTTGGATATGATGAGTTGACTTCCACCATGAGCTCGATATTTTCTGATTGCCTTTATTCCGAATCGAGTGGGGGAGATATACGGTTACTGATTTGCTACTTATCCGGTCTGAGTGGGGGAGTATACAGACAGATACATAGTGGACCTGATCGAGACCGATGGGCAAGATAGCCGCATTAGATGCGGGGAGCCTACCGAGGATACTCGATACCGGAGATAGAGATGAGCACGGCAGATATCCAGGGGATACTGACCGGTGTTCGTTTGGGCACGGCGGATATCTAGGGGATACCGACCGGGGCCAGGGATATCGGGTGGCGATCATCTATTGAGATGGTGTCGACAATATCTGCATTTGTGTGTCGGTGATGGACATGAGAGATTTGAGGATTTGCGTGTCGGTGATGGACACGAGAGATTTCTGATTTCGGGTGTCGATGCTGGAGATCCAGATGTTGATATGTTGCTATCATATGAGGTATGCAGATAGGTTATGAGTTATTGTAGCCGACTGGGACTGATCCGGGGGACAGTACCTGCATATCTTTTTACGAGTATTTGCATATAAAATGGAATTCAAAAACGAGCTATAGCCTCATTATTTTGGACATGTCTGATATGACACTGGGATCTTTAAATTGTAAACCTCTTAACATTCTTCATCAAAACAGTAGGACGTATATCTTAAATAAGATACCTATTATATTTTATACTACTATATCTGCTTTTATGCCGTGACATATGTATTCCGCGGCTATTTTAAAGAAGAGCTTGTACATATATATTTTCGGCTACTTATGGGCTTATACCTAGATACAGGTCAGTTGCATTGATATAATTATTCTGGGTTCATGTGATAAATAGAGTTGCATTTATGATACATGCATATCATATATTACACTAGTATAGGATATAAGAGTATTACATTTATGACCTAGGTAACATTGTGAATTTCGATTTCTACCTTGTGATGTACTTTTATTCGCTAAGTTGGCAACTCACCCCCATTGTACCACAGTTTCTTGCAAGTTTTATCGCTTGGATTATTAGCGGCTTGGGCACACATTCCTTTCGGTGATTGCTTTGGTAAGTGGGTTACTGTTGTATCATACTCACACTCGTTTATCTATATATTCTTGTATCTAGTAAAACTCCATCAACTTAGAAATGATATATTGTGGACTTAGAAGCGAGACTTAGAGTTTGTGTATTGTGATTGTCGCACTCTTGGAGTCGACTTTTCATATTGCTATGTTGTATAGGGTTTTATGCAAAATTTACAAAGGAGGTGCTATCGAATTTTAAAATGTCAGAGATGCTTTTCAAACATACTTAGTTAGATTTAAATGTTTATTTAAACTGATCTCATCTGATGACTATGTTAAACCTCACCTCCAATATTTTCAAAATGGGTTTAGATTCCGGTTTTCGGCTTACTTGGACCGCGTCGACGTTTTTAGATGTCACGTGATTTAAGTGCCGGTCACGTGCCACTTTCGGGTCGTGACATATTTAAATAATCTCGTTTCCGTAGAAGCATAACCCCGTTAACACCTTTCTTAGACACCTACTGGATTAGATAATTGTAAAATGGAAAACTCTCCCAGGAGTAACACTTACTCGAAGTGGGTATCAGGATCCAATTATCACATAGAAGGTATGCAATCTCATTGCAAATTTCAACATTTGAAATTCCCAATATCTGTTTTTACCTCATACGGTCTTATGACCTTGACAAGGTCAACAAATCATAAACCGCAATTCAAGTTCAACCCATCATTTTATGATTGAATTAAACCCACCCACACGACCCTTGACAAGGTCAACAAGGCCGCACGACTACCCTAACCCATCGCATCAACATGCGGCAGAAAAGCAATAATCTGCTACCGAACACTACGCCTCGATAAGGCCGACAAACGCTGCACGAATATTAAATAGTACCTATCTGAAATGACGGAGGGCTATGACTGGCTTTGAAGAAAACCTTTAATGTAATGAACTTGGTATCGTTGTAGAATCTAGTGATTTGAAGAAGGAGTGGTTTAAGGTTCGCTTTAAAAATCGAGTAGTTTTCAAAACAAACCGAGTGGGTTGTAGCATATGCTAACTTTTGCTAAAGAGGACATTCCCGGTGAAGGGATCTAGGCTCTTTCCTCATCGAATGAGGTGCTAGATGTTCATAATGGAATACCGCTATGCAAAGCAAGAACTAGAGCTACCTTTTTGAAAAATTTGATTCTACAACATCTTGTAAGTTTCTTTTCTTTTCATTAATCTTACCAATGACGTCCCATCAATTATATTTCCTAAACATAACAATAGAAACGAAAATAAAACACACATATATGCCATCCGCATTCGCCATAAGGACCCGGGTCTTCACCGTAAAGTTACTTAACTTACGGCAGGACGGGGTCAGGACTAACGCGAATGCAAAACATATATAGTGTCTCCTAATATATGTTGGAGATAGTGCCCTCAGAGTCAATTATTGGATCACAGACACGTGATTGCAATGATTGAGGGAGGACCTATGCCGATAGGTCAGTCTTACTCAAGATGATAGTATGCTATCTGGTTTATCTTTATCATCGTATACTGCTTTAGATGACCTTACAGGTCACTATTGCACGTTGATAGAGCCCCTAGGATTCTTACTTGACTGCTAGCAGTATGAGGGCGATCATATACGTGGGAGCTGGGGTCTACAAGCACATCCTTAAATGGTCCCTAGTTGTGGGAGTTTCGAGACAGGGCATCGATACTCCACAGTAGACTAGTGTATACAGTCGAGACCCCGACGAGGGGCGGTGGCCGGTCTCACAAGCTATTGGTGTCAGTTGGTTCACCAAAGATGTATACAGGTGCTCATTGGGTTATGAGTACACCGGACAGGACTCGCCGGGAACATGCTAGTTGGTCTTATACCTGACGTCAGATAGCAGTTCCCTGGTGACATGTGTACAGGTTAGTTCATCGACCTGAGATCGTCATTTGTCTCGTATGAGTTCCCACTGTACTTTGATTACTACCCTACTACGCTCAAAAGAGACGTGCAAACAGGTTTTAGTTGGGTACAGTCCCGAGCCACATGGAGGCAGTGAGCGGATCTGCAGGGGTTCGTCTCTCCCGGTAATGGGGGTGAGGTCGCGCTGTGTCTAGGAGAGCCATTACACGAAGTCCTTGGCCAAGGCAGGAGATTTACTGGTAGGTATTCCAGTAGTATCTCAGGGTGTTCTGGACTACACTCCGACACGACTTGTACCGCTTTTGGGGGTCTGACTTTTACTAACCCCCTAGGCCCGCCATACGATGCTCATAGACGAACGGACCGGACTGTACGGATATTGTCACTGACAGGCTCAGTAGGGTGTCAGGATGAGTTCGCTCATCGACGTACCTTTTGTTCAATACCTGGTAGCCCGTTACGTATGGCTAATACCTCTGACGTGCTAGTGGTTAAATCCACAGCCAAAGTATTGACGAGTCTTTAGAGTCCCCCACAGACCGTTTTCTCAAGTTTCGGGCGAAACGCTGCAGAGGCCGTATGGAGATATGGCAGGGTTCGATCAGATACGTGCGGTATTGCACGGATCATGATCGGACGGAAAATACTAGCGGGCTTTGGTTTAAGCCAGATCCTAGTATTGTACAGTGTAGATTTTGTCTCATTGCATTTGTATTCGGTCTGAATACAAATGCAGGTATGTATATACAGTCGCGGGGTTTTCCTGTAATTTATTACGGGATCGTTTTTTGGAGTTGCCAGTTTGCTTTCCGTTTCGGCCATTTTCCTTTGTTTCCTTTCTTTTGCTGAAATTTGGTAGAGGGGGTTATTTGCAATTGTGCAATTAACAATTGAGAAGACTTGTTGCATTATGATGGTTCCACCATCCCTTGACTTTGTTTAGTCCATGATTGCTTGCCTTTTGGAGTAATCGTGCTTGATGATGATGGAGGGTTATGATGATGGATGTGAGACTTGCTTTTTCCCTTACACTCAACCTTGCATTATTCTTTTGGCTCACCCCCTTGGTATTATTGCCCTCTCCCTCCATTCTTTTGTCCGGCCATATTTTCTTTAGGGGGCTGTCCAAAATATTGTGGTGGGGATTTTGATCTTTTATGCTTGCAAAATCCCCAAGTTCATCTACAAAACTTCACATCTCTTTTCTCCACATTCATATGGCAACTTCAACCCCAACTTGAGACATAGCCTACTACACTTCATCTACAGCACTTCTTGGGCACGTCGGCTCGCCAACTTCATGCCCGAGTTGCCTCGGTCCAGAGGTGGGAGCCCGTAACAGAACCCGGCGATGTGGTGCCCTTCCGACGAGGAGATGAAGACCGGAGATTCCGCGGGGAGATCGGGACGACGACGAGAAGACCGAAGGACACGGATCGCTCAGTATATCTCTCTACCCCTTCTTTTGTTAGCTAGGATTAGATTAATGGCCCGATCCGGGTTTTAAAGTGCGCGGTGGTGCCGGTTCAAAAGTTAAAGTAAAGTATCGTTTCCGCATTTTGGCCTCGGATTGATGGCCGGGGCACCGCCGTGCACTTACACCGGTATCAGAGCCATGCCATTAACCTAGTCTAGCTTGCTTTAACGTGTTTATAAGTTCGATCGAACGGATTTTCCGAAAACCCGATTTTCATGCATCAGTTTTCTGTCGAATTTTTTTTGGCTCCAAAAATTTTTTCAGTACATTGCAGAAATACGAGCAGGGAATTCTAAGCATTCTGTGAAAATTTGGTCGCGTGAACTCACTATTCCGCCGCCACTTTTACTGTTCAATGCACCAAAATTTTACAGAGAGCTTCTAAGTTGAAAATGGGGTTTTTGGAATATTATTTTTGGGCCCAGATTTTCTTTGAGCGCTACAGTAGTGCTTGGGGCCCACTTCGGTAAATTTGATCGATCGAAAATTTTAAACATGTTAGTTCACAGTATTTACATTATATCTGCGACCATGAATGTCATTTGATCGGTAAATCCTGTCTAACTGCTATAGCCCTTTTAGACGGATTTACGAACGTGACATTCACGTTGATGTTCTGTGTTGTGCTGTGATGTTGCGGATTGGTCGTGGGGGATAGCCTGGATGCAATGGTAGTACAGTTTGGTTTATTATGTACATTTGATATTGCGGGGCGAGCGTCCGACATGTGGACTGCCGTCACTGCCTGTTTGTATATTATTCTTTTGGGGCACGACCGGGGTGAGGTCGATGTACCCGTTGTATGTATATTTTACTTTCTGTACTAGGATTGCCCCGCGGAGGGGTGCACGGGTAGCCGGGTTCTAGAAGGCAACGGGCCCGCATCTCATGGTGTTGAGACGGAAGGGGCTTTACTCTAGAATTGGCGGGCTATTCGCCGCACTCGTAGGGGGTACAGGTTGATCCAAGGAGGGGTGCCCAAGTTACCGGATTCCGTGAAGTGCTGGGTGGTCCATTCACGTTGCTGAAGGGGGATACCTCGTTTCAGGTTTTGGCGGGTAACTTGCCGCGCCCGTAGGGGTCTAGGATTTCATTGCACAGGCTATCCACATGACCAGGGGAACGTCGGGTTTCAGTAGCGGCTCTATGAAACCCGGGGATCCCAGATATCTGTGTTGTTCTGTGATGCTTATTACATTTCTGTGATGTTGCATTTTATCACGCTTTGAGCGAATATTATATATTGATATATATACTAGTAGATGTTGTATATGTTTTGCATCCGCGCCAGTCCAGTCCCCGCTCTGTCGTTAGTTAAGTAACCTAACGGGTAATGACGGGACCCAGTAGCGAATGCGGATGGCATATACGTACATCATTATTTTCGTTCTTTATTGGTGTGATCAATTGATGGGACTGCATTGATTCGGATCAATGCAAGCTAAACAAACCTATTCTGATGTTGTTGGAACAATTTTTCAAAAAGCTGTTATTGCAAGGACGTTCTCTTTTGTTTTGAACAGTGATATTCAGTCGGAATATCCTGCACCTCAGTCGACGAGGCAAGAGCCGAGATCCCTTCACTGGGAGTGACCCCTTGGACAGAAGTTTGCGTCAGTGCAATAACTTCACTATAGCCGATTACTTTTGCTTTGCACAGTGGTATTCAGTTGGAATATCCTGCACCTCATTCTACGGGGAAAGAGCTGAGATCCCTTCACCGGGAGTGACCTCTTTAGCAAAGGTTTTCACCACTATATTTTTATAAATCTATCCAGTTCCTTCAACGATATCAAGTTCATTACGTTAAAGGTTTTCGCCAGAAACCATTCGTAGCCCTCCGACGTTTCATATGGATAGTCAATAGTATTCAAGCTGTGTTTGTTGGCCAAAGTCAAGGCACAGTGTCTGGTAGCTATTGGGTATTCATATGCAGCATAGATAGATGCGTTGGTTTAGGACAGTCGTACTGCCTTGTTGGCTAAAGTCAAGGGTAGGTACGGGTGGGTTCAAATTAACCTGGAGAATGACGGGTAGAACTTGACATGTGACTTATGATTTGTTGGCCAAAGTCAAGGTCATAAGAGCATGGGGTAAAAATCACATCGGGAGTTTCTAAAGAAACTGAAACTTGCCAGATATGCGCATACCTTCTGGAGTGTGATAACGTGAGCGGATTCTGTCACGTTATCATGCGATGATAGTTGGATCCCGATTCCCACTGATGAGTTGGTTTACTCCTCGGGTGATCCCGACTAATTCTCCTTTCAGGTTTGGAGGAGAGTTTGACGGTACAGTGGGAGGTTTCCTGATTAGATAAATTGGTAACCATTCTGATCTAGGTTAGAGTGCACGCTGAGTATTTTTTTTCTCTCTCTCTTTGGCAGCGACCATGACCCGACCTAGACTATGACTCAGTGATCAAAATTAACTGAACCTTCTTAAACACTGGCTTTTGGATTGTCAGAGTTGCAAACCTCATTGCCACTCCTACTTTTACCCTTTTCTCCAGGACACCCCGTATTACTACGAACGTCCACTTTGTTAGTTGTATGTATGCCCTAGAGTCCAGTATTGTACAGATGATGTATATTATATTGGATGCTTGGACATATATAGAGAGGACTTTCTTGCTCGACATGATAGTATGCTATCTGGTTGCTTTTTATCTTAACATGTATACTTGTCTCTTTATACTGTCTTATAGTTACATGTTGATAAAGCCCTTAGGATGTGTACTTGACTACCTAGACTATGATGCGGATCATACTAGTGGGGACATGGTAGTCCATAAGTACATCCTTCAAGGTCCCTAGTCGTAGGTGTATCGAGACAGGGCATCGATATACCAGTGTAGACTAGCGTATACGCTTCTCGACCCATGAGATGGGCGATGGATGATCCCATATCCATTGGTGTTTGACATCAGAGATGGTATACGGGTGCTCAGTGGAGACTTAGTACACTGGACAGACTCGCCGAGAACTCTCAGATGGTATTATACCTTACGTCAGATGGCAGTTCTCTGCTGACACTTGTGCAGGTTAGTCTGTAGACCCGAGATCGTCATAGAGTCTTGTGTGATTCCCACTGTGCTTTGATTTCCACCTTACCATGTTCATGAGGGCATGCAAAACGGTGGTTTTTGGGTACAGTCCCGAGTCACATGGAGGCAATGAGCGATAGGAGGGGTTTCGTCTCTCCCGGTATTGGGGGTTGATGTTGCGCTGTGCTCGATTGGCCATAACAGGGAAGTCCCTGGCCAGGGCTGATTAGTGATTTACTGGTAAGTGTTACCAGTAGTTTCTCGACCCGTTATGAGCCTCACATCGGCACGACTTATCGGTTATTGTGGTCTGACGTTTACCACCCCTAGACTTGATATGCGACATATCAGACGAGGAGACCGGACTGTACGGGAAGTGTTATCGGCAGGATTTTACAGGAGTTGGAGCGGGCTTGTTTGCTGATCTTCTGATCGCTCAATACTCGGGTAGCCGTTACGTCCAGCTAGTACCGCTGACGGCTTGTGGGTTCGTGATGTGATCATCACCTACTGCCGGCGTATTGACGAGTTTTTAGAGTCCTACATAGAGGTTTTACTGGCTCAGGAAAAACGAAATAGGAGCACGTATGTGATATGTACGGGACCGAGAATAAATGCGTGTATGTGATACCGTATTCTATTCTTGCGACTTTTTGTATCGGTCGGTTATATATGATATGACCGGGTTATCGAATCAAGTGTTGATTCGATAAGTCGATACAATGGATGTTAGTCGGTTATATGAGATATGATCGGATTATTAAGTCAAGTGTTGATTTAATAATTAAGTGTATAATTGTATATTAGATATACTAGTTTACATTTACTAACACTTGTTCACTTTAGGTTTTTTCTCACATGTACACAATTTTAATGTATATATGATATATATTAAAAATGTGTTTTCTTATTGTATCATGATTGATGATACACATGACTTGGGTGTATGAGATTTACACCATTCTATCTATTATGTTGGGTTTTTATATTTTAAGTAATTACAAAATTAGTGGAGGGATCAATGCATGAAGCTTGTGGAAGCTTGTGGATGCATTGACTAAGTCCACTTGAGTTTGTTTTTACTATGGATATTTGTTAACCCAACCATAAGGATTAGCCATGGGTTAAGTCTCTACAAGAGTTAGTATATGATACTCACTCACCATGGTTAGCTTTCTCACTTGATCATTATCCTCATCTCTTTCTTTTCTTCTTCTTCCTCATTGCTAAAAAGAAAAAGCTTGTTAGGGTTTGATCCAAAGTGAGAAAGATTGTGAGAAATAAAATTCTAAAGAGAACCCACTTCCTATTTCTCCATCCTCTACTAGACTAGCACTTTAGTTTAGGGTGTTTGCTTCACTAATTCTCAAGTTAGTGAAGTAGAAGCTTGAGTTGGCATCCCTTCGACGTAGATCATCTTCGGCCTCGAAGACTTCAAGCAAGGATGCGTCTTTCGACTCGTGAAGCCATGCAAGGGTCTGGGAGAACCACGATCGCAGCGAAGGGACTTCAACAAGGAGCTAAAGAAGTGAAGGACCGATCTACAAAGGTTGTATTTCGTATTCACTTAGTCTTAAACGTAGTTTACTAGCATATGAAACCCTAATTTTCTAGCAACGATCTTGTTTAGGGTTATTCGGCACGGCTAAAATTTTAAACGGGCATGGTTGATGCATTGTAGAACTTTATTAGAGTGCCTAGTAACCCTACAGTGGTATCAGAGCCTTGCTAGAACATTAGGCGATGTGTTAACGAAGTTAAAACTCCGAACGAACCCGAATATGTCAAAGTTAACCCCCTCTCTGTACATTTTTTCAAAACTATGTATTTTCTGAATTAAAAATACCTAAAAAAATCAGTAGGCAATTCTAAGGGTTACCATGAAAAACGAGCCCTCAACTCCTCCACGTGGCCGCGGAACCGCGGCACTAAGCCACCTTTGGCGGCGGTTCCGCGGCAGAAGAGGAGTATTGGGGACGGTTCTTCATGCAGTAACCTCCGTAGCTATTCCTATATTTTTCTGGGTATTTTTAAACTGACTCAAGTGTTGAGTATTTTGGGGTTTATTTTGTAATCGTCGATTCGATCGGAGAATTTAATTTTTTTTATGTTATTCCGGATAATTTAGAAAGTATTAAAATGTTCGAACGGATATCATTAACTCAATTTTTCCCGGCACGAAAAACATTCAAGTGTTGAATATTTCTCGGGTTTAAATCTTTCGGAAAAACGTGCATGTGACGCGATGGAACCTCTAGAAGACAACAAACCTTAACTCGATTATATGACCGTCTTGAACCGCCCTTTGAACCTTAGGGTTTGGGGCAGTACGGCGTGCCACATGTGAGGCATTGACTTGACCCTTCTACGGCTGGACCGTTGCTACTGTGACGTATTCTGGAATTTTTGAACTCCGCTCAAGTGTTGAGCTATTTAGGAAATCTTGGGTATTTGATTATTCGATCGAAAAGTTTAATACTGTCTATTTATCTGTAATATGATACAATATGTGGAATTCATACAGTTAGGCATGAAATGTGAAGTATGTGATATTTCGGATTTACGATGTCTAAAGAGATTGTGGATTCCAAATGTTGTAGTTTTACACTTTTTTTTCTGCGACCGTAAGTGTAATATGTGATATCGCCGGTTTCGTTGCTATATGTCAACGACAATTGGGATGCGCATATTTACTTACGTTGTTGACATGTGATGTTATGTATTGCTGGATATGTTATATTGGATCGTCGCGTTCTGAATAGCCGGGTTTTTTTATGTGAGATGAGAATTTTTATTTTCATTCATATAAAATTAAATGTATGTAATATTATTTTATTGGGTCACTTCCGGGATGAGGTCGATGTCACCATTTGTATATTATTTACTTTTCCGCACTAGGATAGACCCAAGGAGGAGAGCACAAGTTACCGGGTTCTAGAGTCCAGTGGGAGACCAACTCGAGGAGTCGAGTCCGGGTCTCCTAACTCTAGAATTGGTAGGGTTGCTTGCCGCTCTCGTAGGGGTATAAGGGTGTGGGTTTGGCTATTCGTCGCGACCGTGGAATCCATGTTTTATAGAGGCTCAAAATAAAACACGGACGTCTTAGTATATCCAATGTTTCATATGTTTCTTCTGCTGCGATATCTGTGATGTGTTCATTTGATGTTCTGTGATAAATGCTGTATATAGTATATATGATATATTATATAGGCGTTACTTATGTTTTACACCCGCGCTAGCCCTGCCCCGCTCTGCCGTTAGTTACCTAACCTAACGGTGCACAAGGGGACATCGAGGCGAATGCGGATGATATAAGTGTACGTCGTATTTATCTGTGATGTTTAGGTGACTTAAATGATGGGACTTCATTAATGTGATTAATGAAAGAAAAGAATCCTAAAAGATGTTGTAGAATCAAAATTTTCAAAAAGGGTAGCTACAGTTTTGCTTTGCATAGCGATATATATGATATATCCCGCACCTTATTCGATGGGGAAAGAGCCGAGATCCCTTCACCGGGAGTGACCTCTTTAGCAAAACTGGCAGATGCTACAACACTCGGTTTGCTTTTGATTACTTTTGGAGTTTTTCTTTGCATAGTGATGTATATGATATATCCTGCACCTTATTCCATAAGAAAAGAGCCGAGATCCCTTCACCGGGAGTGACCACTTTAGCAAAACTAATGAAAGCTTCAAAATCACTCCATTTCAAAATTCACTCGATTCTACAACGATATCAAGTTCATTACGCAATAGGTTTTCAGAAAAACCTGTCGTAGCCCTCCGTCATTTCAGATAAATCCTACTTAGTATTCATGCTACATTTGTTGGCCTGCGTCAAGGCGTAGTATGCGGTAGCTAACTAGTATTTATTTGCTTATGCATATGATGCAGATTGGATAAGGGTAGTCGTGCGACTTTGTTGGCCTGCGTCAAGGGTCGTACGGGTGGGTTTAATTCAATCAAGAAATGATGGGTTGAAATTGACTAGCGCACTATGGTTTGTTGGCCTGCGTCAAGGTCATGGGACGCTAGGGGCAAAATATTATCGGGAATTTCAAGTGTTGAAATTTGCAATGAGATTGCATACCTTCTATGAGATAGTTGGATCCCGATACCCACTGCGAGTAATAGTTACTCCTGGGAGAGTTTTACACAGGACAATTAGCCGATCAAGTAGGTGTCTAGAAATTTGTCAATGGGGTTACGCCTCTGGGAAAATGAGGTTTACTTTAATTAGGTCCGTGCGAAAGCACGGGGAACCTCCCTCAAAGTACCGACACCGGCCTGGCTGAAAGATTGGCAAAGTTGTAGGGTGTAATTAATCCCGGCTAGTCTTTCCTTTTAGGGTTCGAAGGAAGATTTGATAAAAACAGTGGGAGCCATCCTGATTAGATAAAATAATAACCAATCTGATCTTGCAAGAGCATACGCTAAAGTGTTTTCTTCTCTCTCTCTCCAGGTAGCGACCATATCATGCTTTAATCAAGATAATAATATGGATGTATTGACCGAACCCGCATATTATACTGTGCTGGGTAACGTTGGTTCCGTTCTTTCTTATAAGAGTTATAGGACTGAACAGGATATAGGGGAATACCAGGATTCCCATGCCACTCGTATGAAGAAAGTACATGTTGATGCATTTTCTTCGGGTGTGTTCGTTACAGAGAACTGTTTCTCCATTTCCTCTACGTCCTGGGTATTAGATACCGGGTCAGGATCCCATATATGTAATCAGTTACATGGGCTTAGGAAAGGTAGAGAACTTGGAGAAGGTGATACAGACATAAGGGTTGGAAATGGTGCAATTGTTGCAGCTAAAACCGTCGGGGAATATCACCTTGTATTGCCAACTGGTAATACATTGATTCTGAACGAATGCTATTACATGCCAAACCTGATATGCAACATTATATCGGTTTCTTTGTTGAGTAAAGAGGGATATAATTTTGTATTACAGGATAATGTTATGAACATTTTGCTAAACCAAAAGTTGGTTGGATCAGGCACGATGTGCAATGGCATTTATGTTCTAAATCAATCAACAGTTCTGAGTATAACAAACACACACAAGAGGAAAAGTTCAGAAATGAACGAATCCTTCTTGTGGCATTATAGACTTGGTCATATAAATGCGACACGACTAGCTAAGTTGCATAAGGATGGATATTTAAATCCGTTTGAATTTTCATCTTATGACACTTGCCAGTCATGTCTCAAAGGCAAGATGACCAAAACTCCGTTTACGGGACACGGAGAAAGAGTTACGGAACTCTTGGGACTGGTACATAGTGATGTATACGGCCCCATGTCTACACATGCCAGGAATGGTTCTTCGTACTTCATTACATTCACTGACGATCTCTCAAGGTTCGGATATGTGTTCCTGATGAAACACAAATCAGAAGCTTTTGAGAAATTTAGAGAATATAAACAAGAAGTTGAGAACCAAACCGGAAAAAGTATTAAAATCCTTCGATCTGATCGAGGAGGTGAATACTTGAGCAATGAATTCCTGGACTTCCTAAAAGAGAATGGGATTCTCTCTCAGCTAACTCTTCCATATACACCACAACACAACGGTGTATCGGAAAGGAGGAACCGCACCCTATTAGATATGGTGCGCTCTATGCTGAGCACAGCTGAGTTACCTATTTCCTTCTGGGGGTATGCACTGGAAACAGCTGCAGACCGATTGAATATGGTTCCCACCAAATCTATGCCAGCCACTCCATATGAGATATGGAAAGGAAAAAGATCATGTCTTAATTATGTTAAGTTATGGGGTTGTCCGGCCTATGTAAAAACGCAAAATCCGGCGGCAAGGTCCATTCTGTGTAAGTTTATTGGATATCCCAAACATTCGCGCGGGTATATCTTCTACCACACCGAGGATAAAAGGTGTTTGTTTCTCGACATGCCACCTTTTTAGAAAAGGAATTTCTTGAAAAAGAGATTAGTGGCAAGAAGGTAGAACTGGAAGAGGTTCCAGCAATACAGACTACGACAGAAGATTTGGTTGAACCGGAGGATTCAGTAGTTCCCAATGAACCTCAGCCTCTCCGCCGATCTAGTAGGGTTCCTCACCCACCAGTGAGATACTATAGTTTTCTCATGGATGGTGGGAGCGAGGATTGCATCATGGTTGATGATGACCCAACTAGCTTCGAGCAGGCCATCACGGGTGGGGACTCAGTGAAATGGCTGGATACAATACGGTCCGAGATGGAATCCATGTACACCAACAAAGTATGGACTTTGGAAGATACTCCTGAAGGGGTAAAACCCATTGGGAGCAAGTGGATCTTCAAGAAAAAACTTGGTGCAGATTGGAAAGTGGAGACTTTCAAAGCTAGACTTGTTGCAAAGGGTTTTCTTCAAAGACCAGGTGTGGACTATGACGAAACCTTTTCTCCAGTGGCTATGCTTAAATCCATCCGGATCATGCTTGCCGTCGCTGCATATCATGACTACGAAATCTGGCAAATGGATGTTAAGACCGCCTTTCTAAACGGTGATTTAGAAGAGTGCGTGTACATGACTCAGCCAGAGGGCTTCGTAGATAGTGGGAGCAGCGGGAAGTTGTGCAAGCTGCTTAAATCCATTTATGGATTAAAGCAAGCATCGCGGAGTTGGAACATCTGCTTTGACGTCGTTATCAAAGAGTTTGATTTCGTCAAAAACGTAGATGAACCTTGTATTTACAAGAAGGTGGCAAAGAGTAAGGTTGTCTTCCTCGTATTGTACGTGGATGACATACTCTTGATAGGAAATGACATTCCTATGCTGCAATCGGTCAAGCTCTTCTTATCACAAAGATTCTCAATGAAAGATCTTGGTGATGCCTCCTGCATATTGGGAATTATGATCTATAGAGATAGATCTAAAAGGATATTGGGATTGTTCCAATCCAGGTACATTGACACCATACTAAAGAGGTTTAGTATGGAAGAGTCCAAACATGGGTTTTTACCCACGATCTTAGGGCTCACTCTCTCCAAAGAGATGTCTCCCAAGACTGATTTGGAGAGAGCTCGCATGCAAGGGATACCCTATGCTTCGGCTGTAGGCTCTATCATGTACGCGATGCTATGTACCAGACCCGATGTAGTATACTCACTAAGTGTAGTGAGTAGGTATCAAGCTGATCCTGGAGAGAGTCACTGGACAGCTGTGAAGAGCATTCTCAAGTACTTGCGAAGGACTAAAGAGATGCTCTTGGTGTATGGTAACGGAGAACTCCAAGTGGAGTCCTTTACCGATTCGAGCTTCCAGAGTGATAAGGACGACTTTAAGTCACAGTCGGGATTTGTCTTTACCCTTTACGGAGGGGCGGCTAGCTGGAAGAGTTCCAAGCAGGAAACCGTGGCAGACTCGACGATGGAGGCTAAATACATCGCTGCCAACGATATTGCCAAAGAGGCTGTCTGGATCAAGAAGTTCATTACTGAACTTGGAGTGGTTCCATCCATTGAGCATCCAATACCTTTGTATTGCGATAACAATGGAGCGGTGGCTTTGGACAAGGAACCCAGGTCCCATCAGCGATCCAGGCATATTCTGAGGCGGTATCACCTGATCCGGGAGATAGTTGATCGCCAGGAGATCGAGGTCAGGAGGGTTGACATGAAGAACAACACTGCGGATCCACTCACAAAGGCCATTCCCCAGATACAGTTTGAGAGACTCTTCGGGATGCTTGGTATGCGATACTACATCAGCTGGCCCTAGTGCAAATGGGAGATTGTTAGTTGTATGTATGCCCTAGAGTCCAGTATTGTACAGATGATGTATATTATATTGGATGCTTGGACATATATAGAGAGGACTTTCTTGCTCGACATGATAGTATGCTATCTGGTTGCTCTTTATCTTAACTTGTATACCTGTCTCTTTATACTGTCTTATAGTTACATGTTGATAAAGACCTTAGGATGTGTACTTGACTACCTGGACTATGATGCGGATCATACTAGTGGGGACATGGTAGTCCATAAGTACATCCTTCAAGGTCCCTAGTCGTTGGTGTATCGAGACGGGGCATCGATATACCAGTGTAGACTAGCGTATACGCTTCTCGACCCATGAGATAGGCGATGGATGATCCCATATCCATTGGTGTTTGACATCAGAGATGGTATACGGGTGCTCAGTGGAGACTTGGTACACTGGACGGACTCGCCGAGAACTCCCAGATGGTATTATACCTTACGTCAGATGGCAGTTCTCTGGTGACACTTGTGCAGGTTAGTCTGTAGACCAGAGATCGTCATAGAGTCTTGTGTGATTCCCACCGTGCTTTGATTTCCACCTTACCATGTCCATGAGGGCGTGCAAAACGGTGGTTTTTGAGTATAGTCTCGAGTCACATGGAGGCAATGAGCGATAGGAGGGGTTTCGTCTCTCCCGGTATCGGGGGTTGATGTTGCGCTGTGCTCGATTGGCCATAACAGGGAAGTCCCTGGCCAGGGCTGATTAGAGATTTACTGGTAAGTGTTATCAGTAGTTTCTCGACCCGTTATGAGCCTCATATCGGCATGACTTATCAGTTATTGGGGTCTGACGTTTACCACCCGTAGACTTGATATGCGACATATCAGACGAGGAGACCGGACTGTACGGGAAGTGTTACCGGCAGGCTTTTACAGGAGTTGGAGCGGGCTTGCTTGCTGATCTTCTGATCGCTCAATACCCGGGTAGCCGTTACGTCCAGCTAGTACCGCTGACGGCTTGTGGGTGCGTGATGTGATCATCACCTACTGCCGGCATATTGACGAGTCTTTAGAGTCCTACATAGAGGTTTTACTGGCTCAGGAAAAACGAAATAGGAGCACGTATGTGATATGTGCGGGACCGAGAATAAATGCGTGTATGTGATACCGTATTCTATTCTCGCGACTTTTTGTATCGGTCGGTTATATATAATATGACCGGGTTATCGAATCAAGTGTTGATTCGATAAGTCGATACAATGGATGTTAGTCGGTTATATGAGATATGACCGGATTATTAAGTCAAGTGTTGATTTAATAATTAAGTGTATAATTGTATATTAGATATACTAGTTTACATTTACTAACACTTGTTCACTTTTGGTTTTTTCTCACATGTACACAATTTTAATGTATATATGATATATATTAAAAATGTGTTTTCTTATTGTATCATGGTTGATGATACACATGACTTGGGTGTATGAGACTTACACCATGCTATCTATTATGTTGGGTTTTTATATTTTAAGTAATTACAAAATTAGTGGAGGATTAGATCAATGCATGAGGCTTGTGGAAGCTTGTGGATGCATTGACTAAGTCCACTTGAGTTTGTTTTTACTATGGATATTTGTTAACGCAACCATAAGGATTAGCCATGGGTTAAGTCTCTACAAGAGTTAGTATATGATACTCACTCACCATGGTTAGCTTTCTCACTTGATCATTATCCTCATATCTTTCTTTTCTTCTTCTTCTTCATTGCTAAAAATAAAAAGCTTGCTTGGGTTTGATCCAAAGTGAGAAAGATTGTGAGAAATAAAATTCTAAAGAGAACCCACTTCCTATTTCTCCATCCTCTACTAGACTAGCACTTTAGTTTAGGGTGTTTGCTTCACTAATTCTCAAGTTAGTGAAGTAGAAGCTTGAGTTGGCATCCCCTCGACGTAGATCATCTTCGGCCTCGAAGACTTCAAGCAAGGACGCGTCTTTCGCCTCGTGAAGCCATGCAAGGGTCCAGGAGAACCACGATCGTAGCGAAGGGACTTCAACAAGGAGCTAAAGAAGTGAAGGATCGATTTACAAAGGTTGTATTTCGTATTCACTTAGTCGTAAACGTAGTTTACTAGCATATGAAACCCTAATTTTCTAGCAACGATCTTATTTAGGGTTATTCGGCACGGCTAAAATTTTAAACAGGCATTGCGAGTGCTCCTAGGACTAGGACAGTACACCCATTATGCTTATTGGATAGTCTTCTTCCAAACCATAGGCTGGTACCGAACGGTAGGGAAGGAAGAAAACCATTTGGCCTAAAGGGGTGTACAGAAGGTAATGACTAAAGACATATGAAGGGATGTGGAGAGTTGCATAGAAATATTTGGTTACAGTTGTGAATTTGGATAATGGAAAAGGCATTACTAGGAATACCCGGATACCCCTACGAAACATTTATATGTTTCAGTTTCACTGTGTATTGTTAAAGGAAAACTAATTTCCCAATTAGCCCTTGCTCCAGGGTATGTATTTACCAGGTATGATTCTCACATCTGTATTGTTTTACAGATGATGAGTGGGAGTAAGTTATTGGGAATTAGGTGATCATCCTCATTATATCGGAATTCGTTGTAATTGGTGATATTTGAGGAAATCGTCTGGGCTGTTTGCCGGTCGGCAAATATTTGGTTTTGAATATCCATTGCTATGCACAAATTTCAAATTGATATATCTGTACGTCTATTTTTATAGAGTGAGATATAACTTTTTGAAATTATGTCTATGACATTTACCTATATCAGTGGATGGTTAGGTAAGGAGCATTGAACAACGGTGTATTTCTTCTTAACCATAAGTACAGTTTTCAATCTACAACAGACAGGGAATGAGTTATTTGACTCAAGAGACTTATACAGAGTATTGTATGTTGTCCAGTGTCCATTAGGACAGAGGGGTTGGTACTCATACTAGATTCTGTTTACTTATGACTTCTTTGGTTCTTAGACATGTGTTTCGTAGAAACATAAGGTCTGAGTTTTGAGAAGTTATAGGTATATGAATAAAGTAGAGAACCAGGTGTTGCAAGTATTGGGATTCTTCAAAGTGATCGAAGATGTAGATACTTGTGTGTGGTATTCAGTTAATAGTAATGATTAAGAGAACTCACTTCTTTTTCAGTTTACTCATAATTGGAAGCACTCCTAAGTTGAGTAACGCTGATCGGCCTCTTTCCATTTACTTGACATGCACTGGAGACAGCTGCATGATTTGAATCTGGTTCAATTAAATCAGTGCCTCTGTTTCTGTATTGGATATAGAACAGTTCATATCTTAACGATGTTATGGTATGGGGAGTTGTCCGGCTTATACTTAAAACCAGACTCTGGATAACTCAAGGCACGTTTCCGTAATGGCTGTTTATGGGTTGACCCAGGCTATGATGAGGGTTGACTTTCTACCATCTGGAAGATCAATAGTGATATTGTTCTTGACTCGCCACAGTTTTAAGTAAAATGGATTTTTTCAGAGAACAGAAGTGGGAGTATGGTAGAACTGGAAGTGATTCCAGAACCGCAAACGATTACTGAAAATTTGATAAGAACCTAAAGATTCAATCTGGTTTGACATTCCATTGGCCACTCCACAGATATGGTGGGTAACCTCAGGCACCCGAGAGGTACTCCGGTAGCTTCAAGGACGGTAGCAGGGAGGTTCTTGTTTACCCAGACTTGCTATTGCTGTTGTTCCAGGCTGCGAGTCCCGGCAGGAGGATGAGTATAGCGTTGTTCTAAACTAGTTTTAGAAGTGTACGTGTATATGACTCTGCCAGAGGGTTGTCGTAGTCAGTGGGAGCATCGGAAGCATAATGGACAAGTAGCTTATGTCTATTTATAGACTAAAGCAGATATAGCGGAGATAGATCATCTATTTCTGATGTCACAGTCATAGGTTTGACTTCATCAGAATAGGGGATGGATCTGTTAAGAAGGTAGTAGGGTGTTATGTCCTGGTATTTGGATGACATACACAGAGTAGAAAGTGAAATTCCTATACTACGATCGGTTATACTTTGGTAGTCATACATTAGTTTCTCCATATAGGAATTGGATATTATATCAGACATTCTGGTTACTGGATCTATGGTTTTAGATCTAGATTTGGGAAGTGTCCTAATCAGGGTATTTAGACAGCATTCTAAAGGTGTTTTAGAATGGACGACTCCTGGCACGGTTGTATACCTGCAGGTGATGGAGTCACCCTCTCTAAAGGTGTCTTACAGACTAAAGGGGAGAGTGATGTGCATGATTGGCATATCACTTGCTTAGGCAATTGAGTCAATCATGAGATGTCAAGTACCATACCAGAGGTTGGTTTTTGCATGAGATGCAATAAGTTGATATTAATCTAATCCTGGAGAAACAATCGGAAGCAGTTTTAGAACATAAGTGGATGTTCTAGGGATATGATAATGACAGCCTCATTCGGGAGACAGTTATCATTCCAGGCTTCCAAGGTGACCTGGGTGACAGAGAGGTTGTCAGAGTTATAGTTTTCCCTCTAACGAGGGGCAGTATTTTGGACAGGTGGTCCAAGGGGATACTGAGGGAGGCATGACGCAGGATACTGATTAAGTTCAGTTGACGATACAGTCTAAGAAGTTTGGAATTGGAGTTCATTTATGAGCTAGGTCCCATCCGATATCAGACATATTCTAAGACAGGTATTGCTCATTTCGGGAGATGGGTTTCTCCGTGAACTTGAGATTAAGAGAGACATAGAAAGAAACATCAAAGCGGATCCACTCACTGAGGCTATTCCTCGAACGCAATAGTTTCGCAAACGGGTTTTGTGAGACTGACTAGTAGAGGAGTTGGGTGTTCGGTATCACACGGGCTGTGAGTATACGACATCGCAATAATTAGCCTTGAGTGCAAGTGGGAGATTGTTGGAGATAGTGCCCTCAGAGTCAATTATTGGATCACAGGCACGTGATTGCAATGATTGAGGGAGGACCTATGCCGATAGGACAGTCTTACTCAAGATGATAGTATGCTATCTGGTTTATCTTTATCATCGTGTACTGCTTTAGGTGACCTTACAGGTCACTATTGCACGTTGATAGAGCCCCTAGGATTCTTGCTTGACTGCCAGTAGTATGAGGGCGATCATATACGTGGGAGCTGGGGTCTACAAGCACATCCTTAAACGGTCCCTAGTCGTGGGAGTTTCGAGACAGGGCATCGATACTCCAGAGTAGACTAGTGTATACAGTCGAGACCCCGACGAGGGGCGGTGATCGGTCTCACAAGCCACTGGTGTCAGTTGGTTCACCTAAGATGTATACAGGTGCTTATTGGGTTATGAGTACATCGGACAGGACTCGCCGGGAACATGCTAGTTGGTCTTATACCTGACGTCAGATAGCAGTTCCCTGGTGACATGTGTACAGGTTAGTTCATCGACCTGAGATCGTCATTTGTCTCTTGTGAGTTCCCACTGTACTTTGATTACTACCCTACCACGCTCAAAGGAGTCGTGCAAACATGTTTTAGTTGGGTACAGTCCTGAGCCACATGGAGGCAGTGAGCGGATCTGCAGGGGTTCGTCTCTCCCAGTATTGGGGGTGAGGTCGCGCTGTGTCTAGGAGAGCCATTACACAAAGTCCTTGACCAAGACAGGAGATTTACTGGTAGGTATTCCAGTAGTATCTCAGGGTGTTCTAGGCGACACTCCGACACGACTTGTACCGTTTTTGGGGGTCTGACTTTTACCAACCCCCTAGGCCCGCCATGCGATGCTCATAGACGAACGGACCAGACTGTACGGATATTGTCACTGACAGGCTCAGTAGGGTGTCAGGATGAGTTCGCTCATCGACGTACCTTTTGGTCAATACCTGGTAGCCCGTTACGTATGGCTAATACCTCTGACGTGCTAGTGGTTAAATCCACAGCTAAAGTATTGACGAGTCTTTAGAGTCCCCCACAGACCGTTTTCTCAAGTTTCGGGCGAAACGCTGTAGAGGCCGTATAGAGATATGGCAGGGTTCGATCAGATACGTGCTGTATTGTATGGATCATGATCGGACGGATAATACTAGCGGGCTTTGGTTTAAGCCGGATCCTAGTATTGTACAGTGTAGATTTTGTCTCATTGCATTTGTATTCGGTCTGAATACAAATGCAGATATGTATATACAGTCGCGGGGTTTTCCTGTAATTTATTACGGGATCGTTTTTTGGAGTTGCCAGTTTTCTTTCCGTTTCGGCCATTTTCCTTTGTTTCCTTTCTTTGGCTGAAATTTGGTGGAGGGGGTTATTTGCAATTGTGCAATTAACAATTGAGAAGACTTGTTGCATCATGATGGTTCCACCATCCCTTGACTTTGTTTAGTCCATGATTGCTTGACTTTTGGAGTAATCATGCTTGATGATGATGGAGGGTTATGATGATGGATGTGAGACTTGCTTTTTCCCTTACACTCAACCTTGCATTATTCTTTTGGCTCACCCCCTTGGTATTATTCCCCTCTCCCTCCATTCTTTTGGCCGGCCATATTTTCTTTAGGGGGCAGTCCAAAATATTGTGGTGGGGATTTTGATCTTTTATGCTTGCAAAATCCCCAAGTTCATCTACAAAAGTTCACATCTCTTTTCTCCACATTCATATGGCAACTTCAACCCCAACTTGAGACATAGCCTACTACACTTCATCTACAATACTTCTTGGGCACGTCGGCTCGCCAACTTCGTGCCCGAGTTGCCTCGGTCCAGAGGTGGGAGCCCGTAAAAGAACCCGGCGATGTGGTGCCCTTCCGACGAGGAGATGAAGACCGGAGATTCCGCGGGGAGATCGGGACGACGACGAGAAGACCGAAGGACACGGATCGCTCGATATATCTCTCTACCCCTTCTCTTGTTAGCTAGGGATTAGATTAATGGCCCGATCCGGGTTTTAAAGTGCGCGGTGGTGCCGGTTCAAAAGTTAAAGTAAAGTTTCGTTTCCGCATTTTGGCCTCGGATTGACGGCCGGGGCGCCGCCGTGCACTTACAATAGATCATATATATAAGTAGCATTCGTCTCACTCAGTTATATGATCACATCACTTCACAGAAATAGCAAAAGCAGATATTTGAAATATAAGATATTCTAGGAGGTTCGTGTTTTAGATTAAGCCAGTAACGAAAAACACGGATTCTACGGTCGTGATGAATAGCCAAGCCCACATCCCTAGACTCTTATGAGAGAGGCAAGCAATCCTACCAATTTTAGAGTTAGGCGACCGGTTTTGACTCCTCGAGATGACCCCCCACTGGACTTTAGAACCCAGTTACTTGTGCTTTCCGTCTTGGGTCTATCTTAATGCGGAAAAGTAAATAATATATATCGAATAGAGACAACAATCTTAACCCGGAAATGTCCTAATAAAAGAATATTACATACAAATATTTACATGAATGAAAATTAAAAAACTCTCATCTCACATAAAACTCCCGACTATACAATCACGACGATCCAATATAACATATCGATAGCAACACAACAACATCACATGTCATCAATGTAAGTAAATACGCGCATCCCTAATATCGTTGTCGTACAGCAACGAGATCGGGGATACCGCCACATATTACACTTATGGTCGCAGAAAAGAAATGAAACTACAATAATTAGAATCTGCATCATCTTTAGACATCATAAACCCGGATTATCACATATTTCGAATTTCATGCCTAACCCTATAAACCTTTCATTTAAGTCTCGAATTGAAAACAATATTACAAAATTAAGTCGGGCAATTCAGAAAAGATTCACGATTAATGAGTCGAAGGCTCATTGGAAACTTTAGTAGATGGTCGTACTCCCGAGGCCGTCAACGAAGTGCACTTGGGCGGAACACTGTGGCCACGAGCACCCGAGTGAATGCTTTTGGCCATAGAGTTCTCCTATAGTCACCTGGTCGGGGCAATGGGGCGTGGCTGTCTACTAGTGTCTCCCGGTGAATATTCGCTTACGATACGCGATTATGATGGAGTTTCGATCCAAATCCAAACTCTGTGGCAATCCATCATTTGAGACTTAAATGCGAGATTTATAAATCAATAACTAGTTTTCACAAAACTAATCAATGTGGATTCCAAAAATTGTATCACATAACCATAGCAATATAGACGATGTTAAACATTTCGATCGATATTTCAAACAACAACATTTTACAGAGACCTCAACCACTTGAGTCTCATTAAAAATTTCCAGAGAACCCAGAATCTCAAAAAGAAGCAGAACAAGAAAAATGAGCTCCTAATTCCATACTTTGGCGGCGGAATTATGGCCAATACATTGTATGGGCGGCGGTTCCGCGGCCAAATTTTGGAATTACTTGCTCGTTTTTCTTGAGCCTTCCTATAATTACCTGCATGATTTTCTGAGAATTTTTAATTGTGAAAATCATGAAGTTTTAAAAATTGGATGGAAACTACCCAAATCCATGTTTAAAACTTCGATCGAACACTTTAACTTCTCCTAATGCATTCTTAAGCCCCTAGCTTGGCTCCGATGGCATAAAAGTATATCTTAGCACCTTTACTATGTTTCTATGAGTATCAAATATGCAATTTTAAAATTTTAGTGATTTAAGTATACTAAATAAGAATCGAACTATAGAACTAGGGAGAGGGCACCCTGAAAGAAACCAGGGAGACACCCGCTCTGCTTATTGGGGAATCTTTCTCTTCTGGATCTAGGAGAAAGAAAAGGGTGAGAAGAAGAAGACCTCCACAAAGCCGATAGGCGGTATCAGTAAGGTAGAAGGAAAGGGCAGGGCAAAAGTTTTGGGGCTAACAGTAGGGAAGGAGGGATATTCCTATTGTCATGAGAAAGGACATTGGCAGAAGGAATGCAGGGCTTGGAAAGCCAGAATCCAGGATCCGAAGCATGTTGTGGCTTCGGCTTCGGGTGTGTTTGTGATTGAAAACTGTACGTCAATTAACTCTACTTCCTGGGTACTAGATACCGGATCAGGATCTCATATCTATAATTCATTACAGGCTTTGAGAAACCGTAGAGTTATCTGGGCAGATGATATAACTCTCAGGGTTGCTAATGGAATGAGCATGGACGCTGTATTCATAGGGGAATATCACCTAGGATTGACAAGTGGGCAGATATTGATTTTACGTAACTTTTTGTGTGTACCTAGTCTAGCTTGTAATATCATATCTGTATCTTTACTTTCTAAAGAAGGATATGTGTCTCGACCCGAAAGTACGGAACGTAACCGGCACTTAAATTACGAAGCGTCTAGAGGCGCAACGTAATCTAAGTAAGCCGAAGCCCAGAAATCTAAACCATAAAAGAAGAAGAAGTAAAGGAAAACATGAAGAAAACAAGTTTAAAAGCAACATCCAATTTTCTCAAAAATTTCGGCAGAGTCTCCTTTGTAAAAACTGACCCCAAACAGGTACAAACAAGTATAAATACATATAACAATAAAAAGGCATCCCCAAACGGGAGCTAGCTCTACGCCAAAAGGCGGAAACAACCACACCAATGCACAATAGTATACAACGCCAAAGGGCGAGGCTCAAAACTTAAAAGAAAACAAATCCACCAAATACCATAATAATACAAGCGCGACTCTATGTCGAAATAAAAAACTGGTCCAGTAAACTTATCAAGTAATATAAGTTTGGTTGATGGAGCTGTCTAGATACAAATGATATAATAAAAGTACAATGGCGGTCCAGATACAAGTGAACCAACCTACCGTGCAAATCACCCGGAATGAAATGATGTGCCAGCAAACTGCCAAGGAACCCTGTACATCAACCTGTAATAAAATTTGGCACAACGGGGGTGAGTTGCCAACTCATGAGTAGAAGATATCTTCGAAAAGAAATCGAATGCACAATGCTATCCTAGGTCATAATAATATACTAATATACTACTAGTCATCAAGTAAGACAGGATAATACGCTACGTGTAAGTGCAAATACTCCGTGCTCGTATCAGTGCCTCATATAGTACTATGTCATGTGAATGAGTATGCATGCACCATGAATGTAAAATAACCAATCCTGAAATCTAGATATATCTGTATAAGAAATCTTTAGCTTTTATCATGGTAAAATGTGTATAGAAATCTGAAATATCAACGATGAAATCCATGGAAATCCGTGTCAAGTATCGACACAAAACATGTAAATCTCAAGTCTCAATACCTCATAATCTCAATGTCTCATAGTCTCAATATCTCGGGCTCCGTCAATCCGGATCGGCCCATACCATCAAATTTCACGACAACGGTCGGTATCCTCCGGATATCCGCCGCGCCAGACATCACCGGTAGTTAGTCCTCCCCTGCCAGGCTCATCGTCTATAACTCGATCTTCTTGCCCCAGGGTACCATACCGGGCCCACCATGTACCTGAGACGGTTCATCCACTCCTCGAATCGGGTCTCGAAATCCAACAGAAAACATGAAATCTCATGGTGGACGACACATACATCACGAGAAAACCGCATCTTATGTTTTAAAAAGAGAGGAGGAGAGAGAGAGAAGTTTTTATATATTCTTGCGGTTTTCTCCCAAAATTCAGAAATCTCATAGAAATCCAAAATCCCAAAATCATGAGTAAGTATATGGTAAGTGTCGGCATATGCCCCATAATACTGCATGATAACATGAAAATGTGAATGCATGAAATGTCTAAGTAATAAATGCCATGTCTATACTAACACCAGAGAGTAATCACAATATTATATCGATCTAGCTGTTAGTTGATTCTATCAATAAAAGATAATATGATCTAAAGTGTACGTGACATAGCAATTACCGATGATGATGTGTGTGATCCGGCAAATAAGTGTGCGTGGAATATGCGCATCATCGGTAATGGTGCTGGTGTCCTAACAGGCAGAGTTTTATACTGATTATAGAAACATATGTATGAACATGCAACATTATGATTACGGTATGAATGTAAAGACGGATGTGTAATAACCACTCATCTACGATATACAAGTACAACTACCACTATATGACTCGAACCTAAACTAGTGTCCATCTAACCTCCTAAGGAACTAAACCTAAGAAACTAGTCGATAAGAAATAGGAGTACACATAAAGTCTGAGTCCATATCTCTAATAGTCGGCGATCCAGCCTCAATAGCGTCACGTACGTAGTATGACTTCCTCGAAACAAGAGTGCGGATCAATCATCACATCTATGGCTCGTACGGTAAAATCCATCGTACGGCATCCCAATATCAGGGTACGGGTCAAGTATCACCTACGTGTCTCATCATTCGTATAATATCATCATCAACTCATGTCAAGATCAAGGTGCTATACTGTAATCGCATACATCAATCATATATCATTGCCAGCATAAATGTACATCGTTAATTTATCCTCATAAATATTATGTATATGCATCATATTGTGATTAAGTCACACTTAAATCATATTGTAATCATGTCACACCTATATGATATCGTAAACAAATTACACATATATATCATATCGAAATCAAGTCACACCTATATGATGTCGTAATCAGGTCACACATATATCATATCAGAATTTCAGGCACAGGTTACGGTCCAGGTTCTATTTTAGAGTCCCATATATTTCAATATCATCACCATCCTTTATTATTGTTCATGTATACAAATCCATTATCTCATTTTCTAATGATCCGCTAACATCATAACACGACTGTATAGCCAAAAATCTCGGCATTAGCCCAGTTATATTGTTTCATCCCCGTGTATCATATCACATCCTTGTATCACATATACGTATTGTGTATATATATATACCTACACCTAGTCCTATATATATATACACATACACGTATACACCACGTCGAGTCTCAGTGTGTGCGTGTGTGTGTATCTACCTAAAACCTACGAATCACTTCCAAGTATTCATCATCTGGTATGGTTTTTCTAAATCAGTCAAGTCCAACCTAGGGTCACTACTAGGGTCCTACTCACCGAAATTCTAAGGTCACGTCTGGCTTCCTAATGACAATAAATACTTATTCCTATTCTACGCTTGCGGGGGTGCTAAACGCCATCCACCCGACTTCCCCCCGTAGATATACATCTACTCACCTGGTCCTTGTCTGCCGAAGATGGTGTCGCTATCCACTTCTTCATCACCCGCAGTCCACGTGAGGGGTACCTATACGCAAACATATGTAGTATTGTAAACTGAATCACGGACAACATCAAAACGACGCACGAAACGCGCATAGGTTAAAACCTATCTCCCGCTCATGCAAAAGAACCAAATATCGCTCGATATCGGCGTACAAATGCCGATTGATCGAGATAAACATCAAAAAACAAATCATAGTTTTAAAACTCATTACTTATAATATAAAACCTGGTTTAAATCATCGGAACCCCAAAATCAATCAAATCATCCAATTCCGAAAACCTTGAAAATGTCAATTCACCGTTTTACTTCAAAACTTGACGTTTAATGAAACTAATGGTCATAATACTCATTAAATAGCATAACTATATTATATAAACCCTTCCTATATTTTTAACACGCTAATTGTATTAATTGGAAAATTCTCGTTTGCAAACTTGCCCAATTTCGATACTTTTAAGCAAAATTTCACAATATCACAACTAAACTTGATTTTTCATGAATTAATGTATTAAACTACAAGTCATGATGATAATAATATAATGAAATCATAATTTATATTTTAAACCTCACTTATTGAAGAATTTCCAAATTCTAGTTAGCAAAAATGGCATTTTTATTACTATTTTTCAATTATCAATAAAAACTAGTAACCAATTTAAGTTTTTCATTCCACCAACAAGTTAATATCCTCTTTAAAACCACAATCTAGTATTACAAATATTAATTGGAATTTTATCTCACCAATATATACAACTTATAGAAATCTAGTTTGCAAAAATACTTAATTTAAACAAATTGGAATGAACAAATTATAATTCAACAACTATGCAAGATTTTCCACTTCTAAAAATGTTAAACTTGTTATTATAACCCTACTTAATTAATAAAAATCATAACTTAATTTTATAACCCTAACTTGAATTTTTAAAACTTGAAGATAAAATTAATTTATTAATTCTAATTATGCTAGAATGAAACATTAAATAACAATAAATCAAAAGAAAAACATTTATACCTCCACAACATGAAATCCAAACATGAAAATAAGCCTCCAAAATGAACGCTTTCCATCTCCAAAATCGATATAAAGATGAGCAAAGAATAGAGGGTAGGAATTAATTAGGATTTTGTGGATTTTTATTTGGATTTTTGTAGGATTTTTGTAGGATTTTGATGATTTTTAATGCAAAAATGATGGGGGAAAATTTTTTGGGCTGCCTATGGTGGTGAGGCTGGCCATGAGGTGAGGAAAAGAGAGGAGAGTGAGAAAAGGTGAAGAAAAGTGTAGAAGGTTTCACAAAAATATCATTCCATTAAGTCTTTTCATGAAATTAATAAAAATTCTTTATTTTCCTCAATTAATTTAACCTAGAATGGTCTAGAACCATGGATAAATTTGAAAATAAATTTTGCATGAAACACACTTGATTCCAATATGTAATGGTTCACTTTTGCAAATTAAACCTATTCAAATTTGTAATTTACACTAATTTAGTGTATAAATAAAACTTATGTTAATATTTAAAATAATTAATTTAGGAAAAATATTTAATTAAACTAAAAATTTATAAGTGACTAAATAAACACCATTTACTAGTAATTACATAATTAAAATAGGTATTTTCAAATTTATAATGAAAAATAATTACGGTTTAGTTTTACGAAAACTACGTTTTATTTTACCGAAAATCATAAAATTCACTTAAAGAATTTTATTTATTTATTTATTTTAAAACGTTACAATATGACTTTACATTTGTATGCGATGTGGTCCACATCCACCTTAATCGTGGTTTGATTGGGTCAGGTACA
Source organism: Agapanthus africanus (assembly GCA_030015575.1). Classification (NCBI taxonomy): domain Eukaryota; kingdom Viridiplantae; phylum Streptophyta; class Magnoliopsida; order Asparagales; family Amaryllidaceae; genus Agapanthus; species Agapanthus africanus. The sequence continues at coordinate 301,121,573 of CM057347.1, forward strand.
CTAGAGGACGGTATATATGTGCTAAATCAAGCTCAGGTTTTCAACGTCCAGAACACACTTAAAAGAAAGTCTCTAGAATTAAATAAGGCTTTCTTATGGCATTATAGACTGGGTCAAATCAATGAAACACGGATGACAAAGTTACATAGAGAGGGATATTTGGATCCGTTCGAATATCAATCTTATGCAACTTGTCAATCTTTTCTCATAGGAAAGATGACAAAGACTCCGTTCACTGGACACGGAGTAAGAGCGAGTGAGCTCTTAGGACTCATACACAGCGATGTATGTGGTTCAATGTCTACACATGCACGAAGTGGTTATTCCTATTCCTTTACTTTTACGGATGATTTCTCTAGGTATGGACATGTCTCCTTGATGAAACATAAATCGAAGGCCTTTGAGAGATTCCGGAGATATAACAATGAAGTGGAAAAACAAATAGGAAAAAGTATCAAGACACTAAAATCTGATCAAGGTGGTGAATACTTAAGTGCCGAGTTCCTGGATTACTTAAAAGAGAATGGAATTCTCTCTCAGCTTACTCCTCCATACACACCTCAACACAACGGTGTATCGGAAAGGCGGAACAAAACCCTATTAGATATGGTATGTTCCATGATGAATAACGCTGAGTTGCCGCGATCCTTCTGGGTTTATGCACTAGAATCAGCTGCATATCTTTTGAACAAGGTTCCTATCAAGACTGTTCCTACCACACCATATCAGATGTGGAGTAGGAAGTGTTAGTTATATATATGCCCTAGAGGCCATTGTTATACATATGATGTATATTATAGTGGATACTTGGATATATATAGAGAGGACTTTCTTGCTCGATATGATAGTATGCTATCTGGTTTTACTTTGTCTAAATATGTTGACTTGTATTAGTTTACTGTCTTGCTCTCACATTTTATAAAGCCCTTAGGATATGTACTTGACTACTAGGACTATGATGCAGATCATACTAGTGGGGCCAGGGTAGTCCACGAGTAAATCCTATAATTGTTCCTAGTAGATGGTGTATTGAGACAGGGCATCGATACTCCAGAGTAGACTAGCGTATTCGCATCTTGACCCATATGATGGGTGATGGATGATCCCACATCCATTGGTGTTTGACATCAAAGATGCTATACGGGTGCTCAGTGGAGACTGGGTACACTGAACGGACTCGCCGAGAACTCCTAGATGGTATTATACCTATCGTCAGATAGCATGTCTCTGGTGACACTGGTACATGTTAGTCTGTAAACCCGAGATCGTCATAGAGTCTTGTGTGATTCCCACTGTGCTTTGATTTCCACCTTACCACGTTTATGAGAACGTGCAAAATGGTGGCTTTTAGGTACAGTCCCGAATCACATGGAGGCAATGAGCGATAGGAGGAGTTTCGTCTCTCCCAGTATTGGGGGTTGATGTTGCGCTGTGTTCGATTGGCTATAACTGGAAGTCCCTGGCCAGGGCTGATTTGGAGATCTACTGGTAAGTGTTATCAGTAGTTTCTCGACCCTTTATAAGCCTCATATCGACACGACTTATCGGTTACTGGGGTCTGACGTTTACCACCCCTAGACTGGATATGCGACATATCAGACGGAGAGACCGGACTACAGTAGTGTTACTGATTGGATTCACAGGAGTGTGTGCAGGCTTGCTTGTTGATCTTCTGATCGCTCAATACCCGGGTGGCTGTTACGTTTAGCTGACCGCTTGCAGCTTGTGGGTGTTTGATATGATCATCACTTACAGCCGGCGTATTGACGAGTCTTTAGAGTCCTACACAGAGGTTTCCTGGCTCAGGCGAAACGGAGCAGGAGCATATATGTGATATGTGTAAGACCGAGAATAATACGTGTATGTGATACCGTATTCTATTCTCGAGATATGTGATATCGACCGAGTATATGTGATATAGCCGGGTTATCGGATCAAGTGTTGATTCGATAAAATGATACATATTATATTAGTCGGTTATATATAATATAGCCAGATTATCAAGTGTTGATTTTGTAGGGTTCCTAGGCACACTCAAGAGGTTCTACAAGGTATCAACCATGCCAAATTCAAAAATTTATGTGCCGAGAAACCCTAATGCAAGATCGTTAACTAAAGGATAGGCGAAACTAGAAGCTAGCAAACAACTTTACTAATAAGTGAAAAGGATTACAACCTTTGTAGATCCGTTCCTCCACTTCTAAAGCTCCGTGATGACGTCCCTCCGCTGCGATCATCGGAATCCCGGACTCTAGCGATGATTTCGTCGGAGAAATGATCGGGCTAGGTCGTTGACTTCGATGCCGAAGATGATCTACGTCGAGACGACTCAAACTCAAGCTCCATCTTCACTAGGTCATGAAACTTGTGAAGATAACACACTCTACTACATGGCAAGTGGTAGAGGATGAAGAAATAGGAAGTGGGTTCACTTTAGAATTGGATTTCTCACTTGATTTCATCACTTAGAATTTTCTAGCAAGCTTTTCTTTTCTTCATGAAGAAGAAGAAGAAGAAGAAAGAAAAAGAATTAATTCAAAAAGAAAATTCAAGTGATTCTTATCATAATGCAACCATGGGTAAGTTTAACTCATGTAGAGAGCAAACCATAGTTTAGGTAATAGTTAGGTTTAAGAACAAAACAAAATGGCTAGACTTTTCAAAGAAGCTAAAAAGCTTCATGAAGCTTCAAGTATAAAACAAGAAAAGCCACCATTTTTTTTAATCAAAATAAATAAAGAAAATAAAACCCTAACCATTAACTAAACATGGTGTAAATCATACACATACACAAGTTTGCATGTATCATCAAACATGATACAATCTAGTGCACAAAAATATATCACATATACAACTTGTGTACATCAAGTGAGAAAATCAATCTTAAGTGAACCAATACTAGTTAATGTAAAGTGATATATCAAATATATAATTATACATTAAATCATTAAATCAATACTTGATTTAATGATCCGGTCATATCGCATATAACCGACTAATATCTAGTGTATCAATGTATCGAATCAACACTTGATTCGGTAACCCGGCTATATCACATATAACCGTCCGATGATACAAATCGCGAGAATAGAATACAGTATCACATACTGGTATTATTCTCGGTGCCTCACATATCTTATATGTGCTCCTATTTCGTTTCGCTTGAGTCAGGAAACCCCTGTGTAGGACTCTAAAGACTCGTTAATACGCCGGCAGTAGGTGGTGATCATATCAATCACCCACAAGCCGCAAGCGGTCTGCCAAACGTAACGGCCACCTGGGTATTGAGCGATCAGAAGATCAACGAGCAAGCCCGCTCACACTCCTGTGAATCCAACCAGTAACACTTACCGTACAGTCCAGTCTCGTCGTCTGATATGTCGCATATCTCGCCTAGGGGTGGTAAACGTCAGACCCCAGTAGCTCGATAAGTCGTGTCGATATGAGGTCTATAACAGTTCGAGATACTACTGATAACACTTACCAGTAAATCTCAGCAACCCTGGCCAGGGATTTCCGGTTATAGCCAATCGAACACAGCACAACATCAACTCCCTATACCGGGAGAGACGAATCCCCTCCTATCGCTCATTGCCTCCATGTGAATCGGGACTGTACCCAAAAACCACCGTTTTGCACGCCCTCTTGGACGTGGTAAGGTGGAAATCAAAGCACAGTGGGAATCACACAAGACTCTATGACGATCTCGGGTCTACAGACTAACCTGTACCAGTGTCACCAGAGAATTGCCATCTGACGTAAGGTATAATACCATCTGGGAGTTCTCGGCGAGTCCGTCCAGTGTACCCAGTCTTCACTGAGCACCCGTATATCATCTATGATGTCAAACACCAATGGATATGGGATCATCCATCGCCCATCCGTATGGGTCGAGAAGGTATACGCTAGTCTACTCTGGTATATCGATGCCCCGTCTCGATACACCCACGACTAGGGACCTTGAAGGATGTACTTATGGACTACCATGTCCCCACTAGTATGATCCGCATCATAGTCCAGGTAGTCAAGTACACATCCTAAGGGCTTTACCAACATGTAACAAAGAGACAATCAGTGTACACGTTAAGGTAAAGAGCAACCAGATAGCATACTATCATGTCAAGCAAGAAAGTCCTCCCTATATATGTCCAAGCATCCACTACAATATACATCCTATGTATAGTAATGGCCTCTAGGGTATACATATAACGAATAGATTTAATAATTTAATGTATAATTATATATGTGCTATATTATATTATATTAACTAATATAAGCTCACTTAAATGATTCTTTTTCTCACTTGGTGATACATTGATATATATGTGATATATATTAATTGTATTATTTTCTTTTGTTACAATATTGTATATATGAGATATGTATAATTGTAACATGCTAGATTACAAATGCAACTAAGGTTTATGAGATTAAACCATGCTAGGGTTTAGATTAGGGTTAACATTTTATTTTTAGTTAATTCTAAATTATGGATTAATGTTGAGATATTTTTTTGCCTTGACTTAGTCTACTCTTTAGATTTTTACTAGATATTTGTTAACCTAACCTTTTAATCCTAACCTATGCTCTATTCTCTACAAGGGTTAAGTATGTCATGCTTAACCCATGGTTGTTTTTCTAACCTTAACAATAATTCATTTTTCATCACTTGCTCATCTTCTTCTTCCTCCTCCAAAATGGGAGCTTGCTTGATTTTTCTATGTGATGAAATAAAGAGAGAAAAAGAAATATAAAGAGAGCAAAATTCCTACTTCATCATCCTCATCTATTCTAGCCACTTAGATTAGAGTGTTTGCTTCACTAATACCTCATTAGTGAAGTGATAGCTTGGGTTTGTGTTTTCTCAAGGTAGATCATCTTGGATTGTGAAGTTTTCAAGTAAGGATGTTTCATTCACCTCATGGAGCCTCTCTAGAGTCCGGGATCTTGATGATCGCAGCGAAGGGACCTCAACTCGGAGCTTATGAAGCAAAGGAACGGACTACAAAGGTTATAATCCCTATCAATTAGTAGTAAAGATGTTTACTTGATATTTTAGTTTGATTCTCTAGTTAAAGATCTAGGATTAGGGTTGTTTAAATATGACAAAATTTTAAATTGGCATGGATGATGCCACCCGAAACCTTGCTGTCGTGATAAATAACCCTACAGTGGTATCAGAGCCTAGCTAGAGAATTAAACGGATAAGTGTAGGATTACGAAACCGAAACAACTCCGAAACACCCGAATACGAATCCTAGTTTCTGTCGAAATTTTTCAGGTGTCAAATTTTTTTTAAACAGTTGCAGAATGATGTATGAGATACATAATGAACACTGTAAAAAACTCACCCCACCTCGCCGGATTTTGGCCGGCCACTTTCACCATTTTTCCGGCTTGCTCGGCCATCTAGAGGCTTTTAGGTGTGGGTTTTGGGTGGTGTTCCAGTCCCTGGGGTTTGGTAATTCAGGTGTTGTTTGTTTTTGCTAAATTTGCATGTGATGTTATCTTTTTACAGAGGCAATTCGGAGTGTTTCGTATTCGTAATTCTAGTTTGTTTTTGGGTTATTTAGACGGTGTTAAAAAGTTCGAACGGATATCAATAACTCACTTTTTCCCTTGCTGGAAATTTTTCCAAGTGTTGGATTTTTCCTTAATTTAAAATTTTCAGAAAATCATGCAAGTGATTCTGTGAACCCTCTAGAAGAACGAAACTTTAACTCGATTATGTGACCGTCAAAACCGCCACAAACCCTAGGGTTTGTGGCGGTTTAACGGTGCCATATGTGAGGCATTGGTTGACCCTTCTACGGCTGGTTCATAGGAGCCGTGGCATGTTCTGAGATTTTTTGAACTACGCTCAAGTGTTGAGCTTTTAGGAAATTTAGGGTGTTTGTTGATTCGATCGGAATGTTTAACGCCGTCTAGCTTTTTCTGAAATGTGATACAATATGTGAAATTCATATAGTTAGGTATGAAATCCGTAATTTGTGATATTTTGGGTTTATGATGTCTAAGGTGATTGTGGATTCCAAATGTTGTAGTTTTTCACTTTCTTTTCTGTGACCGTAAGTGTAATATGTGGTGTATCGCCGGTTTCATTGCTATACATCAACGACAATTGGGATACGCATATTTACTTACGTTGATGACATATGATGTTATGTGTTGCTGTGATATGTAATATTGGATTGTCGTGTTTTGAATAGCCAGGGTTTTATGTGAGATGAGGGTTTTTTATTTTCATTCATGTAAAATTCATTGTATGTAATATTCTTTTATTAGGGCACTTCCGGGTTGAGGATGATGTCTCCATTGTATATTATTTACTTTTCTGCATTAGGATAGACCCAAGGTGGGGAGCACAAGTAACCGGGTTCTAGGGTCCAGTGGGAGGCCATCTCGAGGAGTTGAGACCGGGTCTCTTAACCCTAGAATTGGGAGGGTTGTTTGTCGCTCTCGTAGGAGTCTAGGGATGTGGGTTTGGCAATTCATCGCGACCGTGGAATCCGTGTTTTATACAGGCTCACAATAAAATACGGACCTCCTAGTATATCCAATATTTCATATGTTATCTTCTGCTACTGATATACTGTGATGTGGTCATTTTATATGCGTCAGACGAATACTTTATTATTAGATATATGATATATAATAAGCGTTGCTTATGTTTTGCACCCGCGCTAGTCCCGTCCCGGTATGCCGTTAGTTAAGTAACCTAACGGTGCATAACGGGATACTGTGGCGAATACGGATGGCATAAGCATACATTGTATTTTCGTTTCTTCTGTGATGCTTAGGAAGCATAAATGATGGGAATTCATTAATGAGATTAATGAAAGAAAAAGAAACCTAAAAGATATTGTTGAATCAAATTTATAAAAATGGTAGCTCTAGTTTTGCTTTGCATAACGGTATTCCTTGTAGAATATCTAGCACCTTATTTGATAAGGAAAGAGCCGAGAACTCTTCACCAGGAGTGACCTCTTTAGCGATACTAGCAGATGCTACAACTCACTCGGTTTTGTTTTTGATTGCTTTTATAGTTCTTTCTTTGCATAGCGGTATTTGAGAAATATCCTGTACCTTATTCGATAAGGAAAGAGCCGAGATCCCTTCACCGGGAGTGACCTCTTTAGCAAAACTGGCAAAATCCTTAAAAACACTCCTTTTAAAAATCACTTGTTTCTACAACGATATCAAGTTCATTACGCGAAAGGTTTTCTGAAAAACCTATCGTACCCCTCCGTCATTTCAGATAAGTATTATTTAGTATTCGTGCTACGGTAGTTTGGCCTCCGTCAAGGCGTAGTTTATGGTAGCTGATTAGTACTTATCTGTAGCATGAGATGCGATTGGTTTAGAGTATTCATACGGCGTAGTTTGGCCTCCGTCAAGGGTCGTGCGGGTGGGTCTAATTCAATTAAGAAATGAACGGGTTGAACTTGACTAGCGCCCTGTGGGTAGTTTAGCCTCCATCAAGGTCATAGGACGCTTGGGGTAAAAGTATTATCGGGAATTTCAAGTGTTGAAATTTGCAATGGGATTGCATACTTTCTATAAGATAGTTGGATCCTGATACCCACTGCGAGTAAGAGTTACTCCTGAGAGAGTTTTACACATGACAATTAGCCGATCAAGTAGGTGTCTAGAAAATTGGTAACGGGGTTATGCCTCTGGGAAAATGAGGTTTATTTTAATTAGGTCCATGCGAAAGCACGAAGAACCTCCCTCAAAGTACCAACACTGACCCGGCTGAAAGATTGGCAAACTTATAAGGTGTAATTAATCCCGGCTAGTCTTACCTTTTAAGGTTTTAAGGAAGATTTCATAAAAGCAGTGGGAGCCATCCTGATTAGATAAGATAATAACCAATATAATCTTGCAAGAGCGTACGCTAAAGTGTTTTCTTCTCTCTCACTCCAGGTAGCGACCATGTCAGGCCTTAATCAAGATAATAATATGGATGTATTGACCGAACCCGCTTATTATACTGAGCAGGGGAATGTTGGTTCCGTTCTTTCTTATAATTGTTATAAGACTGAACAGGAAATAGGGGAATATCCGGATTCCCAAGCCGCCCAAATGAAGAACAAGCATGCTGATACATCTTCTTTGGGTGTGTTTGTTATCAAGAACTGTTTCTCAGTTCACTCTACGTCCTGGGTACTAGATACCGGATCGGGATCCCATATATGTAATATGTTGCATGGGCTACGGAAAGGTAGAGAACTGGGAGAGGGTGATCATTCCATAAGAGTAGAGAATTGTGCAAATGTTGCAACCAAAGCAGTTGGCGAATATCACCTTGTGTTACCAAATGGTAACACATTGATTCTAAACGAATGCTATTGGATTCCGACTCTGATATGCAATCTTATATCAGTTTCTTTATTAAGTAAAGAGAGATATAATTTTGTAGTACAGGATAATGTTATGAACATCTTCCTGAATCAAAAGTTGATTGGATCAGGCTCGTTAAATAATGGCGTATACGTTCTGAATCAAACTACAGTCCTTAATGTACAAAACACACACAAGAGGAAAAGTTCAGAAATGAACGAATCCTTCTTGTGGTATTATAGACTAGGTCATATCAATGCTACACGACTAGCTAAGTTACATAGGGATGGATATTTGAATCCGTTCGAATTTTCATCCTATGACACTTGCCAGTCATGTCTCAAAGGAAAGATGACCAAAACTCCGTTTAGTGGACACAGAGAAAGAGTTACGGAACTCTCGGGACTGATACATAGTGATGTATGTGGTCCCATGTCTACATATGCCAGGAATGGTTCCTCGTACTTCATTACATTCACTGACGATCTCCCAAGATACGGACATGTGTTCCTGTTGAAACTGTTAGTTTTGTATATGCCCTAGAGGCCATTGTTGTACATATGATGTATATTATAATGAATGCTTGGATATATATAGAGAAGACTTTCTTGCTGGACATGATAGTATGCTATTTGGTTTCACTTTATCTTAACATGTTGACTTATATATTGTTTACTGTCTTACTCTCACATGTTGATAAAGCCCTTAGGATCTGTACTCGACTACTGGGACTATGATGAGATCATACTAGTGGGGCCATGGTAGTCGATGAGTACATCCTATAACTGTTCCTAGTCGAGGGTATATCGAGACAGGGCATCGATACACCAGAGTAGACTAGCGTATACGCATCTTGACCCATATGATGGGCGATGGATGATCCCATATCCATCGGTGTTTTGACATCAAGGATGGTGTATGGGTGCTCAGTGGAGACTGGGTACACTGGACGGACTCGCCGAGAACTCCCAGATGGTGATATACCATACGTCATATGGCAGTTCTCCGGTGACACTGGTACAGGGTAGTCTGTAGACCCGAGATCGTCATAGAGCCTTGTGTGATTCCCACTGTGCTTTGATTCCTACCTTACCACGTCTAAGAGGGCGTGCAAAACGGTGGCTTTTGGGTGCAGTCCCGAATTCGATAGGAGGGGATTCGTCTCTCCCGGTATAGGGAGTTGATGTTGTGCTGTGTTCGATGGGCTATAACTGGAAGTCCCTGGCTAGGGCTGATATAGAGATTTACTGGTAAGTGTTACCAGTAGTTTCTCGACCCGTTATGAGCCTCACATCGACACGACTTATCGGTTACTGGGGTCTGACGTATACCACCCCTAGACTAGATATGCAACATATCGGACGAAGAGACCGGACTGTACGGGAGTGTTACTGATTGGATTCACAGGAGAATGTACATGCTAGCTTGTTGATCTTCTGATCGCTCAATACCTGGGTGGCTGTTACGTTTAGCTGACCGCTTGCAGCTTGTGGGTGTTTGATATGATCATCACCTGCTACCGGCGTATTGACGATTCTTTAGAGTCCTACACAGAGGTTTCTTGACTCAGGAAAAATGGAGTAGGGGCACATATGTGATATGTGCACGACCGAGGATAATGCGATATGAGATACCGTATTATATTCTCGTGATATTTAGATATGAGCCGAGTCATCGGATCAAGTGTTGATTCGATGAATCGGTACATGATATATTAGTCGATTATATTCGATATAGCCGGATTGTCGGATCAAGTGTTGATTCGATAATTTAATGTATAATAATATATATGATATATTGCATTACATTATCTAATATTGGCTCGCTTTATTATTTCATTTTCTCACCGGATAATACATTGATATATATGCGATATATATTAATTGTATTATTTTCTTTTGTTACAAATATATAATATATATGTGATATATATTATTGTAACATGATATGATTAATAACGAAACATGTTTAGTGGAGATTAAACAAGGTTAGGGTTTGATTTGGGTTAGTTCATTCTTGCACCTTCTAGAAGGATTTATTTTGTCATGAGTTAGATATTATGGTTGATATTTTCTTATGACTCATTCTTTAACCCAACCAAACCCTAGCCCTAGTTAATTCTCTACAAGGGTTATCCTTGTCATCCTTAACCATGGTTGCATTATTAATCATATATTCATTTCATTATTCATTACAAAAGGTTTAATTCATTTTATCATCTTCTTCTTCAACCTTGAGCTTTGAGAAAGCTTATTAGGTTTTTATTTTGTGATGTTTAATTGTGAGAAATTTATATAAAAAGAAAGCATAAATACTACTCCATCATCCTCATCTAATCTAGCCCATTAGATTAGGGTGTTTGTTGGATATAGTGCCCTCAAAGTCAATTATTGGATCGCAGGTACGTGATTACAATGATTGAGGCAGGACCTATACCGATATGACAGTCTTACTCAAGATGATAGTATGCTATCTGGTTTGTTTTTATCATCGTATACATGCTTTAGTTCACTATTGCATGTTGATAGAGCCCATAGGATTCTGCTTGACAGCCAGCAGTATGATGGTGATCATATACGTGGGAGCTGGGGTCTATAAGCACATCCTTAAAAGTGTCCCTAGTCGTGGGAGTTTTCGAGACAGGACATCGATACTCCAGAGTAGACTAGTGTATACAGTCGAGACCCCGACGAGGGGCGGTGGCCGGTCTCACAAGCCACTGGTGTCAGTTGGATCACCTAAGATGTATACAGGTGCTCATTGAGTTATGAGTACACCGGACAGGACTCGCCGGGAATATGCTAGTTGGTATTATACATATCGTCAGATGGCAATTCCCTGGTGACATGTGTACAGATTAGTTCATCGACCTGAGGTCGTCATTTGTCTCGTGTGAGTTCCCACTGTGCTTTGATTTCTACCCTACCACGGCTCAAAGGAGTCGTGCAAACAGGTCTTTTTTGGGTACAGTCCCGAGCCACATTGGAGGCAAGTGAGCGGATCTCGGGGATTCGTCTCTCCCGGTATTGGGGGTTGATGTCGCGCAGTGCATGGGTGGCCATCACTAGGAATCCTCGGCCGAGGTAGTGGAGAATTACTGATTTGGATCAGTAGTTTCTCAGGTGGTGATGGGCTTCATGCCGACACGATTTATCGCGTTGTTAGGGGTCTGACTTTATCCACCCCCCTAGACTCGATATGTGATACTCTTTAGACGAATAGATCGGACTGTATATACATTGTCACTGTCAGGCTCAGTAGGGTTTATAGATGAGTTCGCTCGTCAGCTTCCCTTCCAATCAATACATAGGCAAACCGTTACGTACAGCTTGTACCTCTGACGTGCTAGGGGTTATACCCAGTGCCGATGTGTTGATGAGTCATTAGAGTCCACCACAGACACTTTCCCAAGTTCGGGCGAAACGTTGTAGAGGCCGTATGGTGATATGGCAAGATTCCGAAAAAGCACGTGCGTTTTCGCACGTGTCGTTTTTCGGACAGATAATACTGGTAGGCTTTGGTTTAAGCCGGAACCCAGTATTATACTGTGTAGATATAATATCTTTGTCTCAGATGCATTTGTATTCGGTCGTAATACAAATGCGGGTATGTTTATACTGATACGGGGTTATCTTGAAATTCGTTTCAGGATCACTTTTGGAAGTTGCCAGTTTCCAGTTTTCTATTAGCCGTATTTTGACATTCTGTCAAATACGGATTTATCTTTTCGGGTGAGTCGTGAGGGTGAGTTGTGCTTCTAGAAGCTTCTAGAAGATGGTGACAAGGCTTATGACTCACTTGTTCATTATTGGTTGCTTTCTTTATGTTCACACTTTGTGTTCACACTATGTGTTCACACTTTGTGTTCACACTAGATATTTTGCTTATTGTCACCTCCTAGATCCTACACTCACCTCCCTCCTCTCCTATAAATGGCCAGCCTCCCCCCCTCACTTGAGATATGGTTGTTGTTCACTAGAAAAAGATTATGATAGATTCGGGTTCACGAAAAATAGACAGCCTCTTTCTCATTTCACCCGATCCAAAAGGCAACTTCCATAACCGTTCGTTCGTGACCTTGGACGTAACGTGACAAAGTGTTCTACTCATTCTCTACTTTATCTTGGTCGTCTCTTTTAGTAAACTTGACGATCGAGTTGCCTCGGTTCAGAGGCGGGAGCCCGTTTAAAGATCCGTCGACATGGTGCCACTTGGACGACAAGATTGGAGTTTCAAGGAGATCGGAGCAGCCGCAACAAAGCGTGGGATGATGGTTAAAGACTGAAGGACTCGGATCATTCGGTATAACATTTCTATCCCTTTGTAGTTTGTTAGTTTAGCTTTAATGGCAGATCCGGGTTACGGTACACGATAGCGCCAGTTTCGTTAAAAGTTTTTGTTCCGCATTTGGCGTCTGTTAGACGGCCGGGGCGCTACCGTGGACTTACAGTGGTATCAGAGCCTCACCATTAAGCTATACTAACTTGTGCTAACACGTTTAAAAGATCGATCGAACGGATTTCGCAAAACTACATTTTTCAGGCCACTGAGTTTCTGTTGATTTTAAACAGTGTCTAAAAATAATTCTACATATCATAGAAAATTCAGCAGGGTTTTCTAAGCTCACCGTCAAAATTTGGTCATGTGATCTCACAAGACCGCCACGGAATCGCGGTCAAATCTAGGGTTTGACCGCGCTTCCGCGGCCATTCTGTGAGATCAGTGCACCAAATTTGCACAGTGGCTTTTTTACTGGAAATTGGGGTTTTTGGTATATATTTTTTGGGCCCAGATTTTGTTACTGTACAGCAGTTGTTCGTGGGGCTCATTTCGGGAAATTTAGTCGATTGAAATTTTAAATTTGTTAGTTTACAGTATTTACATTATATCTCCGACCGGGAATGTCATTTGATCGGTAAACCGCGTCTGATTGCTATAGTTCTTTTAGACGGGTTTGCGAACGTGACATTCGCGTTGATGTTCTGTGTTGTGCTGTATTGTTGCGGATATGTCGTGGTGGATAGCACGGTGCAATGATAGTGCAGTTTGGATTTATTTGTACATTTGATATTGCGGGGCGAGCGTCCAACATGTGGACTACCGTCACTGCCTGTTTGTATAATATTCTTTTGGGGCACGACCAGGTTGCGGTCGATGTATCTGTTGTACTATTTTTAATTATGTACTAGGTTTATCCCGCGAAGGAGTGCACGGATAGCCGGGTTTAGGAGGGCAACGGGTCCGTATCTCATGGCATTGAGAGGCAAAGGGACCTCACTCTAGAATTGGCAGACTATTCGCCGCACTCGTAAGGGATACAGGTTAGCCCAAGGAGGGGTGCTCAATTTACCGGATTCCGTGAAGTGCCGGGTGTTCCATTCACTATGTTGTGGGGACTACCTTGCTTCAGGTTTTGGCGGGTAACTTGCCGCACCCGTAGGGGTCTAGGTTTCATTGCACAGGCTATCCACACGACCAGGGGAACGTCAGGTTTCAGCAGCGGCTCTGTGAAACCCGGGGATCCCAGATTATCTGTATTGTTCTGTGATGCTTATTACTTTTCTGTAATGTTGCATATTATCACGCCTGGAGCGATTATTGTATATTGGTATATATACTATTAGATGTTGTATATGTTTTACACCGGCGCTAGTCCAGCCCCCGCTCTGTCGTTAGTTAAGTAACCTAACGGGTGATGACGGGACCCAGTGGCGAATACGGATGGCATATACGTACATTATATTTTCGTTCTTTTCTGGTGTGATTGATTGATGGGACTGCATTGATTCCAATCAATGCAAGGATAAAACAAACCTATATTTGATGTTGTTGAAACAAATTTTAAAAAGGTGTTATTACAAAAATGTTTCCTTTTGTTTTGCATAGTGATATTCAGTTAGAATATCCCGCACCTCATTCCACGAGGGAAGGGCCGAGATCCCTTCACCAGGAGTGACCCCTTGGGCAGAAGTTTACGTCAGGGTAGTAACTTTAATATAGTCTATTACAAGTTGCTTTGCATCGCGGTATTCAGTTGGAATATCCTGCACCTCATTCCACGAGGAAAGAGCCGAGATCCCTTCACCGGGAGTGACCTCTTTAGCAAAACGTTTTCGTCACTATATTTTATAAAAAGCTATCACGTTCCTTCAACGAGATCAAGTTCATTACGTTAAAGGTTTTTCGCCAAAAACCAGTCGTAGCCCTCCGTCGTATCTTATGGATGGTCAGTAGTATTCAAGCTATATTTGTTGACTTTCGCCAAGGCATAGTGCTTGGTAGCTACTGGGGTATTCATTTGTAGCATAGATAGATGTGTTGGTTTGGGACAGTCGTATTACCTTGTTGGCTTTCGTCAAGGGTATGTACGGGTGGGTTCAAATTAACCTGGAAAATGACGGGCAGAACTTGACATGTGACTTATGATTTGTTGGCTTTCGTCAAGGTCATAAGAGCATGGGGCAAAAATCACATCGGGAGTTTCAAATATACAGGAAACTTGCCAGGCATGCGCATACCTTCTGGAGTGTGATAACTTGAGTGGCTTCCATCAAGTTATCATGCGATGATAGTTGGATCCCGATTCTTACTGATGAGTTGGTTTACTCTTCGGGTGATCTCGACTAATTCTTCTTTAGGTTTGGAGGAGAATTTGAGATAACAGTGGGAGGGTTTCCTGATTAGATAAATTGATAACCATTCTGATCTAGGTAAGAGTGCACGCAGAGTGTTTCTTTTCTCTCTCTCTTTGGCAGCGACCTTTGACCGACCCTAGACTATAACTCAGTGACCAAAGTTGACCGAACCTTCTTATAATACTGGCTTTTGGATTGTCTGAGTTGCATAAGACATTGCCGCTCCTTCTTTTACCCTTTGTATTTCTCAGAACACCCCGTATTACTACGGACATCCACTTCCATTGGATAGATCCATCGTATGGTTATATACGAACTCGAAGGGACTTCTTCGAGGATGGATCCAGGTTCAAGAGAAATAGAATTAGTTTATTCAGTTATCTTTTATTATCACCTCCTCTCAGGTTCTGAGGGCTCCTTAGTTTAGGAGAATACACCTATTACGCTTATTGGATAGTCTTATTCCAAACCATAGGCTGGTGCCGAAAGGTAGGGAATGAAGAAAACCAATTAGCCTAAGTAGGGTGTACAGAAGGTAATAACTAAGGACAAAATAAAGGGATTAGAAAGAGGGCAAAGTAAATTGCGACTGTTATCATTTACGACCAAACCACGTACTTCATCGCCACTCCGATTTCACCTTTGCTTTTTCCCCAGTTCGGGAGAAATAGAATAAGGTATTATTCAGATTGTCTTTTATCATCACCTTCTCTCAAGCGAGTACTCCTAGGATTAGGAGAGTACACCTATTATGCTTACTGGATAGTCTTCTTCCAAACCATAGGCTGGTGCCGAACGGTAGGGAAGGAAGAAAACAATTTAGCCTAACGATGGTGTACAGAAGGTAACAACTAAAGAAAAATAAAGGGATTTGGAGAGATGGCAAAGAAATATACGGTTACAGTCATGAATAGGATTATAGAAGAGGCATTATTAGGAATACCAGGATACCCCTACGAGACATTTTAATGTTTCAGTTTCACTGCGCATTGCTAAAAGAAAACTGTTTTCTCGATTAGATACTTACTCCAGGGTATGTATTTACCGGGTTTCATTCTCATATCTGTACAGTTTTACAGATAATGAGTAGGAGTAAGTTATTAGGAATTAGGTGATCATCCTCATTATATCGGAATTCGTTGTAATTGGTGATATTTGAGGAAATCACTTGGGTACAGTTTTCAACCTACGATGCACAGGTTTTTGAGTTATTCAACTCAGCGGACTTATACAGAGTATTGTATGTTGTCCAGTGTCCGTCAGGACAAAGGGGTAGGTCCCCATACTATGTTCTGTTTACTTGTGATTTCTCAAGTTTTTAGACAAGTGTTTCGTAGAAATACAATGTCTAAGTTTTGAGAAGTTGTGAGTATAAGAATAAAGTAGAGAACCAGATATCGCAAGTATCGGGATTCTTCAAAGAGATAGAAGATGTAGATTCTTGTGATTGGTATTCAGTTGATAGTAATGGTTTTGAGAAACTTGTTTCTCTTTCAGGTTACTCATAATTGGATGGATTCCTAAGTTGAGCAATGCTGATTAGCCTTTTTCCATTAAGTTGTTATGCACTGGAGACAGCTGCATGATTTGAATCTAGTTCCAATTAAATTAGTGCCTCTGTTTCTATATTGGATATAGAATGGTTCATATCTTAACGATGTTAAGGTAAGGGGAGTTGTCCAGCTTATGCTTAAAACCAGACACTGGATAACTCAAGGCACGTTTCTGTAATGGCTGTTTGTGGGTTGACCCTGGCTTTGACGAAGGTTGACATTTCTACCATCTGGAAGATCAATGGTGATATTGTTCTTGACTCGCCACAGTTTTATTAAAATGGACTTTTTCAGAAAATAGTAGTGGGAGTATGGTAGAACTGGAAGTGATTCCAGAACCGCAAACGATTACGGAAAATTTAATAGAACCTATACATTCAATCAGGTTTGACATTCCAATAGCCACTCCGCAGATATGGTGGGTAACCTCAGACACCCGAGAGGTACTCCGGTAGCCTCAAGGACGGTGACAAAGAGGTTCTTGTTTACCCAAACTTGACACTACTGTTGTTCCAGACTATGAAACCCGGCAAGAGGATAAGTATAGCGTCGTTCTAAACTAGCTTTAGAAGTGTACGCGTATATTATTCTGCCCGAGGGTTGTCGTAGTCAGTGGGAGCAGCGGAAGCACAGTGGCCAAGTAACTTATGTCTATTTATAGACTTAAGCAGATATAGCGGAGATAAGATCATCTAATTTTGATGTGAAAGTCATGAGTTTGACTTCATCAGAATAGGGGATGGATCTGTTAAGAAGATAGTAGGGTGTGATGTCCTGGTATTTGGATGACATACACAGAGTAGGAAATAAAATTCCTATACTACGATCGGTTGTACTATGGTTGTTACACAGTTGTTTCTTCACAAAGGACATGGATATAATATCAGACATTCTGGTTACTAGATCTATGGTTTTAGATCTAGATTTGGGTAGTTTCCCAATATGGGTACTTTGACAGTATTCTAATAGTATTTTAGAATAGATGACTCCTGGTATGGTGGTGTACCTGCAGGTGATGGAGTCACCCTCTCTAAAGGTGTCTTATAGACTAAAGCAGAGAGGGCTGTGCATGATTGGCAGATCACTTGCCTTGGCAATTGAGTCAATCATGAGATGTCAAGTACCACACCGGATGTTTTTGCACTAGATGCGATAAGTTTATATTAATCCAATCCTGGAGAAACATAAGGAAGAAGTTTTAGAACATAAGTGAATGTTCTACGGATTTGATGACGGCAGCCTCCTTCGGGAGACGGTTATCATTCCAGGCTTCAAAGGTGATATGGATGATAGAGTGATTATCATAGTTATAGTTTTCTCTCTGACGAAGGACAGTATTATGGACAGGTGGTCCAAGAGGATACTGTGGGAGGCATGGTGCTGGATACTGATTAGGTTCAGTGATCGATACAGTCTAAGAAGTTTGGATTTGGAGTTCATTTATGAACTAGGTCCCATCAGATATCCAGACATATTCTAAGACAGGTATTACTCGATTCGGGAGATGGTTTTCTCCGCGAACTTGAGATTAAGAGAGACATAGAAAGAAACATCAGGGCGGATCCACTCACTGAGGCTATTTCTCGAACACAAGAGTTTTACAAACTAGCTTTGTGAAACTGATTTGTAGAGGAGTTGGATGTTCGGTATCACACGGTCTGTGAGTATACGACATCGCAATAATTAGCCTTGAGTGCAAGTGGGAGATTGTTGGAGATAGTGCCCTCAAAGTCAATTATTGGATCGCAGGTACGTGATTACAATTATTGAGGCAGGACCTATACCGATATGACAGTCTTACTCAAGATGATAGTATGCTATCTGGTTTGTTTTTATCATCGTATACATGCTTTAGTTCACTATTGCATGTTGATAGAGCCCATAGGATTCTGCTTGACAGCCAGCAGTATGATGGTGATCATATACGTGGGAGCTGGGGTCTATAAGCATATCCTTAAAAGTGTCCCTAGTCGTGGGAGTTTTCGAGACAGGACATCGATACTCCAGAGTAGACTAGTGTATACAGTCGAGACCCCGACGAAGGGCGGTGGCCGGTCTCACAAGCCACTGGTGTCAGTTGGATCACCTAAGATGTATACAGGTGCTCATTAAGTTATGAGTACACCGGACAGGACTCGCCGGGAATATGCTAGTTGGTATTATACATATCGTCAGATGGCAATTCCCTGGTGACATGTGTACAGATTAGTTCATCGACCTGAGGTCGTCATTTGTCCCGTGTGAGTTCCCACTGTGCTTTGATTTCTACCCTACCACGGCTCAAAGGAGTCGTGCAAACAGGTCTTTTTTGGGTACAGTCCCGAGCCACATTGGAGGCAAGTGAGCGGATCTCGGGGATTCGTCTCTCCCGGTATTGGGGGTTGATGTCGCGCAGTGCACGGGTGGCCATCACTAGGAATCCTCGGCCGAGGTAGTGGAGAATTACTGATTTGGATCAGTAGTTTCTCAGGTGGTGATGGGCTTCATGCCGACACGATTTATCGCGTTGTTAGGGGTCTGACTTTATCCACCCCCCTAGACTCGATATGCGATACTCTTTAGACGAATGGACCGGACAGTATATACATTGTCACTGTCAGGCTCAGTAGGGTTTATAGATGAGTTCGCTCGTCAGCTTCCCTTCCAATCAATACATAGGCAAACCGTTACGTACAGCTTGTACCTCTGACGTGCTAGGGGTTATACCCAGTGCCGATGTGTTGATGAGTCATTAGAGTCCCCCACAGACACTTTCCCAAGTTCGGGCGAAACGTTGTAGAGGCCGTATGGTGATATGGCAAGGTTCCGAAAAAGCACGTGCGTTTTCGCACGTGTCGTTTTTCGGACAGATAATACTGGTAGGCTTTGGTTTAAGCCGGAACCCAGTATTATACTGTGTAGATATAATATCTTTGTCTCAGATGCATTTGTATTCGGTCGTATTACAAATGCGGGTATGTTTATACTGATACGGGGTTATTCTGAAATTCGTTTCAGGATCACTTTTGGAAGTTGCCAGTTTCCAGTTTTCTATCAGCCGTATTTTGACATTCTGTCAAATACGGATTTATCTTTTCGGGTGAGTCGTGAGGGTGAGTCGTGCTTCTAGAAGCTTCTAGAAGATGGTGACAAGGCTTATGACTCACTTGTTCATTATTGGTTGCTTTCTTTGTGTTCACACTTTGTGTTCACACTATGTGTTCACACTTTGTGTTCACACTAGATATTTTGCTTATTGTCACCTCCTAGCTCCTACACTCACCTCCCTCCTCTCCTATAAATGGCCGGCCTCCCCCCTCACTTGAGATATGGTTGTTGTTCACTAGAAAAAGATTATGATAGATTCGGGTTCACGAAAAATAGACAGCCTCTTTCTCATTTCACCCGATCCAAAAGGCAACTTCCATAACCGTTCGTTCGTGACCTTGGACGTAACGAGACAAAGTGTTCTACTCATTATTTACTTCATCTTGGTCGTCTCTTTTAGCAAACTTGACGATCGAGTTGCCTCGGTTCAGAGGCGGGAGCCCGTTTAAAGATCCGTCGACGTGGTGCCACTTGGACGACAAGATTGGAGTTTCAAGGAGATCGGAGCAGCCGCAATAAAGCGTGGGATGATGGTTAAAGACCGAAGGACTCGGATCATTCGGTATAACGTTTCTATCCCTTTGTAGTTTGTTAGTTTAGCTTTAATGGCAGATCCGGGTTACGGTACACGATAGCGCCAGTTTCGTTAAAAGTTTTTGTTCCGCATTTGGCGTCTGTTAGACGGCCGGGGCGCTACCGTGGACTTACAGTGTTCACCTCATTAGAGTGAGAGAGCTTGAGTTATAGCAACTTCGACGTAGATCATCGGAGAAAAGGAACACTACAAGCTAGCATGGATCGTTCGAGTCGTGGAGCCTCTCTTGAGTCCGGGAGATCGTGCATCACTGCGAAGGGACTTCTACTCAGAGCTTATGAAGCGAAGGAGCGGACTACAAAGGTTGTAATCCCTCACTTTTAGTTGTAAAGATGTTCTCTTGCATGTTAAACCCTAATAATCTAGCAAAGATCCCGACTTTGGGTTGTTCGGCACGTCTAAATTTTTATTCGGGCATGGTTGATGCCTTATGAACCCTTGTTAGAGTGCCTAGGAACCCTACAGTGGTATCAGAGCCTAGCTCGAGCATTAGGCGACGTGTTTATGATGTTAAAACTCCGATCGAAGTTCGAAACGTCGAAATAGACCCCTCTCTGGAAATTTTGTAAAAATGTGATTTTTTCTGCATTAAAAATACTCAAAAAAATCAGCAGGGAATTTTAATAGTTACTGTAAAATACGACATCCCAATTCCACTATAGCACCGCGGAACCGCGGCAATAGCTTGCTTGCGCGGTGGTTCCGCGGCGGAACAGTAGAATTAGGGTTAGTGTTTTGTACAGTAATATCCGTACCTGTTAGTGTATATTTCTGGGTATTTTTAATCTGCCTCAAGTGTTGAGTGTTCTGGGGATTATTTTATGTTCGTTGATTCGATCGGAAAATTTAATTTCGTTATGTTTTCCGGATATTTAGAAACTGTTAAAATGTTCGAACGGATATCATTAACTCATTTTTTCCCGGCACGAAAAACTTTCAAGTGTTGAATTTTTCTTGGGTTTAAATCTTTCGGAAAAACGTGCAAGTAACGCGGCGGTCCCTCTAGAAGAACACAAACCTTAACTCGATTATGTGACCGTCTGAACCGCCTCTAAACCTTAGGGTTTGGGGCAGTACGGCGTGCCACATGTGAGGCGTTGACTTGACCTTTCTACGGCTGGACCATCGGTACTGTGACATATTCTGGGATTATTTGAACTTCGCTTAAGTGTTGAGCTATTTAGGAAATCTTGGGTATTTGATTATTCGATCGGAAAGTTTAATACTGTCTATTTATCTGGAATGTGATACAATATGTGGAATTCATATAGTTAGGCATGAAATGCGAAGTATGTGATATTTCGGATTTACGATGTCTAAAGTGATTGTGGATTCCAAATGTTGTAGTTTTACAATTTCTTTTCTGTGACCGTAAGCGTAGTATGTAGTGTATCGCCGGCTTCGTTGCTATACATCAACGGCAATCGAGATACGCATACTTGCTTACGTTGATGATATGAGATATTATGTGTTGCTGTGATATGTTATATTGGATTATCGTGTTCTGGATAGCCAGGGTTTTATGTGAGATGAGGGTTTTTATTTTCATTCATGTAAAATTCATTTGTATGTAATATTCTTTTATTAGGGCACTTCCGGGATGAGGTTGATGTCACCAGTGTATATTATTTACTTTTCCGCATTAGGTAGACCCAAGGAGGGGAGCACAAGTAACCGGGTTCTAGGGTCTAGTGGGAAGCCATCTCGAGGAGTCGAGACCGGGTCTTCTAACTCTAGAATTGGCAGTGTTACTTGCCGCTCTCGTAAGGGTCTAGGGATGTGGGTTTGGCTATTCATCGCGACCGTGGAATCCGTGTTTTATACCGTCTCGTATTAAAAACACGGACATCCTAGTATATCCAATATTTCATATATGTTCTTCTGCTGCAATGTTCTGTGATGAGATCATATTACTGCCTGAGACGAATGCTTATACTATATATATATGCTGATATATAAATATTACTGCTTTCGTTTCTTCTGTTATGCTTAGGAAGCATAAGCTGATGGGATTTTTATTAATGAGATTAATAAAAAGAAAAGAAACCTAAAAGATGTTGTAGAATCAAAACTTTATAAAAAGGGTAGCTACAGTTTTGCTTTGCATAGCGGTATATATGATATACCCTGCACCTTATTCGATGAGGAAAGAGCCGAGATCCCTTCACCGGGAGTGACCTCTTTAGCGAAACTGGCAGATGCTACAAACTCACGGTTTAGTTTTTGACAGCTTATATAGTTTTGCTTTGCACAGCGGTATATATGATATATCCTGCACCTTATTCGATGGGGAAAGAGCCGAGATCTCTTCACCGGGAGTGACCACTTTAGCGAAACTAGAAGCCTAAAAAACACTCCTTTTCAAAATCACTTGTTTCTACAACGATATCAAGTTCATTACGCAATAGATTTTCTGAAAAATCTGTCATAGCCCTCCGTCATTTCAGGTAAATCTTACTTAGTATTCGTGTTGCGTTTGTTGACCTTGTCAAGGCACAGTGTACGGTAGCTAATTAATGTTTATCTGCTAAAACATGATATATGATTGGATTAGGGTATTCGTACGGCCTTGTTGACCTTGTCAAGGGTCATGCGGGTAGGTTTAATTCAATCGGGAAATGACGGGTTGAACTTGACTTGCGATTTATGGTTTGTTGACCTTGTCAAGGTCATAGATCGCTAGGGGCAAAATATTATCGGGAATTTCAAGTGTTGAAATTTGCAATGAGATTGCATACCTTCTATGAGATAGATAGATCCTGATACACACTACGAGTAAAAGTTACTCCTAGGAGATTTTTACACAGGACAATTAGCCGATCAAGTAGGTGTCTAAAAAGGTGTTAACGGGGTTATGCCTATGGGAAAATGAGGTTTATTTTAATTAGGTTCGTGCGAAAGCACGGGGAACCTCCCTCAAGTACCGACACTGATCTGGCTGAAAGATTGAAGAAATTGTAGGGTGTAATTAATCCCGGCTAATCTTACCTTTTAGGGTTTTGAAGGAAGATTTGATAAAAACAGTGTGGGATATCCTGATTAGATAAGATAATAACCAATCTAATCTTGCAAAAGCATACGCTAAAGTGTTTTCCTTCTCTCTCTCTCTCCAGGTAGCGACCGTGTCAGGACTTAATCAAGATAATAATATGGATGTATTGACTGAACCCGCTTATTATACTAAGCAGGGGATCGTTGGTCCCGTTCTTTCTTATAAGAGTTATAAGACTTAACAGGAAACAACAGAATATCTAAATTCTCATGCCGCCCAAACCAAGAACATGCATGCTGATGCATCTTCTTCGGGTGTGTTAGTTATTGAGAACTATTTCTCAGTTCACCCTACGTCCTGGGTATTAGATACCGGATCAGGATCCCACATATGTAAATTGTTACGTGGGCTACGTAAAGGTAGAGAACTGGGAAGGGGTGATCATTCCGTACAAGTAGGGAATGGTGCAAGTATTGCAGCCAAAGCAGTTGGCGAATATCACCTAGTATTACCAAGTCGTAATACACTGATTCTGAATGAGTGCTATTATATACCGAACATGATGTGCAACATTATATCAGTTTCTTTATTAAGTAAAGAAGGATATAATTTTGTAGTAAAGGATAATGTTATGAACATATTCCTAGATCAAAAGTTGATTGCATTAGGCTCGTTACATAATGGCATATTCATTCTCAATCAAAATACAGTCCTCAATATACAAAACACACACATGAGGAAGAGTTCAGAAATGAACAAATCCTTCTTGTGGCATTGTAGACTTGGTCATATCAATGCAACACGACTAGCTAAGTTACATAAGGATGGATATTTGAATCCGTTCGAATTATCATCTTATGATATTTGCCATTCATGTTTCAAAGGCAAAATGACCAAAGCTCCGTTTAGTGGATACGGAGAAAGAGTTACGGAACTCTTAGGACTGGTATATAGTGATGTATGCGGTCCTATGTCTACGCATGCCAGGAACGGTTCTTCCTACTTCATTACATTCACTGACGATCTCTCAAGATACGGACATGTGTTCCTGATGAAACACAAGTCTGAAGGTTTTGAGAAATTCAGGGAATATAAGAAAGAAGTAGAGAACCAAACGGGCAAAAGTTAAGATTCTTCGATCTGATCGAGGAGGTGAATACTTAAGCAATGAGTTCCTGGATTATCTAAAAGAGAATGGGATTCTCTCTCAGCTTACTCCTCCTTATACACCACAGCACAACGGTGTATCGGAACGGAGGAATCGCACCCTATTAGATATATTGCGCTCGATGATGAGTTCAGCTGAGTTACCTATTTCTTTCTGGGGTATGCACCGAAGACAGCAGCATACCTATTGAATCAAGTTCCAACTAAATCTGTACCTACCACACCATATGAGATATGGAGTGGGAAGAGACCGTATCTTAAACGAGTTAAGATATGGGGTTATCCGACCTATGTCAAAAAGCAAAAACCGGACAAACTCGAGGCACGATCAGTTCATTGTAAGTTTGTAGGATATCCAAGCAATTCGTATGGATATCTATTCTACCACAGTGAACAACAAAAGGTGTTTGTTGCTCAACATGCCACCTTTTTGGAAAAGGAATTTCTTGCAAAAGAAATTAGTGGCGAAGAGGTAGAGCTGGAAGAGGTTCCAACACCACAAACTACAACTGATAATTTATTGGAGCCAGAGGATTCAGTAGTACCCGACGAACCCCAGCCTCTCCGCCGATCTAGCAGGGTTTCTCATTCACCTGAGATATACTACGGTTTTCTCATTGATGGTGGAAGCGAGGATTGCATCATGGAAGATGATGACCCAACTAGTTTCGAGCAGGCCATCACGAGTGGTGACTTTGTGAAATGGCTGGATGCAATGCGATTTGAGATGGAATCCATGTACACCAACAAAGTATGGACTTTGGAAAATGCTCCTGAAGGGGTAAAACCCATTGGAAGCAAGTGGATCTTTAAAAAGAAAATTGGTGTAGATGGAAAAGTTGAGACTTTCAAAGCTAGACTTGTTGCAAAGGGTTTTCGTCAACGACCAGGTGTGGATTATGACGAAACCTTTTCTCCAGTGGCTATGCTTAAGTCCATCCGGATCTTACTTGCCATTGCTGCATACCATGACTACGAAATCTGGCAAATGGATGTTAAGACCGCCTTTCTAAACGGTGGTTTAGAAGAGAGCGTGTACATGACTCAGCCAGAGGGCTTCGTAGATAGTGGGAGCAGCGGAAAGGTGTGCAAGTTGCTTAAATCCATTTATGGGTTAAAGCAAGCATCGCGGAGTTGGAACATCTGCTTTGATGTTGTAGTTAAAGAGTTTGACTTCATCAAAAACGTAGATGAACCTTGTATCTATAAGAAGGTTGCAGAGAGTAAAGTTGTTTTCCTCGTATTGTGCGTCGATGACATACTCTTGATAGGAAATGATGTTCCTATGCTGCAATCAGTCAAGCTCTTCTTATCACAAAGATTCTCAATGAAAGATCTAGGTGATGCCTCCTGCATACTGGGAATTATGATCTATAGAGATAGATCTAAATGGATATTGTGATTGTCCTAATCCAGGTACATTGACACCATACTAAATAGGTTTAGTATGGAAGAATCCAAGCGTGGGAACCAACCCATGATCTCTGGACTCACTCTCTCCAAAGAGATGTCTCCCAAGACTGATTTGGAGAGAGTGAGTCCAGAGATCGTGGGTTGGTTCCCACGCTTGGATTCTTCCATACTAAACCTCTTTAGTATGGTGTCAATGTACTTGGATTGGGACAATCATAATCACAAAAATAGTAATCAAGTATTGTGTAAATGGTTTAAGTCAAAATGGCTATATCATTTCATGCACTCATATTGCACAAGAGAACAAGCAAGTAAAAAGTCTTTGCCATGAAATAATAGCCATTGTCATCATGATGGTCAACTAGTCCAACCTAGTCAACCGGTCAACAAAATCAACAAGTCAACAAAGTCAACCCCTCAACAACCATGTCATTACAATACTTAATTAATATTATTGCTAATTACATATCATATTCTCATTAGGGTTGAGCAAAAAGTCAATAGTCAACAGTCAACGGTCAACAACCCTAATGAGAATCCTCTGCCTCTGTCTCTCCGTCTACTGTGCATACACACCCGCATTCGCGTTCCGAGGAACACGAATACATACTGGATAAAACCAATCCCAAAACGTACACTAGGATCTGGCTTAAACCAAAGCCCGCTAGTGTTAACTGTCCGGATACTAAACGTGCACAAGTGCACGGATGTGACTGAACCCTGTCGCAAAACCATGCGACCTCTACTCTTTTGCCTAAAGGCGAATAGCTTTCTGTGTGGGACTCTAAAGACTCGACACTACGCTGGCAGTGGGTTTAACCACAGACCGCAAGCGGCACTAGCTGTGCGTAACGGTCCCCAGGTAGATGCCGACAAGAAGACTGACGAGGTGAAACCCATCTGAACTTCTACTGAGCCTGAATGTGACAATCTCCGTACAGTCCGGTCTGTTCGTATGATACATCGCATGGCGGGCCTAGGGGGCGGTAAACGTCAGTCCCCTAATAGAGGTACAAGTCGTGTCGGAGTGAAGCCCAATACACCCTGAGATAACACTGGAAGCCTACCAGTATATCCCGCTTGCCCTGGCCAGGGACTACTCGTGTAATGGCTCTCCTAGACACAGCACGATGTCAACCCCCAATACCAGGAGAGACGAATCCTGTCTAACCGTCACAGCCTCCAAGTGCTTCGGGACTGCCCCCAACTACTGCCTGTTTGCACGACTCCTTTGAGCCATGGTAGGGTAGTAATCAAAGTACAGTGGGAACACACTCGAGGCGAAGTGACAGTGTCAAGTCAGCGGACTAAGCTGTACTCATGTCACCTGGGAACTGATAACTGACGATAGGTATAATACCAACCGGTCAGTTCCCGACGAGTCCTGTCCAGTGTACTCGTAACCTAACGAGCACCCGCATACTATCTCCAGTACGATGTACTAACGGCTGTGGGACAGATCGTCTCCCACACTGGGATGAGAAGCGCATGCGCTAGTCTACTCCAGAGTATCGATGCCCTGTCTCGATAGTCCTGCGACTAGGGACCTGCATAAGGATGTGCTTATAGATTACCCAGCCCCCACTAGTGTGACTGTTAGTGTATATGCTCTAGAGGCCATTACTGTATCATACTAGCTTGTATATTACTTGATGGAAGCTTGGGATATTCACAGTTGTATATACAATCTTGCTCGAAATGGTAGTATGCTACTTGGTTTGTCTCTGCTTTAATATGTGCATGTGTTTCTTTTAGCATATCGCTGATATACATATTAGTAGAGCCCTTAGGATCTTTGCTTGATTACCAGCGTTGTGATGGCGCTCACACTCGTGGGAGCTGGGTGATCTATAAGCACATCCTTATACAGGTCCCTGGTTGTTGGACTATCGAGACAGGGCATCGATACTCCGGAGTAGACTAGCGTATGCGCTTCTCATCCCAGCGTGGGAGACGGTCTGTCCCACAGCCGTCAGTATGTCGTACTTGAGATAGTATGCGGGTGCTCGTTAGGTTACGAGTACACTGGACAGGACTCGTCGGGAACTGTTGGTTGGTATTATACCTATCGTCAGTTATCAGTTCCCAGGTGACATGAGTACAGCTTAGTCCGCTGACTTGACACTGTCACTTCGCCTCGAGTGTGTTCCCACTGCACTTTGATTGCTACCCTACCACGGCTCAAAGGAGTCGTGCAAACAGGTAGTTTTTGGGTGCAGTCCCGAAGCACTTGGAGGCAGTGACGGTTAGACAGGATTCGTCTCTCCCGGTATTGGGGGTTGACATCGCGCTGTGTCCAGGAGAGCCATTACACGAGTAGTCCTTGGCCAGGGCAAGCGAGATATACTGGTAGGTTTCCAGTGTTATCTCAGGGTGTTCTGGGCTACACTCCGACACGACTTGTACCGCTATTAGGGGACTGACGTTCACCGCCCCCTAGGCCCGCCATGCGATGTATCAGACGAACAGACCAGACTGTACGGAGACTGTCACATACGGGCTCAGTAGGAGTTCAGATGGGGTTCACCTCGTCAGTCTTCTTATCGACATCTACCTGGGGACCGTTACGTACAGGTAGTTCCGCTTGCGGTCTGTGGTTAAACCCACTGCCAGTGTAGTGTCGAGTCTTTAGAGTCCCACACAGAGAGCTATTCGCCTTTAGGCAAAATGAGTAGAGGTCGCATAGTTTTGCGACAGGGTTCGTTCACATCCGTGCACTTGTGCACGTTTGCTGTCCGGACAGCTTATACTAGCGGGCTTTGGTTTAAGCCGGATCCTAGTATATGATTTGGGATTGGTTTTATCTCTTTGTATTCGTGTTCCTCGGATCACGAATACAGGTGCGTATGCACAGTTGTTTGAGACAGAGGGAGAGGACTTTGATTAGGGTTAATGACTATTGTCATTTTATTAACCCTAATGCTTATGTGTGTATTATTGTTAATTGATATTAGTTTAAATAATTGTGCATGGTTATGGTTGTTGACCATTTGACCTCCTTGACTTGTTGACCTAGGTTGACACTTTGACCATCATCATTTCATTTGGAAGATGCTCTTTGATCCTTGCAAATTGCATTAAAAATGAAATGATAATTGTCATGTCTTGATTAACCATGACAATTATCTAGCTAATTATCTAATTACAATAATTCACACATATATGTGAGAATGCTTCATATTTTCTCTCATTCTATTATTTCCTTTCTCTCTCTTGTTCTTCCTCTCCCTCAAGCTCTCCCCTCTCATGTGTTGAGAAACACTTGAGCTTGAGAAAAACCTCTTCTTGATAATCTCTACTCTCATCTAGGGTTCAAGGATTAGCACTTCTTGCACCCTAGTTACTTCTAGCTTGGAGTTGAAGCCAAAGGTTGAGGCTTTCGGGTGGATCTTTCTTCGACGTGAGAAGACGACAAAGGTGACCTCTTTCCACTAGTCCAAGGAGCAAGGAGAGAAGGACATAAAGCCCTAGGTATAACCTTTCCAACACTTAGCTAGTTTCTAGTTAGCTTTAGCTTGTTTTTGTTTAGCAAAGATCCTTCATAGTCAAGTCCATGTTGCCTAAGCTCATAAAAACTTGATTTTTATTCCGTTTTCCGCCTCCCCGCAAGTACCGGGGTGGGCAACGTGGACTTACAGTGGTATCAGAGCCTAACTAAACATAAACTAGCTAGGTAGTAAAGTGTATCGAAGTTCGAATCGGAAAAATCGAAAAACCGAGTTTTCAAAACCCTAAGTTTCTGTTAATTTTTTTTTCTGTTCAAAACAAAATAAATTATACTCCAAAAATCATCTCAGGATTTTGTGAAGAAAGCCACCAAAAACGATCCAGCGATTCGACCAAAGAGCCGTGGTTCCGCGGCAATAGCAAGCTATTGCCGCGCAACCGCGGCCGTCTTGGCTCTTCACTGGGTCGAGTTTGGTGCAGTGTATTTCTGGCTTGGTTTTAGGATTTTTAAGATGGTTTATATGTGCCCAGGTTTTCCAGAATAGAAATTTGTTTTTGGGGGCCTATAAATCCGTACTTTTTTTCCGAACTTCAATACACTTTGACTAAAAGGTTATATCTGTGATGTTTATATGTATTGAACGTCGGCTAATCGCTATATGTCGATTAGTCGGGGTTATACATATCTGTGATCTATGATTGATGATGGTATGTGTATATAAATGGGTTGGATTGTCGCGGGTGAATAGCCGGGGTGGATGTGAGATGAGTGTTGCCTTTTCTTTCATTCATTGTAATATGTAAATTGATGTAATAATATTATTTGTATGGCCGCACAACCGGGTCGGGGTTGTAGCCGTCATTGTATAATTCTTTTTACTGTTTTTGCTCCTAGGATAGACCCATGGAGGGGTGCACAAACTACCGGGTATCTCGAAGTGCCGAGTGGCCTACTCACAGTGGTAAGGGAGGTTGCTTCGCTTCAGGTACTTGGCGGGTAGTTTGCCGCACCCGTAGGGGTCTCGGGTGGGGTATTGGCTATTCACCATGACCGTGTAATCCGCTTTTCGTTGCAGGCTCGAACGGATTGCGGATTCCTAGTATATCCAATGTATTTATCTGTGATCAGTAATGTCTATCATTGCTATATATTTATATATGATAACTATTTAGGCGTTGCTTATGTTTTACAGCCGCGCTAGCCCAGCCCCCGCTCTGTCGTTAGTTAAGTAACCTAACGGGTGATGACGGGGCCCCGTGGCGAATGCGAATGGCACAAGCGTACGTCATATTTTGGTTGTTTTCTGCAATGGTAGGATTAAATGATGGGACGCATTAAAAGAACTAATGCAAGAAAATAAACCAAGTAAAAGTCGATTGGAACACTTTGAAAACCACTCGGTTCTTTTCAAAACTAAACTTTTAAACGCGGAGCTTGAACCACTCCTTTTAAAAGCTATCTCGTTCCATCGATTATATCAAGTTCACTACGTTCACGGTTTCGCCAAAACCATTCGTAGCCCTCCGTCATTCCACATGAATGGTCAAAAAGTATTCAAGCTATGTATTTTGGCCAAAGTCAAGGCATGGTGATTGGTAGCTATTAGGTATTCATGTGCAGCATAGATAGATGCGTTGGTTTGGGACAGTCGTGCTGCCATTTTGGCCAAAGTCAAGGGTAGGTACGGGTGGGTCCAAATTAACCAGGAGAATGACGGGTAGAACTTGACATGTGACTTATGATATTTTGGCCAAAGTCAAGGTCATAAGAGCATGGGGCAAAAATCCACATCGGGAGTTTCATAAGTACTGAAACTTGATAGCACTGCATACCATTTGGAGTGTGATAATTCTGATAGGATTCCTTCGGTTTTATCACGCGATGATATTTGGATCCCGATCTTACTGTGAGTATATGCTACTCCTCAGGAAAACTCTCACTTAACGATCAATGCTATAAACTGTTAGGTCCACGTTACCTCTCCCGGTACTTTCGGGGATGCGGAAACGGTAAAACAAAATTTTTTCTAAACTTTGTAACATGGACCGTAAAAGCCGGATCTTTGCTAAACTAAACTAGCATACTTGCAAAGAAGAGTTAACTACTCGGCAAAGTGGTTATACCTAACTTGAACTCCTTCTTCTTGAAACCTAGTAGAGGTTGATGGTTCTTTCCGCGTAGCCTTCTTCCGTCAAAGATGGATCCACCTGAGGGTTCAACCTTCGGGCTCTTTCTCGAACTTAGAGTGAACTAGGATCTCCGGCTTGCTAAACCTTAAACCCTAGAGAGAGTAGAGTGTATCTATGGGGTGTTTTCTTTTCAAGGAGAGGGATTCTCAACACATGAGAAGGATTCTCCTTGAGCTTGAGGAAGAAGAAGATGAAGTGAGGAGAGAGAATCAATATGATAGAATGAACTATTTTCCTCTTGCAACCATAACAAAAGGAAAATGATTTATCTAATTAATAATAATAAATCAAAATGAAATAGTTGATGGTTGTATTTGGAATGGCCACCACCATCACTTTATTAAATGAATGTAAGCTAGAATCAAGGAGTATCCTTGCAAAGCAATGATGATGGTCAACATTCAACCATGGTCAACAAGTCAACCATGGTCAACAAGTCAACAAAATCAACCATAACATTATTTCATTTAATTACTATTATTAATTGATATTTCATAAATCCATTAGGGTTTGGAAAAAGACGACTGTCAACTGTGCATACGCACCCGTTCCGAAACCCTAATGAAAGACCTCATCCTCCGCCTCAAGCAACTGTGCATACACACCTGCATTCTCGTTCCGAGGAATAAGAATACTGAGAGATAAAAGCAACCCCAAAACATATACCAGTATCTGGCTCAAATCAGAGCCTGCCAGTATAATCCGTTCGGACTCCAAACGTGCACAAGTGCGCGGATGAGAACGAACCCTGCCGCAAAACCATGCGACCTCTACTCAGTTTTGCCCAGAGGCGAATAGCCCTCTGTGTGGGACTCTAAAGACTCGACGCTACGCTGGCAGTGGGTTTAACCACAGACCGCAAGCGGCACTAGCTGTGCGTAACGGTCCCCAGGTAGATGCCGATAAGAAGACTGACGAGGTAAAACCTATCTGAACTCCTACTGAGTCTGAATGTGACATTCTCCGTACAGTCCGGTCTGTTCGTCTGATACATCGCATGTCGGGCCTAGGGGGGCGGCAAGCGTCAGACCCCTAATAGCGGTACAAGTCGTGTCGGAGTGAAGCCCAGAACACCCTGAGATAACACTGGAACCTACCAGTATATCTCGCTTGCCCTGGCCAGGGACTACTTGTGTAATGGCTCTCCTAGACACAGCGCAATGTCAACCCCCAATACCGGGAGAGATGAATCCTGTCTAACCGTCACTGCCTCCAAGTGCTTCAGGACTGCTCCCAACTACTACCTGTTTGCATGACTCAGTAGAGCCGTGGTAGGGTAGCAATCAAAGTGCAGTGGGAACACACTCGAGGCGAAGTGACAGTGTCAAGTCAGCGGACTAAGCTGTACTCATGCCACCTGGGAACTGATAACTGACGATAGGTATAATACCAACCATCAGTTCCCGACGAGTCCTGTCCAGTGTACTCGTAACCCAACGAGCACCCGCATACTATCTCAAGTACGACGTACCGACGACTGTGGGACAGACCGTCTCCCATGCTGGGATGAGAAGCGCATATGCTAGTCTACTCTGGAGTATCGATGCCCTATCTCGGTACTCCCACGACTAGGGACGTGTATAAGGATTTGATTGTAGATTACCCAGCCCCCACGAGTGTGATCGCCATCACAACGCTTGTAATTAAGCAAAGATCCAAAGGGCTCTACTAATGCGTATAGGTGATATAATAAATAAACACACAAGTACACATTAAAGCAGAGACAAACCAAGTAGCATACTACTATATTGAGCAAGATTGTCTGTACAACTGTGAATATCCCAAGCTTCCATCAAGTAATATACATACTAGTATGATACAGTAATGGCCTCTAGGGCATATACACTAACAATCTCCCACTTGCACTAAGGCCATGTACTGGCGTATCGAAGACCTATCATCTCGATCAGCCGCTCGAACTGAGTCTGGGGTAAAGCCTTTGTGAATGGGTCCGCAGTGTTGTCCTTTGTGTCCACTCTCCGCACCTCGATCTCCTGTCGATCAATGATCTCCCTGATCAGGTGATACCGCCTTAAGATGTGCCTGGATTTCTGATGGGACCTTGGTTCCTTCGCTAAAGCTATAGCCCCATTGTTATCGCAATACAAAGGTATTGGGTCAACAATGGACGGAACCACCTGAAGTTCACAAATGAACTTCTTCATCCAGACCGCCTCTTTTGCGGCATCGCTTGCAGCAATGTATTCAGCCTCCATCGTCGAGTCTGCGATGGTATCCTGCTTGGAACTCCTCCAACATACCGCCCCTCCGTTGAGGGTAAACACAAAACCCGAGACAGACTTGCTGTCATCTTTGTCACTCTGGAAGCTTGAATCGGTAAAGGACTCGACCCTGAGGTCTCCATTACCGTAAACCAGGAACATCTCCTTAGTCCTTCTCAGGTACTTGAATCGGTAAAGGACTCGACCCTGAGGTCTCCATTACCGTAAACCAGGAACATCTCCTTAGTCCTTCTCAGGTACTTGAGAATGTTCTTCACTGCTGTCCAGTGGTCCTCCCCTGGGTCTGACTGATACCGGCTTACCGTGCTCAACGCGTAAGCTACATCTGGTCTTGTACATAGCATCGCATACATTATAGATCCTACCGCTGAAGCGTAGGGTATAGTGCTCATGCGAACCCTCTCCTCGTCAGTCTTAGGAGACATCTTCTTGGAAAGGGTAATTCCGTGAATTGCGGGTATGTTACCGTGCTTGGAACCCTCCATACTAAATCTCTTTAGTACTGTCTCTATATACCTGGACTGCGAAAGTCCCAATAGTTTCTTGGATCTATCTCTATAGATCTTGATCCCCAGAATGTACGAGGCATCACTCAGGTCCTTCATGGAGAACCTTTGTGACAAAAATAGCTTGACCGATTGTAGCATAGGAATATCATTTCCTATCAAAAGAATGTCGCCCACGTACAAGACTAGGAATACGACAGTTCGTCCTACAATCTTCTTATACACACAGGGTTCATCTTCGTTCTTGATGAAATCAAATTCCTTGATTGCCTCATCAAAACAGATGTTCCAGCTCCGCGATGCCTGCTTTAATCCATAAATGGATTTAAGCAACTTGCACACCTTTCCGCTGCTCCCACTGTCTACGAAACCTTCTGGTTGATCCATGTAAACGTACTCTTCCAAACAACCGTTTAGGAAAGCCGTTTTAACATCCATCTGCCAGATTTCATAGTCATGGAAGGCAGCAATGGCAAGTAGGATCCGAATGGATTTAAGCATAGCCACCGGAGAAAAAGTTTCATCATAGTCCAAACCAGGTCTTTGACGAAAACCTTTTGTAACGAGTCTAGCTTTATAGGTTTCCACCTGCCCATCTACACCAAGTTTCCTTTTGTAGATCCATTTGCATCCAACGGGTTTTACCCCAGGTGGAGCAATATCCAAGGTCCACACTTTATTGGCGTACATGGACTCCATTTCGGATTGCATTGCTTCCTGCCACTTATCAGAATCCCTACTGATAATGGTCTGCCTGAAACTGGTAGGGTCATCTTCTTCCAAGATGCAATCCTCTCGATCCCCGTCTATGAGAAAATCGTAGTATCTCTCGGGCGGATGAGAAATCCTACCAGATCTGCGGAGTGGCTGAGGTTCGTCTGGGGTTATAGAATCTAGCGGTTCCTCCAAATTTTCAGTTACATTTTGTGGTCGCTGAATTTCTTCCAGTTCTACCGAACTCCCACTAGTTTCTTTTGCAAGAAACTCCTTTTCTAAGAAGGTGGCATGGCGAGATACAAACACCTTCTGTTCCTCAGTGTGGTAGAACAGATATCCCAGTGAGTTTTTAGGATATCCCACAAATTTACACAGAACTGATCGTGCCTCTAACTTGTCTGGTTTCTGTGTTTTCACATAGGCCAGACAACCCTATATCTTAATAAACTTCAGACATGGTTTCTTACTGCTCCATATTTCATACAGAGTTTTAGGCACAGATTTGGACGGAACTTGATTCAAAAGGTATGCCGCTGTCTGAAGCGCATGTCCCCAGAATGAAAGAGGTAACTCAGCACTACTCATCATGGAGCGAACCATATCCAATAGGGTACGATTCCTCCGCTCCGATACACCGTTGTGCTGTGGTGTATAAGGAGGAGTAAGCTGAGAGAGAATACCATTCTCTTTTAAGTAATCTAGGAATTCCGTGCTTAAGTACTCCCCTCCCCTGTCAGACCGGAGGATCTTGATACTTTTGCCTGTCTGGTTCTCTACTTGCTTTCTGAATTCCTTGAATTTCTCAAAAGCTTCAGATTTGTGTTTCATCAGATACACATATCCGAACCTAGAGAGATCGTCAGTGAATGTGATGAAGTACGAGAACCCACCCTTTGCATGTATAGACATCGGACCACATACATCACTATATACGAGTCCCAAGAGCTCTGCTGCTCTTTCTCCATGTCCGGTGAACGGAGATTTGGTCATCTTCCCTTTGAGACAAGACTGACAAGTTTCATAAGATGAAAACTCAAACGCATCCAAGAGTCCATCTTTATGCAACTTACTCAGTCTTTTCTCTCCGACATGACCAAGTCTACAATGCCACAAGTAGGATTTATTCGTATCTGAATTCTTCCTCTTGTGTGTGTTTTGTATATTGAGAACTGTATTCTGATTTAGAACGTAGATACCATTACACAGTGTACCCTCTGCAACCAGTACCTTATGAAGGTAAATGTTCATGATATTCTTTTCAAGAACAAAGTTATATCCATCTTTATCGAGTAAAGAAACTGATATGATGTTGCAAACCATGGAGGGTACATAGTAGCAATCGTTCAAAATCATAGTCTTGCCATTTGGCAATACTAGGTGATATTCACCGAGGGCTGCCGCATTAACTTGTGCTCCGTTCGCTACTCTGAGCGACATATCACCCGGTGCAACTTTCCTACTTTTTCTCGGTCCCTGCAATAAATTACAGATATGAGATCCTGATCCGGTATCAAATACCCTGGGGGTAGGGCTGACCGTAAAACAGTTCTCAATTACAAGAACACCTGAAGTAGATGCAAAACCATGCTTCTTCTTCGACTGGGTATCCTGGAAATCCATACAATCCCCTTTCCCATTCTCATACTCATGACTGTTGTCACAAGTTAGAGCTGAACCAACTTTCCCCAGTCCCGAATAAGAATTCGGTTCGGTCAAGTGATACATTTTATTATCTTGATTAGGGCGTGAAAAAGGTTGCTGCCTGGAGAGAGAGAAAAGAAACACTCAGCGTATGCTCTTGCAAGATTAGATTGGTTTATTAATTTATCTAAACAGGATGTCTCCCACTGTTTACTCAAATTCTTCTTAAAACCCTTTAAAAGAAGAACTAGTCAGGATTTTAATTCACGTCACAATACTTGCTTAACCTTTCAGCCAGGCTAGTGTCGGTACTTCGAGGGAGGTTTTCCAACGTTTTCGCGAAGTTCCTTAATTCAAGAACCTCTTTTCCCTGAGGGCGTAGCCCCGCTTACACCTTTCTAGACACCTACTAGGTTTATAGCATTGATCGTTTAGTGAAATAATCTCCCAAGAGTAATCCAACTCATCAGTGGGATCGGGATCCAACTATCATTGTGTGATGATCTAGATGGAATCCACTCTAGTCACCATACTCCAGAAGGTATGCTGAATCTGCAAGTTTCAGTACTTTTGAAACTCCCGATGTGGTTTTTGCCCCTAGGACCCAAGTGACCTTGACGAATAATCAACAAATCAAAAGGTCCTAGTCAAGTTCAACCCGTCGTTATCCAGGATTGCATTAGACCCGCCCGCATGATCCTTGACGAATAATCAACAAAATCATGCGACCGTCCTAACCAATCGCATCTATCAGTGCAACAGAAAATTATTACTCAGCTACCGTTCACTGTGTCTTGACGAATAATCAACAAACGCAGCACGAATACTAAGTATTAATTATCCGAAACGACGGAGGGCTACGGCTGGGCTTTTGGCGAAAAACCCGTTAACGTAATGAACTTGATATCGTTGAAGGAACCTGGTATTCTTTTGAAAATATAGTGGCGAAAACTTTCGCTAAAGAGGTCACTCCCTGTGAAGGGATCTCGGCTCTTTCCTCGTCGAATGAGGTGCAGGATATTCCAAAATGAATACCTCGATGCAAAGCAAGAATAATCGACTATAGTGAAGTTATTACGCTGACGCAAACTTTTGTCCAAGGGGTCACTCCCGATGAAGGGATCTCGGCCCTTGCCTCATCGACTGAGGTGCTGGGCATTCACAACCAAATACCGCGATGCAAAACAAAAATGAACGTCCTTGCAATAACAGCTTTTTGAAAAATTGTTCCAACAACGTCTTTTAGGTTTATTTTCTTGCATTAGTTCTTTTAATGCGTCCCATCATTTAAATCCTACCATTGCAGAAAACAATCAAAATATGACGTACGCTTATGCCATTCGCATTCGCCACGGGGTCCCGTCATCACCCGTTAGGTTACTTAACTAACGACAGAGCGGGGGCTGGGCTAGCGCGGCTGTAAAACATAAGCAACGCCTAAATATAAAGCAATGATAGACATTATAGATCACAGATGAATACATTGGATATACTAGGAATCCGCAATCCGTTCGAGCCTGCAACGAAAAACGGATTACACGGTCGCGGTGAATAGCCAAAACCCCACCCAAGACCCCTACGGGTGCGGCAAACTACCCGCCAAGTACCCGGTAGTTTGTGCACCCCTCCATGGGTCTATCCTAGGAGCAAAAACTGTAAAAAGAATTATACAATGACGGCTACAACCCCGACCTGGTTGTGCGGCCATACAAATAATATTATTACATCAATTTACATATTACAAATGAATGAAAGAAAAACAAAAGCTCATCTCACATCCACCCCGGCTATTCACCCGCGACAGTCCAACACATTCATAGACACATTCCAATATCAAACACAGATCACAGAGATGTATAACCCCGACTAATCTACTTATAGCGATTAGCCGACGTTCAATACATACAAACATCACAGATATAAGCAACATAGTCAAAGTGTAGTGAAGTTCGGAAAAAAATACGGAATTATAGGCCTCCAAAAACAAATTTCTATTCTGGAAAATCTGGGCACATATAATATATTTTAAAAATCCCAAAACCCTACCAGAAGAACACTGCACAAAACACGATCACATGAAGAGCCTAAACGGCGGCGGATCCGCGGCGAGAAGAATACCTGAGGCCGCGGATCCGCGGCGGTTTGAAGGATTCATGGGATCGTTTTTGGTGGGTGTTCTCACAAAACCCTGAGCCGATTTTAGGAGTAAAACTTTTTACTTTTAGAGCACAAAAAATTTCAACAGAAACTTAGGGTTTTTGATTTTCCGGTTTTGCGATTTTTTTGTTTCGAACTTCCATACACTTCGCTACCAAGCTAGTTTAAGTTTAGTTAGGCTCTGATACCACTGTTAGGTCCACGTTACCTCTCCCGGTACTTTCGGGGATTCGGAAACGGTAAAACAAAAATTTTTCTAAACTTTGTAACATGGACCGTAAAAGCCGGATCTTTGCTAAACTAAACTAGCATACTTGCAAAGAAGAGTTAACTACTCGGCAAAGTGGTTATACCTAACTTGAACTCCTTCTTCTTGAAACCTAGTAGAGGTTGATGGTTCTTTCCGCATAGCCTTCTTCCGTCAAAGATGGATCCACCTGAGGGTTCAACCTTCGGGCTCTTTCTCGAACTTAGAGTGAACTAGGATCTCCGGCTTGCTAAACCTTAAACCCTAGAGAGAGTAGAGTGTATCTATGGGGTGTTTTCTTTTCAAGGAGAGGGATTCTCAACACATGAGAAGGATTCTCCTTGAGCTTGAGGAAGAAGAAGATGAAGTGAGGAGAGAGAATCAATATGATAGAATGAACTATTTTCCTCTTGCAACCATAACAAAAGGAAAATGATTTATCTAATTAATAATAATAAATCAAAATGAAATAGTTGATGGTTTTATTTGGAATGACCACCATCATCACTTTATTAAATGAATGTAAGCTAGAATCAAGGAGTATCCTTGCAAAGCAATGATGATGGTCAACATTCAACCATGGTCAACAAGTCAACCATGGTCAACAAGTCAACAAAATCAACCATAACATTATTTCATTTAATTACTATTATTAATTGATATTTCATAAATCCATTAGGGTTTGGAAAAAAACGACTGTCAACTGTGCATACGCACCCGTTCCGAAACCCTAATGAAAGACCTCATCCTCCGCCTCAAGCAACTGTGCATACACACCTACATTCTCGTTCCGAGGAATAAGAATACTGAGAGATAAAAGCAACCCCAAAACATATACCAGTATCTGGCTCAAACCAGAGCCTGCCAGTATAATCCGTCCGGACTCCAAACGTGCACAAGTGCGCCGATGAGAACGAACCCTGCCGCAAAACCATGCGACCTCTACTCAGTTTTGCCCAGAGGCGAATAGCCCTCTGTGTGGGACTCTAAAGACTCGACTCTACGCTGGCAGTGGGTTTAACCACAGACCGCAAGCGGCACTAGCTGTGCGTAACGGTCCCCAGGTAGATGCCGATAAGAAGACTGACGAGGTAAAACCTATCTGAACTCCTACTGAGTCTGAATGTGACATTCTCCGTACAGTCCGGTCTGTTCGTCTGATACATCGCATGTCGGGCCTAGGGGGCGGCAAGCGTCAGACCCCTAATAGCGGTACAAGTCGTGTCGGAGTGAAGCCCAGAACACC
Source organism: Agapanthus africanus (assembly GCA_030015575.1). Classification (NCBI taxonomy): domain Eukaryota; kingdom Viridiplantae; phylum Streptophyta; class Magnoliopsida; order Asparagales; family Amaryllidaceae; genus Agapanthus; species Agapanthus africanus. The sequence continues at coordinate 301,161,752 of CM057347.1, forward strand.
CTGAGATAACACTGGAACCTACCAGTATATCTCGCTTGCCCTGGCCAGGGACTACTTGTGTAATGGCTCTCCTAGACACAGCGCGATGTCAACCCCCAATACCGGGAGAGACGAATCCTGTCTAACCGTCACTGCCTCCAAGTGCTTCGGGACTGCTCCCAACTACTACCTGTTTGCACGACTCAGTAGAGCCGTGGTAGGGTAGCAATCAAAGAACAGTGGGAACACACTCGAGGCGAAGTGACAGTGTCATGTCAGCGGACTAAACTGTACTCATGCCACCTGGGAACTGATAACTGACGATAGGTATAATACCAACCATCAGTTCCCGACGAGTCCTGTCCAGTGTACTCGTAACCCAACGAGCACCCGCATACTATCTCAAGTACGACGTACCGACGGCTGTGGGACAGGCCGTCTCCCGTGCTGGGATGAGAAGCGCATACGCTAGTCTACTCTGGAGTATCGATGCCCTATCTCGGTACTCCCACGACTAGGGACGTGTATAAGGATGTGCTTGTAGATTACCCAGCCCCCACGAGTGTGATCGCCATCACAACGCCGGTAATTAAGCAAAGATCCAAAGGGCTCTACTAATGCGTATATGTGATATAATAAATAAACACACAAGTACACATTAAAGCAGAGACAAACCAAGTAGCATACTACTATATTGAGCAAGATTGTCTGTACAACTGTGAATATCCCAAGCTTCCATCAAGTAATATACATACTAGTATGATACAGTAATAGCCTCTAGGGCATATACACTAACATAAACTTAGTAGGTGTCTAGAAAGGTGTTAGCGGGGCTACGCCCACAGGGAAAAGAGGTTACTTAATTAAGGAACTTCGCGAAAGCGTTGGAAAACCTCCCTCGAAGTACCGACACTGGCCTGGCTGAACGGTTAAGCAAGTATTGTACGGTGAGATTGATCCTGACTAATCCTTTCTTTACGGTTTGAGAAGGGATTCGAGAGACAGTGGGAGCCATCCAGTTTAGACAAACTAAAAACCACTCTAAACTTGCAAGAGCATCATGCTAAAGTGTTTCTTTTCTCTCTCCTAATTGCAGCGACCATTCAACATGACCGGACTTAAGTTATTACTAGATAAAAACATACTGACAGGGCCAAACTACAAAGATTGGCTCAGGAATGTCAAGATGGCAATCACTTACGACAAGTTAGGGTATGTCCTTACCACTAAAGCTCCCCCTGTCCCAGGTCCCAAAACCAGTATCGCGGATAGGGAAGTCCGTAAGACATGGGAAATAGATTGCGCGAAGGCCAAATGCCTCGTACTTGCCTCGATGGACAACGAATATCAGAGGCGGCACGGGAATATGGACCTAGAGTCCATATTTCTTCATACAAAAGAACTGTATGGAGAGCAGTCTCGTATCGCAAGATACGAAGTGTTGAAGAAGTTGTTTTCGGAAAGGTTGGCCGTCGGATCATCGGTAACGGAACACGTGCTTAAGATGATTGGCTACATAGAGGAGCTCGCGGACCTTGGGACCACGTTGGAGAATGAACTCTATACTGATTTGATTCTCCAGTCCCTTCCTTCCACTTACGCCCAGTTTATTCTTAACTTCAACATGCAAGGAAAGGAGGTTGAACTTTCCGAACTTCTGAACATGTTGAGGAGTGCTGAGGGCACCCTACAGAAGGGTAGGGAGACATCCACTTTGTTTGTAGGAGGATCTTCCTCTTCTAGGTCCAGGGCGAAAGCCAAGGGCAAGAAGAAGAAAGCCCCCGCCAAACCAAGAGGCGGTGTCAGTAAAGTGGATACGAAGGGAAAAGGAAAAGCAACAAAGGTAGCGGGAAAGCTGGTAGGGAAGGAAGAATGCTTCTATTGTCACAAAAGTGGTCACTGGAAATAGGATTGCAAGGCTTGGAAGGCCAGAACACAGGATTTGAAGCGAGTTGCAGCTTTAGCTTCAGGTGTGTATGTTATTGAAAACTGTCTATCAATAAACTCTACATCCTGGGTATTGGATACCGGGTCAGGATCTCATATCTGTAATTCTTTGCAGGCGTTGAGAAAGCGTAGAGTTTTGAAGGCAGGTGACATGAACCTCAGAGTTGCAAACGGTGCTAGCATGGATGCTGAGGCCGTGGGGGACTATCACCTGGGATTATCGGATGGACACTTTTTGGTTTTGCGTAGTTGTTATTATGTACCAAATGCAACCTGTAATATCATTTCTGTATCTTTATTATCTAAAGAAGGTTATGAATTTGCATTTGTAAGTAATGTAGTGAACATTCACCTTAATCAAGTTTTGATTGGGTCAGGTACATTGAACAACGGTATATACGTATTAAACCAACCACAGATTTTCAATGTCCAGAATACACACAAAAGAAAGTCTCCAGATATCAATAAAACTTTCTTATGGCATTGTAGACTGGGTCACATCAATGAGAGAAGGTTGACTAAGTTACATGCAGAAGGATATTTGGATCCGTTCGAATATCAATCGTATGCAACTTGTCAATCCTGTCTCAAAGGAAAGATGACAAAGACTCCGTTTACTGGACACGGAGTAAGAGTGAGCAAGCTCTTGGGACTCGTACACAGCGACGTGTGCGGTCCAATGTCTACACATGCGCGAAGCGGTTATTCTTACTTCATTACTTTTACGGATGATTTTTCAAGGTACGGTTATGTCTTCTTAATGAAACATAAATCCGAGGCTTTTGAAAAATTCCAGGAATATAAGAATGAAGTAGAAAAACAAACAGGCAAAAGTATCAAGGCACTGAGATCTGATCGAGGTGGAGAATACTTGAGTGCCGAGTTCCTGAGTTACTTAAAAGAGAATGGAATTCTCTCTCAGCTTACTCCTCCATACACTCCGCAACATAACGGTGTATCGGAGAGACGGAACCGAACCCTATTGGATATGGTACGGTCCATGATGAGTAACGCTGAGTTGCCGCAATCGTTCTGGGGATATGCGCTAGAATTAGCTGCATACCTTTTGAACCGAGTTCTAACTAAGACTGTGCCTACTACACCATATCAGATGTGGTGTGGGAAAAGACCCTATCTTAATCACATTAAGACATGGGGATGTCCAGCTTTTGTAAAATAGCAGCATGCGGACAAGCTCGAGGCACGCTCAGTACAGTGCAAGTTTGTGGGATATCCAAAGAACTCCAAGGGATATTTCTTCTATTGCGAAGAGGAACAAAAGGTGTTTGTTTCTCGCCATGCCTACTTTCTAGAACACCAGTTCATAGAAAAAGAATTAAGTGGGAGCACAATAGAACTGGAAGAAATTCCAGAACCACGAGCTATTACTGAAAGCTTAGTAGAACCAGAGGGTTCGAAAGATCAGGACATTCCTACGCCACTCCGCAGGAGTAGTAGGCAGTCTCATCCGCCCGAGAGATACTACGGTTTTCTCATTGACGGGGATAGAGAGGATTGCATCATAGATTGTGATGAGACTACTGGCTTCCAGCAAGCCATTCAAAGCGTCGACTCGGTAAAATGGCTGGATGCAATGCGGACCGAAATGGAGTCCATGTACACCAACAAAGTATGGACGTTGGACATTGCTCCAGATGGGGTAAAACCCGTAGGATGCAAGTGGATCTTCAAAAGGAAGATTGGTGTAGATGGACAGGTTGAGACCTATAAAGCTAGACTGGTAGCAAAGGGTTTTCGTCAGCGACCTGGTCTGGACTATGAAGAAACCTTTTCTCCAGTAGCTATGCTGAAATCCATTCGGATCCTTCTTGCCATTGCTGCCTTCCACGATTATGAGATTTGGCAGATGGACGTAAAGACAGCTTTTCTAAATGGATATTTAGAGGAGTGTGTCTATATGGAACAGCCAGAGGGTTTCATTCAGAGTGGGAGCAGCGGAAAGGTGTGCAAGTTGCTTAAGTCCATTTATGGACTAAAGCAGGCATCGCGGAGTTGGAACATCTGTTTTGATGAGACGGTCAAGGAATTTGGCTTTATCAAAAATCCAGATGAACCATGCATCTATTGTAGATTTGTAGCGAGAACTGTAGTATTCCTCGTTTTATTCGTGGATGACATTCTCTTAATAGGAAATGACATTCCTATGCTACAATCTGTCAAGGGGTTCTTGTCATACAGGTTCTCCATGAAAGACCTGGGTGATGCCTCATACATTCTGGGTATCCGGATCTACCGTGACAGATCCAAGAGGATATTAGGACTTTGACAGTCCAGGTACATCGACACCATACTGAAGAGATTCAGTATGGAAGATTCCAAGCGCGGTAATCTACCGGCTTGTCACGGGATCACCCTCTCCAAAGAGATGTCTCCCAAGACTGATTTGGAGAGGGATCGCATGTCTATCATACCCTACGCTTCTGCGGTAGGCTCTATAATGTATGCGATGTTGTGTACCAGACCGGATGTGGCTTATGCACTGAGTGTGGTAAGCAGGTATCAGTCAAACCCTGGGGAGAAACATTGGATAGCAGTGAAGAACATTCTCAAGTACCTGAGAAGGACTAAGGAGATGTTCTTGGTGTATGGAGGAAAAGACCTCCAGATTGAGGCCTTTGCTGACTCCAGCTTCCAGAGTGACAAGGATGATTTCAAGTCCATGTCGGGCTTTGTCTTTACCCTCAATGGAGGGGCGGTGTGTTGGAAGAGGTCCAAACAGGAAACCGTTGCTGACTCGACTATGGAAGCGGAATACATCGCTGCGTCTGATGCCGCAAAAGAAGCTGTCTGGATGAGGAAGTTCTTGAGAGAACTTCAGGTGGTTCCGTCCATTGTTGACCCAATACCTCTGTATTGCGACAACAACGGGGCTATAGCTTTAGCGAAGGAACCCAGGTCCCATCAGAAATCCAGACACATCTTGAGGCGGTATCACCTGATCAGGGAGATCGTGGATCGCCAGGAGATCGAGGTTCGGAGAGTTGCTTCAGAAGATAACACAGCAGATCCATTCACCAAGGCCTTGCCCCAGACTCAGTTCGAGCGGCTGATCGAGATGATAGGTCTTCGATACGCCGGTACATGGCCTTAGTGCAAGTGGGAGATTGTTAGTGTATATGCCCTATAGGCCATTACTGTATCATACTAGCTTGTATATTACTTGATGGAAGCTTGGGATATTCACAGTTGTATATACAATTTTGCTCGAAATGTTAGTATGCTACTTGGTTTGTCTCTGCTTTAATATGTGCATGTATTTCTTTTAGCATATCGCTGATATACATATTAGTAGAGCCCTTAGGATCTTTGCTTGATTACCAGCATTGTGATGGCGCTCACACTCGTGGGAGCTGGGTGATCTATGTTGGAGATAGTACCCTCAGAGTCAATTATTGGATCACAGGCACGTGATTGCAATGATTGAGGGTGGACCTATCCCGGTAAGACAGTCTTACTCGAGATGATAGTATGCTATCTGGTTTACCTTTATCATCGTGTACTGCTTTAGGTGACCTGACAGGTCACTATTACACGTTGATAGAGCCCCTAGGATTCTTGCTTGACCACCAGCAGTATGAGAGCGATCATATAAGTGGGAGCTGGCAGTCTATAAGCACATCCTTAAATTGTCCCTAGTCGTGGGAGTTTCGAGACAGGGCATCGATTCTCCAGAGTAGACTAGTGTATACAGTCGAGACCCCGACAAGGGGCGGTGGCCGGTCTCACAAGCCACTGGTGTCAGTTGGTTCACCTAAAATGTATACAGGTGCTCATTGGGTTATGAGTACACCGGACAGGACTCGCCGGGAACATGCTAGTTGGTCTTATACCTGACGTCAGATAGCAGTTCCCTGGTGACATGTGTGCAGGTTAGTTCATCGACCTGAGGATCGTCATTTGTCTCGTGTGAGTTCCCACTGTACTTTGATTACTACCCTACCACGCTTAAAGGAGTCGTGCAAACAGGTTTTAGTTGGGTACAGTCCCGAGCCACATGGAGGCAGTGAGCGGATCTTCAGGGGTTCGTCTCTCCCGGTATTGGGGGTGAGGTCGCGCTGTGTCTAGGAAAGCCATTACACAAAGTCCTTGGCCAAGGCAGGAGATTTACTGGTAGGTATTCCAGTAGTATCTCAGGCTATTCTGGGCTACACTCCGACACGACTTGTACCGCTTTTGGGGGTCTGACTTTTACCAACCCCCTAGGCCCGACATGCGATGCTCATAGACGAACGGACCGGACTGTACGGATATTGTCACTGACAGGTTCAGTAGGGTGTCAGGATGAGTTCGCTCATCGACGTCCCTTTTGGTCAATAGCTGGTGGCCCGTTATGTATTGGCTTGTACCTCTGACGTGCTAGTGGTTAAATCCACAGCCATAGTATTGACGAGTCTTTAGAGTCCACCACACTTTCAGTTACTCAAGTTTCGGGCGAAACGCTGTAGAGGCCGTATGGAGATATGGCATGGTTCGATCAGATACGTGCAGTATTGCACGGATCGTGATCGGACGGATTTTACTAGCCGGCTTTGGCTTAAGCCGGATCCTAGTATTAGAGAGTGTAGATTTTGTCTCTTTGCATTTGTGTTCAGTGGGAATACAAAAGCGGGCATGTATATGCAGTAGCGGGGTTTTCCTGTAATTTATTACGGGACCAGTTCTCTGGAGTTGCCAGTTTGCATTCCGTTCCGGCCGGTTTTCCTTTGTTCTTTCCCGGCCGGACTTTTCCGATGGAGGGGGTTATTTGCAAGTTTGCAAATAACATTTGTGGAGGGGGTTTCTTGCATATGGATTGATTATGAAAGCATCTCTTGATACCATTCTTTTCTATCATCATTTCTTGATTTTTCATTCATGATGGTGATGTGAGTTGATTAGGAATTGATTTGAGATTGTTATCATTACCTTTTGGATGTGGTCACCCTCCACCTTTTACTACACTCACCTCCCTCTTGTATTAGGTTTTCCCTCCACCATTTCTTTGAGATGGCCGGCCACTTGATAAGGAGAAGAGGAGAGAAAAATGAGGGGGGTTCATTTTGTATGAGAAATTTTCATGATCTCATTTTGGCTTGTTCACAAAATCCTTCTCACCTCTCCAAAGTTCTTCTTGATTCCTCCATCAATGGCAACTACATAAACCCCAATGAGACATAGACTCTACACTAGTCTACAGCAAATCTTGGACGCGTCGGCTAGCCAACTTCGCGCCCGAGTTGCCTCGGTATAGAGGTGGGAGCCCGTAAAAGATTCCGGCGATGTGGTGCCCTTCCGGCGACGAGGTGGAGACCGGACATTCCGCGGGAGATCGGGACGACGGCGAGAAGACCGGAGGACTCGGATCACTCGGTATATCTCTTCCCTTTCTTGTAGTTAGCTAGGACTAGTTAATGGTTCGATCCGGGTGTTTAGTGCGCGGTGGTGCCGGTTTGCTAGTTTGCAAAAATTAAAGTTTATCACCGCTTCCGCATTTGGCCGTCGGATTGACGGCCGGGGCGCCGCCGTGCACTTACAGTGGTATCAGAGACTCGCCATTAACATAGTCTAGCTTTGTTTAATGTGTTTACATATCCGATCGACCAAAATTCCAAAAAACCCGCGTTTTCACATACATCAGTTTTCTGTTGAATTTATTCTTGCTCGAAAATTTTTTCAGGTTGTAGAAAAGTGATGTACTGGAAATTCTAAGAACAATGTAGAAATTTGATACAGTGATTCCACAGTGGGAGAGCGGAACCGCGGCCAAACACCCCTTTGGGCCGCGGTTCCGCCGCACTATAGTGTGATCACTGCGTCAAATTTCTGCAGTTTCCTTCTGGGATGATTTTAGGGTTTTTGGAACAATAATTTGTAGGGTTCCTAGGCACCCTAGTGAGGTCACACAAGGCATCGAACATGCCAATTTCAAACATTCTAGGTGCCGAGAGACCCGACTACGGATCGTTTGCTAGAAATCTAGGCGAAAAACAATCTAGTTAACACTTAACTAATGGGATATCGGAAATACAACCTTTGTAGATCCGGTGCTCCACATCCATAGCTCTGCAATGAGGTCCTCTCCGCTGTCCAAAAAGAATCCGGGCTCTAGCGTCGACTTCATCGGAGAATAAGCGAGCTAGGTCGTCGATGTCCATGCCGAAGATGATCTACGTCGAGGCATCGCTAGATCAAGCTCCACCTTCACCAAGCCTTGAAAACTTGTGAAGGAAACACATTCTACTACTTGGCAAGAGGTAGAGGATGAAGAAATAGGAAGTGGGTAAACTTTAGAATTGGATTTCTCACTCTAATTCTCACTTTGCCATTGAAGCTTGTGAAGCTTTTTCTTGAAGTGAAGAAGAAGAAGAAGATGAAAAATATGATAAGTTAATTTAAATAGAAAAATAAAACCATACTTATCATAATCTTTACCTTAGTTAAGTGTAGAGAATTGACTAAGGTTGGGTTGATGGTTAGGGTTAAGGATGAGAACAAAAAGTCATCAAGTCAAAGCTTCATGAAACTTCAACTAAAAACAAAAGTAGCCACCATTCATTTATCTTCCAATTTATTCAAAATGAATAAATAAATAAGATAAATGAATAAGTAAAACCCTAATCAACAACTTAACCTTGGTTTAATTCTTTATACTTAACCAAAAAGCATGCATCATCAAACATGATACAAACATGTGCACAAAATCATATCGCATATGCAATGCGCACACCCGAGTGAGAATATCCATTTAAAGTGAACCGATACTAGTTAATGCAAAGTAATATATCAAATATATAATTATACATTAAATCATTAAATCAACACTTGATTTAACGATCCGGTCATATCGCATATAACCAACCAGTATCCTATGTATCGGCTTATCGAATCAACCTTTGATTCGATAACTAGGGTATATCGCATATAACCTAATGGATACATTCATCGCGAGAATGGAATACGGTATCACATACACGCACTATTCTCGGTCCCGCACATATCTCATATGCGCTCCTATTTCGTTTCGCTTGAGCCAGGAAACCTCTGTGTAGGACTCTAAAGACTCGTCAATACGCCGGCAGCAGGCGATGATCATATCAAACACCCACAAGCCGCAAGCGGTCTGCTAAACGTAACGGCCACCCGGATATTGAGCGATCTGAAGATCGACGAGCAAGCCCGCTCACACTCCAGTGAATCCGACCAGTAACACTACCGTACAGTCCGGTCTTATCGTCTGATATGTCGCATATCCCGCCTAGGGGTGGTAAACGTCAGACCCCAATAGCTCGATAAGTCGTGTTGATATGAGGTCTATAACAATTCGAGAAACTACTGGTAACGCTTACCAGTAAATCTCAGCAACCCTGGCCAGGGATTTCCTGTTATAGCCAATCAAACACAGCGCAACATCAACTCCCTATACCGGGAGAGACGAATCCCCTCTTATCGCTCATTGCCTCCATGTGACTCGGGACTGTACCCAAAAACCACCGTTTTGCATGCCCTCTTGGACGTGGTAAGATGGAAATCAAAGCACAGTGGGAACCACACAAGACTTTATGACGATCTCGGGTCAACAGACTACTCTGTACCAGTGTCACCAGAGAACTGCCATCTGACGTGAGGTATAATACCATCTGGGAGTTCTCGGCGAGTCCGTCCAGTGTACCCAGTCTCTACTGAGCACCCGTATATCATCTCTGATGTCAAACACCAATGGATATGGGATCATCCATCGCCCATCTATATGGGTCGAGAAGGTATACGCTAGTCTACTTTGGTATATGATGCCCCGTCTCGATATACCCACGACTAGGGACTGTGAAGGATGTACTTATGGACTACCATGTCCCCACTAGTATGATCCGCATCATAGTCTAGGTTGTCAAGTACAGATCCTAAGGGCTTTACCAACATGTAACAGAGAGACAATCAGCATACACGTTAAGGTAAAGATCAACCAGATAGCATACTATCATGTCGAGCAAGAAAGTCCTCCCTATATATGTCCCAGCATCCACTACAATATACATCCTATGTACAGTAATGGCCTCTAGGGCATACATATAACTAACAATCTCCCACTTGCACTAGGGCCATCTGTAGCAGTGGTTGTAGTATCTCATACTCAACCATCCCATAAAAGTCTCTCTCTGGGAACAGGCCTTTGTGAGTGGATCCGCTGTGTTGTCCTCTGAGTCTACTCTCCTGACCTCGATCACCCTGGAGATCAACCATCTCCATGATCAGGCGATACTGCCTTAGAATATGTCTGGATCACTGATGGGACCGGCGTTCCTCGGCATAAGCCACAACTCCATTGTCTCACAATGGGAGGAACATAGTTCATCTCATGAACCAATATACACCCAAACAGCCTCTTTGGTAGCATCTTTAGTAGCGATGTATCTTGCCTTTATCGTCTAGTATGCCACGGTATCTAGCTTGGAACTCTTCCAATATACCGTCCCTTTACTGAGGGTAAAGACAATGCCTGCGACTGACATTCAGTCATCTTTATCACCCTGGAACCCTTCCAGTGATTCTCCCCAGGATCGATTGATACCATCTCACTACAACTAGTGAGAATCCTAACATCCAATTAAATCTATCTCATAGATCCAAAACCTAGGATTTAGGAGGTATCACTTTGATCCTATACGGAGAATCTTTGTGATAAACGGAGATTGATCGAGCGTAGCATAAGAAACTCCTTTCTTATCAAGAGTATGTCATCCACGTACTCTACGAGGATCATCACCATACTCCCTACTACCTTCTTGTTTATACAAGGTTCATCTACCATTTTGATGATGTCAAACTCTTTGACTAATCCATCAAAACAGATGTTCCAACTCCGCGATGCCTGCTTTATCCTATAAAGCATCTTGCACACGTTTCTGCTGCTCCCACTGTCTACGAGGCCCTCTGGCTGTGTACTTATAGACGCATTCTTCTAAAGCATCATTTAGAAAAGCAGTCAAGACACCCAACCACCAGATATCGTAGTCATGGTATGTAGCCGTGGCAAGTAGGATCTGGATGGACTTAAGCATAGATACTGGAAAAGGTTTCATCATTATCCACGCCTGGTCGATGATGAAAGCCTTTAACAAGTCTAGCTTTGAAAGTCTCAACTTTTCCATCTACACCAAGTAATCTTCTCAAGATATACTTGCTCCTGATGGGGATTTAACCCTTCAGATATAGCAACTAAAGTCCATACTTTGTCGGTGTATAAGGATTCCATCTCAGATCTTTAAGCATCCAGCCATTCTTACAGAGTCTTACTCCTGATGGCCAGCTCGAAACTAGTTGGGTCATCATCTCATGATGCATTCCTCGCTCCCACTGTCATAGAGAAACCGAAGTATCTCTCAGGTGGGTGAGGAACCCTACTAGATCGGCGGAGAGGCTGAGGTTCGTTTGAATCTACTGAATCCTTTGGTTCTACCAAATCATCTGCTGTAGTTTGTATAGCTGGAACATTTCCAGTTCTACATGACTGACCTTGCCTCGAGCTTGTCCGGATTTTGTTTTTAGACATAGGCCGGACAGCCCCAAATCTTAACTAGCTTAAGACATGGGCTCTTCCCATACCATATCTCATATGGAGTGGTAGGCTACTGATTTGATTGGAACCCTATTCAATAGGTATGCAGCTTCTTAAGCGCATTGCCCCCAAAAAGGAAATAGGTAACTCAGTAGTACTCATCATAGAGCACACCTTATCATATAGGGTGTGACTGCTCCACCCCGACATACCATCGTGCTATGGTGTATACAGAGGAGTAATGCTGAGAGAGAATCTCATTCTCCTTTAGAATAGTCCAGTATTTCCGTGCTCAAGTATTCTCCTCCTTGATCTCATCATAGGACATAATACTTATACCTGTATTTTGGTTCTCTACTTCGAACTTATATTCTGTGAATATCTCAAAAGGTTCGGACTTGTGTTTCAACAGGAACATATGTCTGAATCTCGAGAGATTATCAGAGAATGTAATGAAGTACAGAGAACCGGTCTTGGTATATGCAGACTGGGGATCTACATACATCAACATGTATCATCCCAAGAGTTCACTAACTCTTTCTCTGTTTCCAATAAACAGGGCTATGGTCATGATATCTTTGCGACATGACTGGAAAGTTTCATAAGATGTAAATTCAAACTGTTTTAAATATGCATCTATGTGGAACTTAGCTAGTCGGGTCGCATTGATATGACCTAGTCTACAATGCCTCAAGAAGGATTCGTTCATTTCTGAACTCTTCCTCTTGTGTGTGTTCCGTATACTAAGAACTGTAGTTTGATTTAGAACATTAATGCTTTTAGATAACGTGCCTGAACCGATCAACTTTTGATATAGGAAATGTTCAAAACATTATCCATCAATACAAAATTTTATCATTTCTTTACTGATAAAGAGAGTGATATGATTTTGTATATCAGGTTCGGTATCTAATCACATTCGTTCAGAATCAATGTATTGGTAATACAGGGTGACAGTGACCAACAGACTTGGCTGCAACTCTTGCCCCGTTTTCTGCCTCATGAAACTTATCACCCGTTCTCAGTTCTCTACCTTTCTGTAGCCCTATGTAACAGTTTACATATCTGGGATCCTGATCCGGTATCACATACCCAGGACGTAAAGGACACTGAGAAACAGTTCTATATAATGAACACACCCGAAGATGATGCATCAGCATGCACTCTCTTCGTTTGGGCGGCACGGGAAATCTGGTATTCCCCTTATTTCCTGCTCTGTCTTATAACAATTATAAGTTGGAGCGGGACCAACGTTCCCCAGCTCAGTATAACAAGCGGGTTCGGTCAAATATCCGTATTATTCTCTTGATTAAGGCGTGATATGGTCGCTACCTGGAGAGAGAGAGAAGAAAACACTCAGCGTGCGCTCTTGCAAGAATAGATTGGTTATTATTTTATCTAATCAGGATGGCTCCCACTGCTTTTTATCAAATCTTCCTTCAAACCCTAAAAGGAAAGACTAGCCGGGATTAATTACACACTACAAGTTCGCCAATCTTTCAGCCAGGCCAGTGTCGGTATTTTGAGGGAGGTCCCCCGTGCTTTCGCACGAACCTAATTAATGTAAACCTCGTTTTTCCAGAGGCGTAACCTCGTTGACACCTTTCTAGACACCTACTTGATCGGCTAATTGTAATATGTAAAACTCTCCCAGGAGTAACTCTTACTCGCAGCGGGTATCGGGATCCAACTATCTCATAGAAGGTATGCAATCTCATTGCAAATTTCAACACTTGAAATTCCCGATAATATTTTGCCCCTAGCAGCTATATGACCTTAACATAGTCAACAAATCATAAGTGCTAGTCAAGTTCAACCCGTCATTTCCCGATTGAATTAAACCCACCTGCACGACCCTTAATATAGTCAACAAAGTCGCACGACTACCCTAATCCAATCGCATCATATGCTTAAGCAGATAAGCACTAATTAGCTACCGCACACTACGCCTTAACATAGTCAACAAACGTAGCACGAATACTAACCAGTACTTATCTGAAATGACGGAGGGCTACGACAGGTTTTTCTGAACACCTATTGCGTAATGAACTTGATATCGTTGTAGGATCGAATGAATTTTTAAAAATGGAGTGTTTTTGAGGCTTTTCTAGTTTTGCTAAAGGAGTCACTCCCGGTGAAGGGATCGTCGGTTCTTTCCTCGTCGAATGAGGTGCGGGATATATCATATATATCACTGTGCAAAGCAAAAATACTTAAAAGCAATCAAAAGACAAACCGAGTGTGTAGCATCTGCCAGTTATTGCTAAAGGAGTCACTCCCGGTGAAGGGATCTCGGTCCTTTCCTCATCGAATAAGGTGCAGGATATATCTCATATACCGCTGTGCAAAGCAAGAACTGTAGCTACCTGTTTTATTTTGAAATTCGATTCTACAACATCTTAGGTTTCTTTTATTTCATTAATCACATTAATGAAGTCCCATCATTTAAGTACCTAAACCTCACAGATAAATATGACGTACACTTATGCCATCCGCATTCGCCTCGATGTCCCCTCATGCACCGTTAGGTTAGGTAACTAACGGCAGAGCGGGGCAGGGCTAACGGGGGTGTAAAACATAAGTAACGCCTATATAATATATCATATATACTATATACTGTATCTATCAAAGAACATCACATGATCAGATCACAGATATCGCAGCAGAAGAATCATATGAAATATTGGATATACTAGGACGTCCGTGTTTTCAATACGAGCCAGTATAAAACACGGATTCCACGGTCGTGATGAATAGCCAAACCCACACCCCTAGACCCCTACAAAAGCGGCAAGCAACCCTACCAATTCTAGAGTTACTCGACTCCTCGAGTTGGTCTCCCACTGGACTCCAGAACCCGGTTACTTGTGCTCCCCTCCTTGGGTCTATCCTAGTGCGGAAAAGTAAATAATATACAAACGGTGACATCTTCCGCAACCTGGAAGTGCCCCAATAAAATAATATTACATACAAGTTTTCACATGAATGAAAATGAAAAACACTCATCTCACATAAAAACCCCCCGACTATTCAAACACGACGATCCAATATAACATATCCAGCAACACATAACATCACATGTCATCAACGTAAGTAAACATGCGCATCCCAATTGTCGTTGACATATAGCAACGAAACCGGCGATATCACATATTACACTTACGGTCACAGAAAAGAAAGTGTAAAACTACAACAGTTGGAATCTGCAACCTCTCAGACATCGCATGCCTGACCAAATGAATTTCTTAGACATCGCATGCCTAACAATTATAAACCCCGCATTTTAGTCTCTTTATCGAAAACACTTTTCAATATCAAAGTCGGGCAATTCAACAAGATTCCCGACAGGCTGATCGAATACTCGTCGCAAACTTTAGTAGGCGGCCGCACCCCCAATACCGTCGACGAAGTGCACCAAGGCAGAACACCGCTGCCGCGAGCACCCGAACGGATGCTTTCGGCGACGGGGTTCTCCTACAGTCACTTGGTCGGGGCTATGGAGTGAGGCTGTCTATTAAGTTTACCCGGCGAGTATCCGCGTACGCTACGTGATTGCGACGGACTTTTGATCACATCAAAATTCCGTGGCAACCGATCAAGTGATACTAAAGTGCTATGTTTATAACATTCATTCAGTTATCTCATAACTTATTGTGAATTCTAATTATTGTATCCCATTCCGGATAAATAGAAAATGTCAAACTTTCCGATCGAACAATCGAACACCCAAGTTTTCCCGATACAGATCAACACATGAAATAAGTCTAACAACATTCAGTTCGTGCCTCAGTACCAACGGTCCAGCCGTAGAAGGGTCAAGCCAACGCCTCACATGTGGCACGCCGTACTGCCCCAAACCCGAGGTTCAAAGGGCAGTTCAAGACGGTCACATAATCGAGTTAAGGTTTGTTGTCTTCTAGAGGGACCATCGCGTTACTTGCACTACTTAGAACGTCGTTAAACTACGGAAAAATCCAACACATGGAAATTTCCCGACAGGGAAAAAATTGGGTATTTATATCCGGTCGAACTTTTTAACATATTCTAAAATTTATCCGGAAAGCCACACAGACAAAATTTGATAATCCGATCGAACATACGAATCCCCAAAACAACTCCTGAAAATTGAAACTCTGGAAAAATATCAAAAATACCCAGGAAAAACAGCACTGTATATTATGAATTACTGTGCAAATTTGGATCCCAGAAAAGACAAAACGGCCGCGGATCCGCCGCACGAGCCAAGCTAGTGCCGCGGAACCGCGGCGCATTGAAGGAATTGGGTGCACGAATTTTACAGTATCCCTTAGAATTGCCTGCTGATTTTTCTGCATATTTTTAATGTTGAAAAATCCCAGATTTTAGAAAAAGGACAGAGAGCTATTTTGGGTTCGTGTTTTCGGTTCGTCCGGGTTTCAAACTCCGTCTAGACTTCGCCTAAGGCTCTAGCTAGGCTCTGATACCACTGTAGGGTTCCTAGGCACCCAGTGAGGTCACACAAGGCATCGAACATGCCAATTTCAAAAATTCTAGGTGCCGAGAGACCCGACTACGGATCGTTTGCTAGAAATCTAGGCGAAAAACAATCTAGTTAACACTTAACTAATGGGATATCGGAAATACAACCTTTGTAGATCCGGTGCTCCACCTCCATAGCTTCGCAATGAGGTCCTCTCCGCTGTCCAAAAAGAATCCGGGCTCTAGCGTCGACTTCATCGGAGAATAAGCGAGCTAGGTCGTCGATGTCCATGCCGAAGATGATCTACGTCGAGGCATCGCTAGATCAAGCTCCACCTTCACCAAGCCTTGAAAACTTGTGAAGGAAACACACTCTACTACTTGGCAAGAGGTAGAGGATGAAGAAATAGGAAGTGGGTAAACTTTAGAATTGGATTTCTCACTCTAATTCTCACTTTGCCATTAAAGCTTGTGAAGCTTTTTCTTGAAGTGAAGAAGAAGAAGAAGATGAAGAATATGATAAGTTAATTTAAATAGAAAAATAAAACCATACTTATCATAATCTTTACCTTAGTTAAGTGTAGAGAATTGACTAAGGTTGGGTTGATGGTTAGGGTTAAGGATGAGAACAAAAAGTCATCAAGTCAAAGCTTTATGAAACTTCAACTAAAAACAAAAGTAGCCACCATTCATTTATCTTCCAATTTATTCAAAATGAATAAATAAATAAGATAAATGAATAAGTAAAACCCTAATCAACAACTTAACCTTGGTTTAATTCTTTATACTTAACCAAAAAGCATGCATCATCAAACATGATACAAACATGTGCACAAAATCATATCGCATATGCAATGCGCACACCCGAGTGAGAATATCCATTTAAAGTGAACCGATACTAGTTAATGCAAAGTAATATATCAAATATATAATTATACATTAAATCATTAAATCAACACTTGATTTAACGATCCGGTCATATCGCATATAACCGACCAGTATCCTATGTATCGGCTTATCGAATCAACCTTTGATTCGATAACTAGGGTATATCGCATATAACCTAATGGATACATTCATCGCGAGAATGGAATACGGTATCACATACACGCACTATTCTCGGTCCCGCACATATCTCATATGCGCTCCTATTTCGTTTCGCTTGAGCCAGGAAACCTCTGTGTAGGACTCTAAAGACTCGTCAATACGCCGGCAGCAGGCGATGATCATATCAAACACCCACAAGCCGCAAGCGGTCTGCTAAACGTAACGGCCACCCGGATATTGAGCGATCTGAAGATCGACGAGCAAGCCCGCTCACACTCCAGTGAATCCGACCAGTAACACTACCGTACAGTCCGGTCTTATCGTCTGATATGTCGCATATCCCGCCTAGGGGTGGTAAACGTCAGACCCCAATAGCTCGATAAGTCGTGTTGATATGAGGTCTATAACAATTCGAGAAACTACTGGTAACGCTTACCAGTAAATCTCAGCAACCCTGGCCAGGGATTTCCTGTTATAGCCAATCAAACACAGCGCAACATCAACTCCCTATACCGGGAGAGACGAATCCCCTCCTATCGCTCATTGCCTCCATGTGACTCGGTACTGTACCTAAAAACCACCGTTTTGCACGCCCTCTTGGACGTGGTAAGATGGAAATCAAAGCACAGTGGGAACCACACAAGACTCTATGACGATCTCGGGTCAACAGACTACTCTGTACCAGTGTCACCAGAGAACTGCCATCTGACGTGAGGTATAATACCATCTGGGAGTTCTCGGCGAGTCCGTCCAGTGTACCCAGTCTCTACTGAGCACCCGTATATCATCTCTGATGTCAAACACCAATGGATATGGGATCATCCATCGCCCATCTATATGGGTCGAGAAGGTATACGCTAGTCTACTCTGGTATATCGATGCCCCGTCTCGATATACCCACGACTAGGGACTGTGAAGGATGTACTTATGGACTACCATGTCCCCACTAGTATGATCCGCATCATAGTCCAGGTAGTCAAGTACAGATCCTAAGGGCTTTACCAACATGTAACAGAGAGACAATCAGCATACACGTTAAGGTAAAGATCAACCAGATAGCATACTATCATGTCGAGCAAGAAAGTCCTCCCTATATATGTCCCAGCATCCACTACAATATACATCCTATGTACAGTAATGGCCTCTAGGGCATACATATAACTAACATAATTTTGGGCCCAGAATTTCTTGATGTGCTACAGTAGTACTTGGGGGCCCACTTGGTAAAATTTGATCGATCGGATATTTTAAATACATTAGTTCACAGTATTTACATTATATCTGCGACCATGAATGTCACTTGATCGGTAAATCCTGTCTAACTGCTATAGCCCGGTTAGACGGATTTGCGAACGTGACCTTCACGTTGATGTTCTGTGTATTGCTGTGATGTTGCGGATTGGTCGTGGGGGTAGCCTGGATGCAATGCTAGTATAGTTTTTGTTGTATTATGTACATTTGATATTGCGGGGCGAGCGTCCGACATGTGGACTGCCGTTACTGCCTGTTTGTATTATTATTTTGGGGCACGACCAGGTTGCGGTCGATGTACCCGTTGTATGTATATTTTACTTTCTGTACTAGGATTACCCCGCGGAGGGGTGCACGGATAGCCGGGTTCTAGAAGGCAACAAGCCCGCATCTCATGGCATTGGGACGGAGGGGGCTTCACTCCAGGATTGGCGGGCTATTCGCCGCACTCGTAGGGGGTACAGGTTGACCTAGGAGGAGTGCCCGAGTTACTGGATTCCGTGAAGTGCTGGGTGGTCCATTCACGTTGCTGAAAGGGGCTGCCTCGCTTCAGGTTTTGGCGGGTAACTTGCCGCGACCGTAGGGGTCTAGGATTTCATTGCACAGGCTATCCACACGACCAGGGGAACGTCGGGTTTCAGTAGCGGCTCTGTGAAACCCGGGGATCCCAGATATCTGTATTTTTCTGTGATGCTGTACATTTCTGTGATGTTGCATTTTATCACGCCTTGAGCGAAATATAATATATTGGTATATATTAGTAGATGTTGTATATGTTTTGCATCCGCGCTAGTCCAGTCCCCGCTCTGTCGTTAGTTAGCTAACCTAACGGGTAATGATGGGACCCAGTGGCGAATGCGGATGGCATATACGTACATCAGTATATTTTCGTTCTTTGTGGTGTGATCAATTGATGGGACTGCATTGATTCGGATCAATGCAAGTTAAAAACAAACCTTATCTGATGTTGTTGGAACACTTTTCAAAAAAGCTGTTATTGCAAGGACGTTCACTTTTGTTTTGCACCGAGGTATTCAGTTGGAATATCCTGCTCCTCAGTCGACGAGGCAAGGGCCGAGATCCCTTCACCGGGAGTGACCCCTTGGACAAAAGTTTGCGTCAGGGCATTAACTTCACTATAGCCGATTACTTTTGCTTTGCACCGTGGTATTCAGTTGGAATATCCTGCAACTCATTCTACGGGGAAAGAGCCGAGATCCCTTCACCGGGAGTGACCTCTTTAGCAAAGGTTTTCGTCACTATATTTTAAAAAGCTATCCGTTCCTTCAACGATATCAAGTTCATTACGTTAAAGGTTTTCGCCAGAAACCATTCGTAGCCCTCCGTCGTTTCATATGGGTAGTCAATAGTATTCAAGCTGTGTTTGTTGGCCAAAGTCAAGGCACAGTGTTTGGTAGCTGCTGGTTATTCATATGCAGCATGGATAGATGCGTTGGTTTGGAACAGTCGTACTGCCTTATTGGCCAAAGTCAAGGGTAGGTACGGGTGGATTCAAATCAACCTGGAGAATGACGGGTAGAACTTGACATGTGATTTATGATTTGTTGGCCAAAGTCAAGGTCATAAGAGCATGGGGTAAAAATCACATCGGGAGTTTCAAAAGAACTGAAACTTGCCAGATATGCGCATACCTTCTGGAGTGTGATAGCGTGAGCGGATTCCGTCACGCTATCATGCGATGATAGTTGGATCCCGATTCCCACTGATGAGTTGGTTTACTCCTCGGGTGACCCTGACTAATTCTTCTTTCAGGTTTGGAGGAGAATTTGAGGTACAGTGGGAGGTTTCCTGATTAGATAAATTGGTAACCATTCTGATCTAGGATAGAGTGCACGCTGAGTGTTTCTTTTCTCTCTCTCTTCGGCAGCGACCATTGACCCGACCCTAAGTCTATGACTCAGAGAACAGAATTAACCGAACCTTCTTAAACACTGGCTTTTGGATTGTCAGAGTTGCAGACCTCATTGCCACTCCTACTTTTACCCTTTTCTCCAGAACACCCCGTATTACTGCGAACGTCCACTTCCATTGGACAAAACCATCGTATGGTTATATACGAACTCGAAGGAATTTATTCGAGGATGGTTTCAGGTTCTGGAGAAAACGGATAGGACTATTCAGTTGTCTTTTCCTTTTACCTTCTCTCCGGTTGCAAGTACTCCTTGGTTTAGGAGATAGTACACCTATTACGCAAATTGGATAGTCTTCTTCCAAACCTTATGCTGGTGCCGAACGGTGGGGAATGAAGAAAACCAATTAGCATAACGATGGTGTACAGACGGTATTAAGTAAAGACATATCAAGGGATTAGTAAGAGAGCAAAGTAAATTGCGACTGATATTCACGACCAAAACAAGTATTTCATTACCACTCCCACTTTACCTTTGTATTTCTCCAGGACACTCCGTATCACTACGAAGATCCACAGATTATTGGATAATCCATCGTATGGTTATATACGAACTCGAAAGGAACTTGTTCCAGTTCGGGGATGGATTCTGGTTCAGGAGAAATAGGAATAAGGTTTATTCGGTTGTTTTTTATCTTCACCTTCTCTCGCATTGCGAGTGCTCCTAGGATTAGGACAGTACACCCATTATGCTTATTGGATAGTCTTCTTCCAAACCATAGGCTGGTGCCGAACGGTAGGGAAGGAAGAAAACCACTTGGCCTAAAGGGGTGTGCAGAAGGTAATGACTAAAGACATATAAAGGGATTTGGAGAGGTGGCAAAGAATTATACGGTTACAGTCGTGAATCTGGAAGAGGCATTACTAGGAATACCGGGATACCCCGTCGAAACATTTCAATGTTTCAGTTTCACCGTGTACTGTTAATGGAAAACTGATTTCCCAATTAGACACTTACTCCAGGGTATGTATTTACCAGGTATGATCCTCACATCTGTATGGTTTTACAGATGATGAGTGGGAGTAAGTTATTGGGAATTGGGTGATCATCCTCATTATATCGGGATTCGTTGTAATCGGTGATATTTGAGGAAGTCACCTGGACTGTTTGCCGGCCGGCAAATATTTGGTTTTGAATATCCGCTGTCATGCACCAATTTCAAATTGATATATCTGTACGTCTATTTTCATAGAGTGAGATATACCTTTTTGAAATTATGTCTATGACATTTACCTATATCAGTTGATGGTTAGGTAAGGAGCATTAAACAGCGGTGTAATTCTTCTTAACCATAAGTACAGTTTTCAACCTACGACACACAGTGAATGAGTTATCAGACTCAAGGGACTTATACAGAGTATTGTATGTTGTCCAGGGTCCATCAGGACAGAGGGGTTGGTCCTCGTACTATATTCGGTTTACTTATGACTTCTCTAGTTTTTTGACAGGTGTTTCGTTGAAACACAGGGTCCGAATTTTGAGAAGTTATAGGTATTTGAATAAAGTAGAGAACCAGGTATTGCAAGTATCGGGATTCTTCAAAGTGATCCAAGATGTAGATACTTGTGTATGGTATTCAGTTGATAGTAGTGATTATGAGAACTTGCTTCTCTTTCAGGTTACTCATAATTGGAAGCATTCCTATGTTGAGTAATGCTGATCGGCCTCCTTCCATTTAGTTGACATGCACTGGGGACAGTTGCATGATTTGAATCTGGTTCAATTAAATCAGTGCCTCTGGTTCTATATTGGATATAGAACAGTTCATATCTTAACGTTGTTAAGGTACGGGGAGTTGTCCGGTTTATGATTAAAACCAGACACTGGACAACTCAAGGCACGTTTCTGTAATGGCTGTTTGTAGGTTGACCCAGGCTTTGACGAGGGTTGACTTTCTACCATCTGGAAGATCAATAATGATATTGTTCTGAACTCGCCACAGTTTTAAATAAAATGGATTTTTCAGAAAACAGTAGTGGGAGTATGGTAGAACTGGAAGTGATTCCAGAACCACAAACGATTACTGAAGATTTGATAGGAACCTAGAGATTCAATCTGGTTTGACATTCCATTGGCCACTCCGCAGATACGGTGGGTAACCTCAGGCACCCGAGAGGTACTCCGGTAGCCTCAAGGACGGTGGCAGGGAGGTTCTTGTTTACCCAGACTTGCCATTGCTGTTGTTCCGGACTGTGAGACCCGGCAGGAGGATGAGTATAGCGTCTTT
This sequence comes from Agapanthus africanus, assembly GCA_030015575.1. Classification (NCBI taxonomy): domain Eukaryota; kingdom Viridiplantae; phylum Streptophyta; class Magnoliopsida; order Asparagales; family Amaryllidaceae; genus Agapanthus; species Agapanthus africanus. The sequence goes on from CM057347.1 coordinate 301,184,145, forward strand.
CTAAACTAGTTTTAGAAATGTACGTGTATATGACTCTGCCAGAGGGTTGTCGTAGTCAGTGGGAGCAGCGGAAACATTGGTGGACAGGTGGCTTATGTCTATTTATGGACTAAAGCAGATATAGCGGAGATAGATCATCTATTTCTGATGTGACACTCATAGGTTTGACTTCATCAGAATAGGGGATGGATCTGTTAAGAAGGTAGTAGGGTGTGATGTCCTGGTATTTGATGACATACACAGAGTAGGAAGTGATATTCCTATACTACGATCGGTTATACTTTGGTCGTCACACAGTGATTTCTTCACATAGGACTTGGATAATATATCAGACATACTGGTTACTAGATCTATGGTTTTAGATCTGGATTTGGGTGGTTTCCCAATCAGGGTACTTAGACAGCATTCTAAGAGTATTTAGAATGGACGACTCCTGGCACGGTAATGTACCTGCAGGTGATGGAGTCACCCTCTCTAAAGGTGTCTTATAGACTAAAGGGGAGAGGGATGTGCAAGATTGGCAGATCACTTGCCAAGGCAATTGAGTCAATCATGAGATGTCAAGTACCACACCAGATGTTGTTCTTGCACTAGATGCAATAAGTTGACATTGATCCAATCCGGGAGAAACACTTGGAAGCATTTTTAGAACATAAGTGGATGTTCTAGGGATATGATAACGACAGTCTCATTCGGGAGACAGTTATCATTCCAGGCTTCCAAGGTGACTTGGACGACAAGGAGGTTGTCAGAGTTAAAGTTTTTCTTTCTGACGAGGGGCAGTATTTTGAACAGGTGGTCCAAGGCAATACTGAGGGAGGCATGGCGCAGGATACTGATTAAGTTCAGTTGACGATACAGTCTAAGAGGTTTGGATTTGGAGTTCATTTATGAGCTAGGTCCCTTCAGACATCCAGACACATTCCAAGACAAGTTTTGCCCATTTTGGGAGATGGGTTTCTCCGCGAACTTGAGATTATAGAGAGACATAGAAAGAAACATCAAGGCGGATCCACTCACTGAGGCTATTCCTCAAACGCAATAGTTTCGCAAACGAGCTTTGTGAGACTGACTAGTAGAGGAGTTGGGTGTTCGGTATCACACGGGCTGTGAGTATGCGACATCGCAATAATTAGCCTTGAGTGCAAGTGGGAGATTGTTGGAGATAGTGCCCTCAGAGTCAATTATTGGATCACAGGCACGTGATTGCAATGATTGAGGGAGGACCTATCCCGGTAAGACAGTCTTACTCGAGATGATAGTATGCTATCTGGTTTACCTTTATCATCGTGTACTGCTTTAGGTGACCTGACAGGTCACTATTACACGTTGATAGAGCCCTTAGGATTCTTGCTTGACCACCAGCAGTATGAGGGCGATCATATAAGTGGGAGCTGGCAGTCTATAAGCACATCCTTAAATTGTCCCTAGTCGTGGGAGTTTCGAGACAGGGCATCGATTCTCCAGAGTAGACTAGTGTATACAGTCGAGACCCCGACGAGGGGCGGTGGCCGGTCTCACAAGCCACTGGTGTCAGTTGGTTCACCTAAGATGTATACAGGTGCTCATTGGGTTATGAGTACACCGGACAGGACTCGCCGGGAACATGCTAGTTGGTCTTATACCTGACGTCAGATAGCAGTTCCCTGGTGACATGTGTGCAGGTTAGTTCATCGACCTGAGGATCGTCATTTGTCTCGTGTGAGTTCCCACTGTACTTTGATTACTACCCTACCACGCTCAAAGGAGTCGTGCAAACAGGTTTTAGTTCGGTACAGTCCCGAGCCACATGGAGGCAGTGAGCGGATCTTCAGGGGTTCGTCTCTCCCAGTATTGGGGGTGAGGTCGTGCTGTGTCTAGGAGAGCCATTACACAAAGTCCTTGGCTAAGGAAGGAGATTTACTGGTAGGTATTCCAGTAGTATCTCAGGGTGTTCTGGGCTACACTCCGACACGAGTTGTACCGCTTTTGGGGGTCTGACTTTTACCAATCCCCTAGGCCCGACATGCGATGCTCATAGACGAACGGACCGGACTGTACGGATATTGTCACTGACAGGTTCAGTAGGGTGTCAGGATGAGTTCGCTCATCGACGTCCCTTTTGGTCAATGGCTGGTGGCCCGTTATGTATTGGCTTGTACCTCTGACGTGCTAGTGGTTAAATCCACAGCCATAGTATTGACGAGTCTTTAGAGTCCACCACACTTTCAGTTACTCAAGTTTCGGGCGAAACGCTGTAGAGGCCGTATGGAGATATGGCATGGTTCGATCAAATACGTGCAGTATTGCACGGATCGTGATCGGACGGATTTTACTAGCCGGCTTTGGCTTAAGCCGGATCCTAGTATTAGAGAGTGTAGATTTTGTCTCTTTGCATTTGTGTTCAGTGGGAATACAAAAGCGGGCATGTATATGCAGTAGCGGGGTTTTCCTGTAATTTATTACGGGACCAGTTTTCTGGAGTTGTCAGTTTGCATTCCGTTCCGGCCGGTTTTCCTTTGTTTTTTCCCGGCCGGACTTTTCCGATGGAGGGGGTTATTTACAAGTTTGCAAATAACATTTGTGGAGGGGGTTTCTTGCATATGGATTGATTATGAAAGCATCTCTTGATACCATTCTTTTCTATCATCATTTCTTGCCTTTTCATTCATGATGGTGATGTGAGTTGATTAGGAATTGATTTGAGATTGTTATCATTACCTTTTGGATGTGGTCACCCTTCACCTTTTACTACACTCACCTCCCTCTTGTATTAGGTTTTCCCTCCACCATTTCTTTGAAATGGCCGGCCACTTGATAAGGAGAGGAGGAGAGAAAAATGAGGGGGGTTCATTTTGTATGAGAAATTTTCATGATCTCATTTTGGCTTGTTCACAAAATCCTTCTCACCTCTCCAAAGTTCTTCTTGATTCCTCCATCAATGGCAACTACATAAACCCCAATAAGACATAGACTCTACACTAGCCTACATCAAATCTTGGACACGTCGGCTAGCCAACTTCGCGCCCGAGTTGCCTCGGTATAGAGGTGGGAGCCCGTAAAAGATTCCGGCGATGTGGTGCCCTTCCGGCGACGAGGTGGAGACCGGACATTCCGCGGGAGATCGGGACGACGGCGAGAAGACCGGAGGACTCGGATCACTCGGTATATCTCTTCCCTTTCTTGTAGTTAGCTAGGACTAGTTAATGGTTCGATCCTGGTGTTTAGTGCGCGGTGGTGCCGGTTTGCTAGTTTGCAAAAATTAAAGTTTATCACCGCTTCCGCATTTGGCCGTCGGATTGACGGCCGGGGCGCCGCCGGGCACTTACAATCTATAAGCACATCCTTATACAGGTCCCTGGTCGTTGGACTATCGAGACAGGGCATCGATACTCCGGAGTAGACTAGCGTATGCGCTTCTCATCCCAGCGTGGGAGACGGTCTGTCCCACAGCCGTCAGTATATCGTACTTGAGATAGTATGCGGGTGCTCGTTAGGTTATGAGTACACTGGACAGGACTCGTCGGGAACTGTTGGTTGGTATTATACCTATCGTCAGTTATCAGTTCCCAGGTGACATGAGTACAGCTTAGTCCGCTGACTTGACACTGTCACTTTGCCTCGAGTGTGTTCCCACTGCACTTTGATTGCTACCCTACCACGGCTCAATGGAGTCGTGCAAACAGGTAGTTTTTGGGTGCAGTCCCGAAGCACTTGGAGGCAGTGACGGTTAGACAGGATTCGTCTCTCCCGGTATTGGGGGTTGACATCGCGCTGTGTCCAGGAGAGCCATTACACGAGTAGTCCCTGGCCAGGGCAAGCGAGATATACTGGTAGGTTTCCAGTGTTATCTCAGGGTGTTCTGGGCTACACTCCGACACGACTTGTACCGCTATTAGGGGACTGACGTTCACCGCCCCCCTAGGCCCGCCATGCGATGTATCAGACGAACAGACCGGACTGTACGGAGACTGTCACATACAGGCTCAGTAGGAGTTCAGATGGGGTTCACCTCGTCAGTCTTCTTATCGACATCTACCTGGGGACCGTTACGTACAGCTAGTGCCACTTGCGGTCTGTGGTTAAACCCACTGCCAGCGTAGTGTCGAGTCTTTAGAGTCCCACACAGAGAGCTATTCGCCTTTAGGCAAAATGAGTAGAGGTCGCATAGTTTTGCGACAGGGTTCATTCACATCCGTGCACTTGTGCACGTTTGCTGTCCGGACAGCTTATACTAGCGGGCTTTGGTTTAAGCCGGATCCTAGTATATGATTTGGGATTGGTTTTATCTCTTTGTATTCGTGTTCCTCGGATCACGAATACGGGTGCGTATGCACAGTTGCTTGAGACAGAGGGAGAGGACTTTGATTAGGGTTAATGACTATTGTCATTTTATTAACCCTAATGCTTATGTGTGTATTATTGTTAATTGATATTAGTTTAAATAATTGTGCATGGTTATGGTTGTTGACCATTTGACCTCCTTGACTTGTTGACCTAGGTTGACACTTTGACCATCATCATTTCATTTGGAAGATGCTCTTTGATCCTTGCAAATTGCATTAAAAATGAAATGATAATGGTCATGTCTTGATTAACCATGACAATTATCTAGCTAATTATCTAATTACAATAATTCACATATATATGTGAGAATGCTTCATATTTTCTCTCATTCTATTATTTCCTTTCTCTCTCTTGTTCTTCCTCTCCCTCAAGCTCTCCCCTCTCATGTGTTGAGAAACACTTGAGCTTGAGAAAAACCTCTTCTTGATAATCTCTACTCTCATCTAGGGTTCAAGGATTAGCACTTCTTGCACCCTAGTTACTTCTAGCTTGGAGTTGAAGCCAAATGTTGAGGCTTTCGGGTGGATCTTTCTTCGACGTGAGAAGACGACAAAGGTGACCTCTTTCCACTACTCCAAGGAGCAAGGAGAGAAGGACATAAAGCCTTAGGTATAACCTTTCCAACACTTAGCTAGTTTCTAGTTAGCTTTAGCTTGTTTTTGTTTAGCAAAGATCCTTCATAGTCAAGTCCATATTGCCTAAGCTCATAAAAACTTGATTTTTATTCCGTTTTCCGCCTCCCCGCAAGTACCGGGGTGGGCAACGTGGACTTACAGTGACTGCCATCACAACGCTGGTAATCAAGCAAAGATCCTAAGGGCTCCACTAATGTGTATAGGTGATATACTAAAATAAACACATGTACACATTGAAGTAGAAACAAACCAAGTAGCATACTACTATTTTGAGCAAGATTGTATATACAAGGTGAATATCCCAAGCTTCTATTAAGTAATATACAAACTAGTATGATACATTAATGGCCTCTAGGGAATATACACTAACACCTTCTTGCACCTTCTAGAAGGATTTATTTTGTCATGAGTTAGATATTATGGTTGATATTTTCTTATGACTCATTCTTTAACCCAACCAAACCCTAGCCCTAGTTAATTCTCTACAAGGGTTATCCTTGTCATCCTTAACCATGGTTGCATTATTAATCATATATTCATTTCATTATTCATCACAAAAGGTTTAATTCATTTTATCATCTTCTTCTTCAACCTTGAGCTTTGAGAAAAATTATTAGGTTTTTATTTTGTGATGTTTAATTGTGAGAAATTGATATAAAAAGAAAGCATAAATACTACTCCATCATCCTCATCTAATCTAGCCCATTAGATTAGGGTGTTCACCTCATTAGAGTGAGAGAGCTTGAGTTATAGCAATTTCGACGTAGATCATCGGAGAAAAGGAACACTACAAGCTAGCATGGATCGTTCGAGTCGTGGAGCCTCTCTTGAGTCCGGGAGATCGTGCATCGCTGCGAAGGGACTTCTAGTCGGAGCTTATGATGTGAAGGAGCGAACTACAAAGGTTGTAATCCCTCACTTTTAGTTGTAAAGATGTTTACTTGCATGTTAAACCCTAATAATCTAGTAAAGATCCCGGCTTTGGGTTGTTCGGCACGTCTAAATTTTTATTCGGGCATGGTTGATGCCTTATGAACCCTTGTAAGAGTGCCTAGGAACCCTACAGAAACACCAGTCTGAAGCTTTTGAGAAATTCAAAGAATATAAGAACGAAGTCGAGAACCAAATGGGTAAAAGTATTAAGATCCTTCGATCTGATCAAGGAGGAGAATACTTGAGCAATAAGTTCCTGGACTATCTAAAAGAGAATGAGATTCTCTCTCAGCTTACTCCTCCGTATACACCACAACACAATGGTGTATCGGAACGGAGGAATCGTACCCTATTAGATATGATGCACTTTATGATGAGCACCGCTGAGTTGCCTATTTTCTTTTGGGGTTATGCGCTTGAAACAGCAGCATATCTATTGAATAGAGTTCCCACCAAATCAGTGCCTACCACTCCATATGAGATATGGAATGGGAAGATGCCATGTCTTAATTTTATTCAGATATGGGGTTGTCCGGCCTATGTGAAAACACAAAATCCGGACAAGCTCGAGGCAAGGTCGGTTCTGTACAAGTTTATTGGATATCCCAAACATTCGCAAGGGTATATCTTCTACCACTCCGAGGAACAAAAGGTGTTTGTTTCTCGACATGCCACCTTTTTAGAAAAGGGTTTTCTTATGAAAGAAATTAATGGCAATATGGTAGAACTGGAAGAAGTTCCAGCTACAAAAACTGCAACAGAAGATTTGGTGGAACTAGAAGATTCGGTAGTTCCTAACGAACCTCAGCCGCTCCGCCGATCTAGTAAGGTTCCTCATCCACCTGAGAGATATTACGGTTTTCTCATCGATGGTGGGAGCATGGATTGCATCATGGAAGTTGATGACCCGACTAGCTTCGAGCAGGTCATCATAAGTGGTGACTCTATGAAATGGCTGGATGCAATGCGATCTGAGATGGAATCCATATACACCAACAAAGTATGGACTTTGGAAATTGCTCCTGAAGGGGTAAAACCCATTGGGTGCAAATGGATCTTTAAGAAGAAACTTGGTGTAGATGGAAATGTTGAGACTTTCAAAGCTAGAATTGTTGCAAAGGGTTTTCGTCAACGACCAGATGTGGATTATGACGAAACCTTTTCTCCAGTGGCTATGCTTAAGTCCATCCGGATCTTATTTGCCATGGCTATATACCATGACTACGAAATCTGGAAAATGGATGTTAAGAGCGCCTTTCTAAATGGTGATTTAAAGGAGTGCGTGTACATGACTCAGCCAAAGGGTTTCGTAGACAGTGGGAGCAGCGGAAAGGTGTGCAAGCTGCTTAAATCCATCTACGGGTTAAAGCATGCATCGCGGAGTTAGAACATCTGTTTTGATATTGTAGTCAAAGAGTTTGACTTCATTAAGAATATAGATGAACCTTGTATATACAAAAAGGTTGCAGAAAGTAAGGTTGTCTTCCTTGTATTGTACGTGGATGACATACTTTTGATAGGAAATGATGTTCCTATGCTGCACTCGGTCAATCTCTTCTTATCGCATAGCTTCTCAATGAATGATCTAGGTGATGCCTCCTGCATTTTGGGGATTAAGATCTATAGAGATAGACCTAAAAGGATACTGGGATTTTCCCAATCCAGGTATATTGACACTATACTAAAGAGGTTTAGTATGGAAGAATCCAAGCATGGGAATCTACCCACGATCTTTGGACTCACTCTCTCCAAAGAGATGTCTCCTAAGACTGATTTGGAGAGAGCTCGCATGCAAGGGATACCCTATGCTTCGGCGGTAGGCTCTATCATGTACGCGATACTATGTACCAGACCCGATGTAGCATACTCACTAAGTGTAGTGAGTAGGTATCAAGCAGATCCAAGAGAGAGTCACTGGACAGCTGTAAAGAACATTCCGAAGTACTTGAGAAGGACTAAAGAAATGTTCTTGGTGTATTGTAACGGAGAACTCCAGGTGGAGTCCCTTACCGATTTGAGCTTCCAAAGTGATAAGGACGACTTTAAGTCGCACTCAGGATTTGTCTTCACCCTCAATGTGGGGAGGGGGCGGTTTGTTGGAAGAGTTCCAAACAGGAAACCGTGGCAGACTCGATGATGGAGGCCGAATACATCGCTGCCAACGATACTGCCAAAGAGGCTGTCAGGATGAAGAAGTTCATAACTGAACTTGATGTGGTTCCTGTAAGTCTATGGTAGCGCCTCGGCAGTCATTCTGACACCAAAAGCGGAACAAAAACTTTTATAATTGGCGCTATCGCATACTATAACCCGGATCTTACTATTAACGCTAAACTAACAAACTGTAAAGAGGTAGAAAGGTTATACCGATCGATCCGAGTCCTTCGGTCTTTAGCCATCATCCCATGCTCCTCGCGGCAACTCTGATCTCCTATCTCCTCGACGAGGTGGCGCCACATGTACGGATCTTTAAACGGGCTCCCACCTCTATACCGAGGCAACTCGGTCATCAAGTCTGCTAAAAGAGATGACCAAGATGAAGTAGAGAACGAGTAGAATACTTTGTCTCAAACACCCTAGGGTTCTCATCGCATGAGAGGGATAGGGTGGAGGTAGAAGAAGATGTTATGGATTGAAAATGGTGAACTCAAGAAACACTAGTGAGCCAAAAGAAAAACTAAGCTCACAAACTTTTGTTATCTTTCTTCTCTTGTGAATAGATAAGAATGAGGATATATTTATCAAAGACCAAAGAAAATATCTAATGAAAAATATCTCCTCGAAATATCCATCCACAAAACAAAACACCATTAATTCTTCATGACTCACTTAGTGACTCATTAGCATGAGTCACTAATGAACATGCTAGAATAAATGTGTCATCCATAATGAGTCACCATTTCCAAAATCTAATAATCATTTAAACCAAAATGATTAATCCAAAAAGAAATGCATCTTCTAAAATATTCTCGTAACGGATTACGAAAATACCCCTCACCTGTATATGCATACCTGTATCCGTATTCTGATCGAATACGAATACGAGAGACTAAAATATTTCGACTCAATATAGTACATGGATCCGGCTTAAATCAAATCCCACCAGTATTATCTGTCCGAAATATGACACGTGCACAAGTGCATATGCATTTTCTGAACCCTGCTATAAAACCATACGGCCTCTACAACGTTTCGCCCGAACTTGGGAAACTATCTGTGGGGGACTCTAAAGACTCGTCAGTACCCTGGCATTGGGTTTAACCATAAGCACGTCAGCGGCACTAGCTGTGCGTAACGGCTGCCCATGTACTGACCGAAAGGGAAGCCTGATGAGCGTACTCATCCTGAAACCCTATTGAGCCTATCAGTGACAATATACATACAGTCCGGTCCGTTCGTCTATGAGTATTGCATATCAGGCCTAGGGGGCTGGTAACGTCAGACCCCCAAAAGCGGTATAAGTCGTGTCAGAGTGTAGCCCAGAACACCTTGAGATACTACTGGAGTACCTACCAGTAAATCTCCTGTCTCGGCCGAGGGATATGTGTAATGGCTCTCCTAGGCACAGCGCGATCTCACCCCTAATACCGGGAGAGACGAATCCCTTGCCGATCCGTTCACTTGCCTCCATGTGGCTCGGGACTGTACCCAAAAAAACCTTATTTGCAAGACTCCTTTGAGCCGGGGTGTAAGTCGATGTACTTCACCCCAGTACTTGTGGGGAGGCGGAATTTTCAAAAACGATCATGTTTAAAGAACGAACATCGACTAACCGCTTAAATCGAAGCTAAACTATAAATAACCGTACACAAAGTGTTTCTTAACTATTGTGTTTAGGGATTATACCAAATGAAACTTGTCCTTCGTCTTTACGATCTCCTTGTTCTTCTCGGCCTTCTCTAGGTAGTAGACGATCCACCCGAGAGCAAAACTCCAAGCTACACCTCTAACTTGAGGCAACTAATCTACTTTGATTGCTAATCAAAGAAGAAAGGATGATATAGAGTGAAGGTAATGGATGTTTAAGTCTAACTAAACCTTTGATCTCAACACATGAGGATTAAGGATTAGTTTCTTGAAGATGAGAGCTTGAGGAGAGAGAATGTGAGATGAGATAATGAGATGAGAGAGAGTGTATCATAATATATTATGAAGCATTCTTATTTTAGAAAAATGAATAAAAGAAATGAATAAGCATGCTTCATAAATGAAAAGAGGTGATTCATTAACATGAGTCATTAAGCATTTATGGTGCATTAATGATCATGATGAATCACCCTCATGACATCACTAATCTTATCCAAAGCTTATGTCACCTTAACCTCCTTAGTCACATCTTCTAGAAGCTTCTCGTACAATTACGAGAACGCCCCTCCAATCCGCAAAAATACGGAAAAACTTTAGACTGTAAAAATCCAATAACCGGATACTAGTAACTGGCTTAAACCAAAGCCGACTGGTAAAAACTGTCCGAAAGTCGTACGTGCGTAAACGCACGTATGCGTCCGAACCCTTTGTCGCAAAACCATGCAACCTCTATATCGTTTCGCCTGGAGTAGGAAACTCTCTGTGTGGGACTCTAGAGACTCGACTACTACGCTGGCAGTGGGTTTAACCACAGACCGCAAGCGGCACTAGCTGTACGTAACGGTCCCCAGGTAGTTGTCGATAAGAAGGCCGATGAGGAAACCCATCCGAACTTCTACTGAGTCTGATGTGACAATCTCCATACAGTCCGGTCCGTTCGTCCAAGACTATCGCATATCGGGCCTAGGGGGCGGCAAGCGTCAGTCCCCTAATAGCGGTATAAGTCGTGTCGGAGTGAAGCCCATTACACCCTGAGAAACTACTGGAACCTACCAGTAAATCTCGCTTGCCCTGGCCAGGGACTTTGCGTAATGGCTCTCTGACACAGCACCATATCTACTCCCAATACCGGGAGGGACGAATCCTGTCTAACCGCCACTGCCTCCAAGTGCTCGGGACTGCACCCAACTGCTACCTGTTTGCACGACTCCTTTGAGCCGTGGTAGGGTAGCAATCTAAGAACAGTGGGACACACTCGAGGCGAAGTAGCAGTGTCAAGTCTGCGGACTACGCTGTACTCATATCACCTGGGAACTGCTCACTGACGACTGGTATCAAACCAACCAACAGTTCCCTGTGAGTCCTGTCCGGTGTACCCGTAACCTAACGAGCACCTGCATACTATCTCCAGTACGACGTACTGACGGCTGTGGGACAGACCATCTCCCCAACTGGGATGAGAAGCGTACGCACTAGTCTACTCCGGATATCGATGCTCTGTCTCGATAATCCAACGACTAGGGACCTGAATAAGGATGTGCTTGTAGACTACCCAGCCCCCACTAGTGTGACTGCCATCACAACGCTGGTAGACAAGCAAGATCCTAAGAGCTCTATCAATACGTACACTAACATATTAAGATAGAAAAACCAAGTAGCATACTACCATGTTTAGCAAGACTGTTATATACATGTGAATATCCCAAGCTTCCATTAAGTAATATACAAGCTAGTATGATACAGTAATGGCCTTCTAGGGCATAAACACTAACAATCTCCCACTTGCACTAGGGCCATGTGCTGGCATATCGCAGACCGATGATCTCGAGTAGCCTCTCGAACTGAATCTGAGGAAGGGCCTTCATGAATGGATCAGCAATGTTCTCTTCAGTATCAACTCTCCGAACCTCGATCTCCTGACGATTAATGATCTCCCTGATCAGGTGATACCGCCTCAAGATGTGTCTGGACTTCTGATGGGACCTTGGTTCCTTCGCTAAAGCTATAGCTCCGTTGTTGTCGCAATACAGAGGTATTGGATCAACTATGGTAGGAACCACCTGAAGTTCTGTTAGGAACTTCTTCATCCAGACTGCTTCTTTTGCGGCATCGCAAGCAGCTATATACTCCGCTTCCATCGTCGAGTCAGCAACGGTGTCCTGCTTGGAGCTCTTCCAGCACACCGCCCCTCTATTGAGGGTAAAGACATAACCCGACATGGACTTGGAATCGTCCTTATCACTCTGGAAGCCGGAATCAGCAAAGGCCTCCAACCTGAGGTCTTTTCCGCCGTAAACCAAGAACATCTCCTTAGTCCTCCTCAGGTACTTGAGAATGTTCTTTACTGCTATCCAGTGTTTCTCCCCTGGGTCTGACTGATACCGGCTTACCACGCTCAGTGCGTAAGCTACATCTGGTCTGGTACACAACATCGCATACATTATAGAGCCTACCGCAGAAGCGTAGGGTATAATAGACATGCGTTCCCTTTCCAAATCAGTCTTGGGAGACATCTCTTTGGAGAGGGTGATTCCGTGACAAGCCGGTAGATTACCGCGCTTAGAATCTTCCATACTGAATCTTTTCAGTACAGTGTCGATATACCTGGACTGCGAAAGTCCCAACATCCTCTTGGATCTATCACGATAGACCGGATCCCCAGAATGTACGAGGCATCACCCAGGTCTTTCATGGAGAACCTGTGTGACAAGAATCCTTTGACAGATTGTAGCATAGGAACGTCATTTCCTATCAATAGAATGTCATCCACGTACAAGACGAGGAATACGACACTTCTGGCCACAACTTTACTATATATGCACGGTTCATCTGGATTTTTGATAAAGTCATATTCTTTGACTGTCTCATCAAAACAGATGTTCCAACTCCGCGATGCCTGCTTTAGTCCATAAATAGACTTAAGCAGCTTGCTTACTTTCCCGCTGCTCCCACTCTGATTGAAACCCTCTGGCTGATCCATATAGACACTCTCTTCTAAATTTCCATTCAGAAAAGCCGTCTTTACGTCCATCTGCCAGATTTCATAATCATGGAAGGCAGCAATAGCAAGAAGGACCCGAATGGATTTGAGCATAGCCACTGGAGAAAAAGTTTCGTCATAGTCCAAACCAGGTCTTTGACGAAAACCCTTTGCAACAAGTCTAGCCTTATAGGTTTCCACCTGTCCATCTACACCAATCTTTTTCTTGAAGATCCATTTGCATCCTATGGGTTTTACCCCATCTGGAGCAAAGTCCAAAGTCCATATTTTGTTGGTGTACATGGACTCCATTTCGGTCCGCATTGCATCTAGCCATCGTACCGAGTCGCCGCTCTGGATGGCCTGCCTGAAGTCAGTAGGTTCATCATCATCTATGATGCAATCCTCTCTATCCCCATCTATGAGAAAACCGTAGTATCTCTCAGGCGGATGAGACGGCCTACTACTCCTGCGGAGGGGTGCGGGAATGTTCTGTTCTTCTTGAACCTCTGGTTCTACCAAACTTTCAGTAGCAGTTTGTGGTTCTGGAATTTCTTCCAGTTCTATTTCGCTCCCACTTATTTCTTTTTCTAAAAACTGATTTTCCAGAAAATGGGCATTACGAGAAACAAAAACCTTTTGTTCCTCTGCGTAATAGAAATAATATCCCTTGGAGTTCTTTGGATATCCCACAAACATACATTTTACTGATCGTGCCTCGAGCTTGTCCACATGCTGCTTTTTAACAAAAGCTGGACATCCCCAAATCTTCATATGCTGAAGATGGGGTTTCTTCCCAGTCCACATCTGATATGGAGTGGTAGGCACAGTCTTGGTAGGAGCCCTGTTCAGAAGATATGCCGCTGACTCTAGCGCATAACCCCAGAAAGATCGCGGTAACTCAGCATTACTCATCATGGATCGTACTATATCCAATAGGGTTCGATTCCGTCTCTCCGATACACCGTTATGCTGTTGTGTGTATGGAGGAGTAAGCTGAGTGAGAATTCCTTTCTCTTTTAGGTAACCTAGGAACTCGGCACTTAAGTATTCTCCACCTCGATCAGATCTTAGTGTCTTAATACTTTTGCCGGTTTGGTTTTCTACTTCATTTTTATACTCTTGGAATTTCTCAAAAGCCTCGGATTTATGTTTCATAAGATAAATGAATCCGTATCTTGAGTAATCATCCGTGAAAGTAATGAAATAGGAATAACCACCTCTCGCATGTGTAGACATTGGACCGCATACATCACTGTGTATGAGTCCTAAGAGCTCGCTCGCTCTTACTCCTTGTCCAGTAAATGGAGTCTTTGTCATCTTTCCTTTGAGACAGGATTGACAAGTGTCATAAGATTGATATTCGAACGTGTCCAAATATCCTTCTCTATGCAACTTAGTCAACCTTCTCTCATTGATGTGACCCAGTCTACAATGCCATAAGAAAGCTTTATTTAAATCTGGAGACTTTCTTTTTAGTGTGTTCTGGACATTGAAAATTTGGAGTTGGTTTAGAACATATATGCCGTTATTTAGAGTACCGGACCCAATCAAACCATGATTAAGGTGGATGTTAACAACATCTCTTACAAACGTGAAATCATAACCTTTATTTGATAACAAGGAAACTGATATGATATTACACGTTAAGCTTGGTACAAAATAACAGTTATGCAAAACCAAAATATGTCCACTCGTCAATCCTAGGTGATAATCCCCGACGGACGCAGCTCCCACGCTAGCTCCGTTAGCAACCCTGAGGATCATATCACCTTCCTTCAGCACTCTACGGTTTCTCAGTGCCTGCAATGAATTGCAAATATGAGATCCTGATCCGGTATCCAATACCCAGGAAGTAGAGTTGATCGACAGACAATTCTCAATTACAAACACACCTGAAGTCGAAGCCACAGCTTGCTTCGGTTCCTGGTTCTTGGCGTTCCACGCCTTGCAATCCTTCTTCCAGTGCCCTTTCCTGTGACAATGGAAGCACTCATCCTGGCCAACTATCGGTACTGCAGTCTTTTTCTTTCCCTTCCCTCTCACCTTACTAACACCTCCTCTAGGTTTGGGTGCGGCCTTCTTCTTCCTTCCTTTGGCCCTAGCCTTGGACCCGGAAGAAGATGTACCGCCAACAAACATAGCGGGTGTTTCCCTTGCCTTCTGCAAGGTGCCCTCTGCACTCCTTAACATGTTCAGGAGTTCCGCAAGTTCAACTTCTTTTCCTTGAAGATTGAAGTTGAGGATAAACTGGGCGTAGGTGGGAGGAAGGGACTGGAGAATAAGGTCTGTATAGAGCTCATTATCCAAAGTCGTCCCAAGGTCTGCGAGCTCCTCAATATAGCCGATCATCTGTAGGACATGTTCACCTACCGATGACCCGACAGCCAACCTCGCTCGAAATAATTTCTTAGAGGTCTCGTATCTTGCTATACGAGATTGCTCTCCATAAAGTTCCTTTGTATGGAGAAATATGCCATCTAGGGACATATCCTCGTGCCTCCTCTGATGTTCATTGTTCATCGAGGCAAGCACGATGCACTTGGCTCTCGCGCAATCTAAATCCCAGGTTTTGCGGATTTCCTTATCCGCATTGCTGGATTTGGGACCAGGGACAGCAGGTGCCGTAGCGGTGAAGACGTACCCCAGTTTGTCATAGGTCAAAGCCATTTTGACATTCTGCAGCCAATCTTTATAGTTTGGCCCCGTCAGTATATTCTTTTCTAAAAGTAACTTAAGTCCAGTCATTTTCAGGGTCGCTGCAATTAGGAGAGA
Source organism: Agapanthus africanus (assembly GCA_030015575.1). NCBI lineage: Eukaryota > Viridiplantae > Streptophyta > Magnoliopsida > Asparagales > Amaryllidaceae > Agapanthus > Agapanthus africanus. The sequence goes on from CM057347.1 coordinate 301,199,601, forward strand.
GAGAAGAAAACACTTTAGCATGATGCTCTTGCAAGTTTAGAGTGGTTTTTAGTTTATCTAAACTGGATGGCTCCCACTGTTTCTCGAATCCTTCCTCAAACCATAAAAGAAGAATTAGCCAGGACTATTCTCACCGTACAATACTTGCTCAACCGTTCAGCCAGGCCAGTGTCGATACATCGAGGGAGGTTTTCCAACGCTTTCGCGAAGTTCCTTAATTAAATAACCTCTTTTCTCTGGGGGCGTAACCCCGCTGACACCTTTCTGGACACCTACTAGGTTTATAGCATTGATCGTTAAGTGACGAATATCCTGATAAGTAGCATATACTCACAGTAGGATCGGGATCCAAATATCATCGTATGATAATGTTGAAGGAATCCTACCAACATTCATCAAACTCCAAATGGTATGCATCTCTTTGCAAATTTCAGTTTCTTTAGAAATTCCCGATATATGTTTTTGCCCCATGCTCTTATGACCTTGGCTTTGGTCAAAATGTCATAAGTCACATGTCAAGTTCTACCCGTCATTATCTTGTCAATTTGAACCCATCCGTATATACCCCTAACTTTGGTCAAATGGTAATACGACTGTCCCAAACCAACTCATCTATCTTATGCAACAAATGAAAACCCAGCAGCTACCAAACACTATGCCTTGACTTTGGCCAAAATGCATAGCTTGAATACTACTGAATGTCCAAATGAAATGACGGAGGGCTACGAATGGTTTTGGCGAAACCGTGAACGTAGTGAACTTGATATAATTGAAGGAACCTGATAGCTTTTAAAAGGAGTGGTTAAATCTCCGCATTTAAAAATATCTGTTTTAAAATTAACCGAGTGGTTTCTTTTAAATTGTTCCAACGATTTAAACTTTGGTTTGTTTTTCTTTGCATTATAGATAATGCGTCCCATCATTAACCTATCATTGCAGAAAACAACGAAAATACAACGTCCTCTTATGCCATCCGCATTCGCCACGGGGTCCCGTCATCACCCATTAGGTTACTTAACTAACGACAGAGCGGGGGCTGGGCTAGCGCGGGTGTAAAACATAAATGACGTCTAAATAGCTATCATAAATATAGATATTTTACATTCGTCTGACGCAATGATATTCATTCCAGAACACAGATAAACAATATTGGATTTGCAAGCAATCTGTATTTCTTTCGAGCCTGCAAGAAAAGACAGATTACACAGTTGTGATGAATAGCCGATACCCCACCCTCGACCCCTACGGGTACGGCAAACTACCCGCCCGGCAGTTTGTGTACCTCACCTTGGGTCAGTCCTAGGAGCAAAAACAGTAAAATGAAATAATACAACGGTGGCTACAACCGCAACCTGGAAGTGCCCCGCAAAAATAATATTACAACAAATTACATTTACAACAAATGAATTAAACAATAACCCATTGCAAACCTCGGCTATACACCACAACAGTCCAATACAGTTTATATGCACAAACAGATATAACCATTACAGAAATGTGCAACCCCCTGCCAACCGACATACTAGCAGTTAGGGGAGGTTTACGAACACATTAAACAATCACAGATATAATCCAACATGCAAATACTGTACAATTTCGATCGATTAAACGACATTAATATTGCTCCAAAATCTGCTCTGTTAAACAGTAACCTGAGTAAATATTAAATATTCCAGAGAACCCCAAATTCTACAGAGGACCCACACACCAAATACGAGTCCATGACTCGGCAACTCGGCCGCGGAACCGCGGCAGATCGGTGGGATCCGCCGCCCTTCCGCGGCGCTTTAGCCGAGTCATGGGCTCGAATTTTTTGTGTGTTCTTCTGGACTGTTTACAAGCTCTCTGCACTTACCTGAAAAATTTTATGACTTCATTTTAAGTTCGACAGAAACTGAACAGATTTAGGGTTTTCCGGCTTCGTTTTTCCGTTCGAAATTCGTACAAATTTGCAATCAAGTTATTTAGTGTTTAGCGAGGCTCTGATACCACTGTAAGTCGATGTTCTTCACCCCAGTACTTGTGGGGAGGCGGAATTTTCAAAAACGATCATGTTTAAAGAACGAACATCGACTAACCGCTTAAATCGAAGCTAAACTATAAATAACCGTACACAAAGTGTTTCTTAACTATTGTGTTTAGGGATTATACCAAATGAAACTTGTCCTTCGTCTTTACGATCTCCTTGTTCTTCTCGGCCTTCTCTAGGTAGTAGACGATCCACCCGAGAGCAAAACTCCAAGCTACACCTCTAACTTGAGGCAACTAATCTACTTTGATTGCTAATCAAAGAAGAAAGGATGATATAGAGTGAAGGTAATGGATGTTTAAGTCTAACTAAACCTTTGATCTCAACACATGAGGATTAAGGATTAGTTTCTTGAAGATGAGAGCTTGAGGAGAGAGAATGTGAGATGAGATAATGAGATGAGAGAGAGTGTATCATAATATATTATGAAGCATTCTTATTTTAGAAAAATGAATAAGCATGCTTCATAAATGAAAAGAGGTGATTCATTAACATGAGTCATTAAGCATTTATGGTGCATTAATGATCATGATGAATCACCCTCATGACATCACTAATCTTATCCAAAGCTTATGTCACCTTAACCTCCTTAGTCACATCTTCTAGAAGCTTCTCGTACAATTACGAGAACGCCCCTCCAATCCGCAAAAATACGGAAAAACTTTAGACTGTAAAAATCCAATAACCGGATACCAGTAACTGGCTTAAACCAAAGCCGACTGGTAAAAACTGTCCGAAAGTCGTACGTGCGTAAACGCACGTATGCGTCCGAACCCTTTGTCGCAAAACCATGCAACCTCTATATCGTTTCGCCTGGAGTAGGAAACTCTCTGTGTGGGACTCTAGAGACTCGACTACTACGCTGGCAGTGGGTTTAACCACAGACCGCAAGCGGCACTAGCTGTACGTAACGGTCCCCAGGTAGTTGTCGATAAGAAGGCCGATGAGGAAACCCATCCGAACTCCTACTGAGTCTGATGTGACAATCTCCATACAGTCCGGTCCGTTCGTCCAAGACTATCGCATATCGGGCCTAGGGGGGCGGCAAGCGTCAGTCCCCTAATAGCGGTATAAGTCGTGTCGGAGTGAAGCCCATTACACCCTGAGAAACTACTGGAACCTACCAGTAAATCTCGCTTGCCCTGGCCAGGGACTTTGCGTAATGGCTCTCTGACACAGCACCATATCTACTCCCAATACCGGGAGGGACGAATCCTGTCTAACCGCCACTGCCTCCAAGTGCTCGGGACTGCACCCAACTGCTACCTGTTTGCACGACTCCTTTGAGCCGTGGTAGGGTAGCAATCTAAGAACAGTGGGACACACTCGAGGCGAAGTAGCAGTGTCAAGTCTGCGGACTACGCTGTACTCATGTCACCTGGGAACTGCTCACTGACGACTGGTATCAAACCAACCAACAGTTCCCTGTGAGTCCTGTCCGGTGTACCCGTAACCTAACGAGCACCTGCATACTATCTCCAGTACGACGTACTGACGGCTGTGGGACAGACCATCTCCCCAACTGGGATGAGAAGCGTACGCACTAGTCTACTCCGGATATCGATGCTCTGTCTCGATAATCCAACGACCAGGGACCTGAATAAGGATGTGCTTATAGACTACCCAGCCCCCACTAGTGTGACTGCCATCACAACGCTGGTAGACAAGCAAGATCCTAAGAGCTCTATCAATACGTACACTAACATATTAAGATAGAAAAACCAAGTAGCATACTACCATGTTTAGCAAGACTGTTATATACATGTGAATATCCCAAGCTTCCATTAAGTAATATACAAGCTAGTATGATACAGTAATGGCCTTCTAGGGCATAAACACTAACACGGGGTAGGGTAGAAATCAAAGCATAGTGGGAAGTCACACGAGACAAATGACGATCTCAGGTCGATGAACTAACCTATACACATGTCACCAGAGAACTGTTATCTGACGCTAGGTACAATACCAACTAGCAGGTTCCCGGCGAGTCCTGTCCGGTGTACTCATAACCCAATGAGCACCCGTATACATCTTAGGTGATCCAACTGACGCCAATGGCTTGTGAGACCGGCCACCGCCCCTCGTCGGGGTCTTGACTGTATACACTAGTCTACTCCGGAGTATCGATGCCCTGTTTTGAAACTCCCACGACTAGGGACCACTTTTAAGGATGTGCTTATGGACTACCCAACTCTTACATATATGATCGCCATCATACTGTTGGTAGTCAAGCAGGATCCTAAGGGCTCTATCAACGTGTAATAGTGATCAGTTACCTAAAGCTGTACACGATAATAAAGGCAAACCAGATAGCATACTATCTTCTTGAGTAAGACTGTCCTACCGGTATAGGTCCTCCCTCAATCATTGCAATCACGTACCTGCGATCCAATAATTGACTTTGAGGGCACTACATCCAACAATCTCCCTCTTGCACTTAAGGCTAATTATTGCGATGTCGCATACTCACAGCCCGTGTAATACCGAACACCCAACTCCTTTACTAATCAATTTCAAAAGCTCGTTTGTAAAACTCTTGTGTTCGAGAAATAGCCTCAATGAGTGGATCCGCCCTGATGTTTTTTTCTATGTCTCTCTTAATCTCAAGTTTGCGGAGAAAGCCATCTCCCAAATTGAGTAATACCTGTCTTAGAATATGTCTGGATATCTGATGGGACCTAGTTCATAAATGAACTCCAAATCCAAACTTCTTAGACTGTATTATCAACTAAACCCCTGCACCATGCCTCCTACAGTATCCTCTTGGACCACCTGTCCATAATACTGCCCCCTTCGTCAGAGGGAAAACTATAACTCTGACAATCACTCTGTCATCCATGTCACCTTTTGGAAGCCTGGAATGATAACTGTCTCCCGAAGGAGGCTGCCGTTATGAAATCCGTAGAACATCCACTTATGTTCTAAAACTTCTTCCGAATGTTTCTCCAGGATTGGATTAATATAAACTTATTGCATCTAGTGCAAAAACAACATCTGGTGTGGTACTTGACATCTCATGATTGACTCAATTGCCTAAGCAAGTGATCTGCCAATCATGCACATCCCTCTCCCCTTTAGTCTGTAAGACACCTTTAGAGAGGGAGACTCCATCACCTGTTGGTACACCACCATGCTAGGAGTCATCTATTCTAAAATACTATTAGAATACTGTCAAAGTACCCACATTGGGAAACTACCCAAATCTAGATCTAAAACCATAGATATAGAAACCAGAATGTCAGATACTATATCCATATCCTTTGTGGAGAAACAACTTTGTGACAACCACAGTACAACCGATCGTAGTATAGGAATTTTACTTCCTACTCTGTGTATGTCATCCAAATACCAAGACATCACACCCTACTACCTTCTTAACAGATCCATCCCCTATTCTGATGAAGTCAAACCCATGACTGTCACATCAAAAATTAGATGATCTATTTCCTCTATAACTGCTCAAGTCTATAAATAGACATAAGCTACTTGCCCATTATGCTTCCGCTGCTCCCACTGACCACAACAAGCCTCTGGCAGAATAATATATACATGCACTTTTAAAGCTAGTTTAGAACGACGGTATACTTAACCTCCTGCCGGGTCTCATAGCCTGGAACAACAGTAGTGTCAAGTCTGGGTAAACAAGAATCTCCCTGTCACCGTCCTTGAGGCTACCGGAGTACCTCTCGGGTGTCTGAGGTTACCCACCATATCTGCGGAGTGGCTAATGGAATGTCAAACCAGATTGAATCTTTAGGTCCTATTAAATTATCCGTAATCGTTTGCGGTTCTGGAATCACTTCCAGTTCTACCATACTCCCACAACTGTTTTCTGAAAAAATCCATTTTACTAAAACTGTGGCGAGTCAAGAACAATATCACCATTGATCTTCCAGATGGTAGAAAGTCAACCCTCATCATAACCTGGGCCAACCCACAAACTGCTATTACAGAAACGTGCCCGGAGTTATCCAGAGTCTGGTTTTAAGCATAAGCCGGACAACTCCCCGTACCTTAACATCGTTAGGATATGAACCATTCTATATCCAATATAGAAACTTTGGCACTTATTTAATTGGAACCAGATTCAAATCATGCAGCTGTCTCCAGTGCATATCAACTTAATGGAGAGAGGCTAATCAGCATTACTCAACTTAGGAATGCATCCGATTATGAGTAACCTTAAAGAGAAACAAGTTTCTCAAAACCATTACTATCAACTGAATACCAATCACAAGTATCTACATTTTTGATCTCTTTGAAGAATCCCGATACTTGAGACATCTGGTTCTTTACTTTATTCTTATACCCACAACTTCTCAAAACTTAGACCTTGTATTTCTATGAAACAATTGTCTAAAAACTAGAGAAGTCATAAGTAAGCAGAACATAGTACGAGGACTAACCCCTTTGTCCTGATGGACACTGGACAACATACAATACTCTGTATAAGTCCGTTGAGTTAAATAACTCAAAACCTGTGCATCGTAGATTGAAAACTGTACTTATGGTTAAGAACTACTCCGTTGTTCAATGTTCCTTACCCAATCGTCAACTGATATAGGTAAATGTCACGGACATAATTTTAAAAAGTTATATCTCACTTTATAAAAATAAACATACAGATATATCAGTTTGAAATTGGTGCACAACAACGGATACTCAAAACCAAATACTTGCCGTCCGACAAAAACACAGGCGACTTCCTCAAATATCACCAATTACAACGAATTCCGATATAATGAGGATGATCACCTTATTCCCAATAACTTCCTCCCACCCATCATCTGTAAAACCATACGGATATGAGAATCATACCTAGTAAACACATACCCTGGAGTAAGTATCTAATCGGGAAATCAGTTTTCCTTTAACAACGCACAGTGAAACTGAAACATGAAAATGTTTTGTAGGGGTATCTTGGTATTCCTAGTAATGCCTCTTCCATAATCCAATTCAAGACTGTAACCGTATATTTCTTTGCCATCTCTTCAAATCCCTTTATTTGTCTTTAGTCGTTACCTTCTGTACACCCCTTTAGGCTAAGTGGTTTTCTTCCTTCCCTACCGTTCGGCACCAGCCTATGGTTTGGAAGAAGACTATCCAATAAGCGTAATAGGTGTACCCTCCTAAACCAAGGAGTACTCGCAACTTGAGAGAAGCTGATGATAAAGGACAACTGAATAATACCTTATTCTATTTCTCTCGAACTGGGGAAAAAAGTAAAGGTGAAGTAGGAGTGGCGATGAAGTACGCGGTTTGGTCGTGAATGATAGCAGTCGCAATTAACTTTGCCCTCTTTCTAATCCCTTTATTTTTTCTTTACTTATTACCTTCTGTACACCCTACTTAGACTAATTAGTTTTCTTCATTCCCTACCTTTCGGCACCTGCCTATGGTTTGGAAGAAGACTATCCAATAAGTGTAATAGGTGTACTCTCCTAAACCAAGGAGCTCTCGCAACCTGAGAGAAGGTGATGATAAAAGACAACCGAATAAACCAATTCAATTTCTCCTGAACCTGGATCCATCCTCGAAGAAGGCCCTTCGAGTTCGTATATAACCATACGATGGATCTATCCAATGGAAGTGGATGTTCGTAGTAATACGGGTTGTTCTGAGAAATGCAAAGGGTAAAAGAAGGAGCGACAATGACTTATGCAACTTAGACAATCCAAAAGCCAGTATTTTAAGAAGGTTCGGTCAACTTGGTCACTGAGTCATAGTCTAGGGTCGGTCAAAGGTCGCTGCCAAAGAGAGAGAGAAAAGAAACACTCTGCGTGCACTCTAACCTAGATCAGAATGGTTATCTCTTTATCTAATCAGGAAATCTCCTACTGTACTGTCAAATTCTCCTCCAAACCTGAAAATAGAATCAATCGAGATCAATCGAAGAGTAAACTAACTCATCAGTGGGAATCGGGATCCAACTCTCATCGCATGATAGCGTGACGGAATCCACTCACGTTATCACACTCCAGAAGGTATGCGCATGCCTGGCAAGTTTCAGTTTCTTTAGAAACCCCCGATGTGATTTTTACCCCATGTTCTTATGACCTTGACGAAGGCCAACAAATCATAAGTCACATGTCAAGTTCTACCCGTCATTATCTTGTCAATTCGAACCCACCCGTACATACTGATTGGTAGAGTTTTTGCGTGCTTAGTTAATTACCGCAATCAAGACGGTTTCGCTTGTAGCTAGCCAGTTGAGTACGGGTCGTCCGCAGGGAGATGGGAATTTTTTTCTATGTGCTTTAACGAGTTAAGTCCAAATGTCCAGATTTGTTTGAGATTAACTATGTGCTAAAATGTTATGTAAAGAGAGCTTGTTAGGGTTAGGATTAGGTTAGTTTGAGTTAGGAGTCGCTCACTTCTTTCGTTGCCACTCTTAATATCAGTGTTACGGTAATCGGCAACAACGGGGATTAGCACGACTAGGAAGGAACTTGCGAGTATAAGCTAGGCTTTCCAACGCTTAAGTTCTTTCTTTTGGTGCTTGTCCGTCCGTTCTTGGCTCTTAACCTTAACCTCCTGTTAATTCAACCACAACCGGTCTCACTAAGGAATCACCGCTATCATATAGGATAGGGTGCCGTAAGGAGCGGATTGTGGTTCAATTAACGGGAGTCCGAATTAAGATGTTGGGCAAGGAAAGAGTGAGAGAGATTTCCTTCTCTCAAACTTTCCTTATCCTACCCTAACAGGTAAGAAAACTACTCACCCATTATAAGAAAAAGAAAATACAACAAAAGGAGGAAGATAGAAAGAAGGAAGTTGGAAGATTACAACTAGCTATTTGAGACCTCACCTTGGCAAGGATCAAGCTTAAGCATCATTGTTGTTAAGGATAAAGAAAAACTAGAAGAAGAAAGAAACAAACAACAAATAACAACAACTAGATTAGCAAATAAAAATTACAAGCAATTATAATTAACAAAAGAACAAGACAAGCATGATAAAGGAAAGAACTCTTTTATTCATCACTTCACTCACAAAAGCTCACTACAAGGTTTTAATGGAGAAGAGATGAGAAGAGGAAGAAGAAAAACAACATATATCCTAAAATCTAAATACAAGAATAAGCACACTTGGTTTTGACAAGTTCTGGACTATTTATAGGCAGGAAACTGGAAACCTAGGGCAAAAATCTGCCTCTATATACAATTACCAAACTGCCCCTAAAATACGACCCACTGAAGACATAGTCAGGCCGCGGTTTTCGCGGCCTAAGCCTGCTTATGCCGCGGAACCGCGACTATAATAGGGAGTTAGGCCATCGGATTTTGTGGGGTTCCCTGGTTTGATGTTGTCTGCTAAGTGGTATAAGTTTTTTCTTAGAAACTCTTCACAATTTTTCCAGAATTCCAGCAGATCAAAAGGTGATTTGATGTGGATCTTTTGTCATGATTTTTCTTGAGCTCCGCATAGATATGTTGGATCTTGTGTTGCCATTGAACTTTGTGCATGAAAATGACACCGATTTGCCATTTTGTCCCTTAAACTGGTGTGCGGCAACATACGGATAGAGAGCGGAGACCCGTGTTTTATCTGTGGTTGGCAGTAATCCGGAATTTATCGTGCTTTTTCATGAATTTCATTGTTTAGAGCTGAGAACCTGTATCCTGCAATTAACTAGCAAACACGGCTCAAGAGTACCTACCGATAAGCAATGTGATAAAAATTGGGCGGTATAAAAATGCAAAAATCCGATATGAATACATACCCTTGACGAAAGCCAACAAGGTAATACGACTGTCCCAAACCAACTCATCTATCTATGCAACAGAATAGCAACAAGCAGCTACCATCCATTATGCCTTGACGAAGGCCAACAAACATAGCATGAATACTACGTGCTACCGTCTGAAACGACGGAGGGCTACGGCTGGTTTTTGGCGAAAAACCATTAACGTAATGAACTTGATCTCGTTGAAGGAACCTGATAGCTTTTTAAAAAAATATAGTGGCGAAAACCTTTGCTAAAGAGGTCACTCCCGGTGAAGGGATCTCAGCTCTTTCCTGGTGGAATGAGGTGCAGGATATTCCAATTGAATACCGTGATGCAAAGCAACATGTAATCGATTATAGTGAAGTTATTACCCTGATACAAACTTCTACCCAAGGGGTCACTCCCGGTGAAGGGATCTCGGCCCTTGCCTCGTCGAATGAGGTGCAGGATATTCCAACTGAATACCACTATGCAAAACAAAAGAAAACGTCTTTGTAATAACACTTTTTAAAACTGTTCCAACAACATCCAAACAGGTTTGTTTTCCTTTGCATTGATCAGAATCAACACAGTCCCATCAATTAATCACACCAGAAAAGAACGAAAATAAAATGTACGTATATGCCATCCGCATTCGTCACTGGGTCCCATCTTTACCCGTTAGGTTACTTAATTAACGACAGAGCGGGGACTGGACTAGCGCGGGTGCAAAACATATACAACATCTACTAGTATATATACCAATATACAATAATCGCTCCAGGCATGATAAATGCAACATTACAGACAAGTAATAAGTATCACAGAACAATACAGATAATCTGGGATCCCCGGGTTTCACGGAGCCGCTATTGAAACCCGACGTTCCCCTGGTCGTGTGGATAGCCTGTGTAATGAAACCTAGACCCCTACGTATGCGGCAAGTTACCCGCCAAAACCTGAAGCGAGGCAGCCCCTACGGCAAAGTGAATGGACCACCCTGCACTTCACGGAATCCGGTAACTTGAGCACCCTTCCTTGGGTCAACCTGTACCCCCTACGAGTGCGGCGAATAGTCTGCCAATTCTAGAGTGAGGCCCCTTTGCCTCTCAAAGCCATGAGATACGGACCCGTTACCCTCCAGAACCCGGCTATCCGTGCACTCCGTCGTGGGGTAAATCTAGTACAGAAATGAAAAATATGTACAACGGGTACATCGACCTCAGCCCTGTCGTGCCCCAAAAGAATATTATACAAACAGGCAATAACGGCAGTCCACATGTTGGACGCTCGCTCCGCAATATCAAATATACAAATAATTCCAAACTTCACTACCATTGCACACTGCTATCCACCACGACAAATCCGCAACATCACAGCACAATACAGAACATCAATGCGAATGTCACGTTCGTAAACCCGTCTAAAAGGACTATAGCAATTAGACGCAATTTACCGCTCGAATGACATTCACGGTCGGAGATATAATGTAAGTACTGTAAACTAACAAGTTTAAAATTCCGATCGACAAAACTTCCCGAAGTGGGCCCCACATACATCTGCAGTACTCAAATAAAATATGGGCCCAAAAACAAATATTCCAGAAACCACAATTCCCTATGCAAAAGCCCAGAAGAAAAAAAAGGTGTACTGTTACCACTAACTGGCGGTGGAACCGCGGCCAAACCATGGTTTGTGCGGCGGTTCCGCGGCAGCACAGTGGTTTCAGTCGACCAAATTTCATCAGAATTCTTAAAAAAGCCTGTTCGATTTTCTGAGATGCACAAAATTATTTTTAGACCAGTTTTAAAAATCGATAGAAACTTTAGCCTGGAAATCGCGGTTTTGGAAATTTCGTTCGATCAATGTTTTAAACGCGTTAGAACAAGTTAGTAAAGGTTAATGGCGTGGCTTTGATACCATATAAGTCTACGGTAGCGCCCCGGCCGTCATTCTGACGCCAAACGCGGAACAAAAACTTTTATAACTGGCGCTATCGCATACTATAACCCGGATCTTGCCATTAACGCTAAACTAACAAACTGTAAAGACGTAGAAAGGCTATACCGATCGATCTGAGTCCTTCGGTCTTTAGCCATCAACCCACGCTCCTCGCGGTAACTCCGATCTCCTATTTCATCGACGAGGTGTCGCCACATCTACGGATCTTTAAACGGGCTCCCGCCTCTATACCGAGGAAACTCGGTCATCAAGTCTGCTAAAAGAGATGACCAAGATGAAGTAAAGAACGAGTAGAATACTTTGTCTCAAACACCCTAGGGTTCTCATCGCATGAGAGGGGTAGGGTGGAGGTAGAAGAAGATGTTATGGATTGAAAATGGTGAACTCAAGAAACACTAGTGAGCCAAAAGAAAAACTAAGCTCATAAACTTTTGTTATCTTTCTTCTCTTGTGAATAAATAAAAATGAGGATATATTTATCAAAGACCGAAGAAAATATCTAATGAAAAATATCTCCTCAAAATATCCATCCACAAAACAAAACACCATTAATTCTTCACGACTCACTTAGTGACTCATTAGCATGAGTCACTAATGAACATGCTAGAATAAATGTGTTATCCATAATGAGTCACCATTTCCAAAATCCAATAATCATTTAAACCAAAATTATTAATCCAAAAACAAATGCATCTTTTAAAATATTCTCGTAACGGATTACGAAAATACCCCTCACCTGTATATACATACCTGTATCCATATTCCGACCGAATACGAATACGAGAGACTAAAATATTCCGACTCAATATAATACATGGATCCGGCTTAAACCAAAGCCTACCAGTATTATCTGTCCGAAATATGACACGTGCACAAGTGCACGTGCATTTTCCGAACCTGCCATAAAACCATACGGCCTCTACAACGTTTCGCCCGAACTTGGGAAACTATCTGTGGGGAACTCTAAAGACTCGTTAGTACCCTGGCAGTGGATTTAACCACAAGCACGTCAGTGGCACTAGCTGTGCGTAACGGCTGCCCATGCACTAACCGAAAGGGAAGCCTGATGAGCGAACTCATTCTGGAACCCTACTGAGCCTATCAGTGACAATATACATACAATTCGGTCCGTTCGTCTATGAGTATTGCATATCGGGCCTAGGGGGCTGGTAACGTCAGACCCCTAAAATTGGTATTAGTCGTGTCAGAGTGTAGCCCAGAACATCTTGAGATACTACTGGAGTACCTACCAGTAAATCTCCTGCCTCGGCCGAGGGCTATGTGTAATGGCTCTCCTAGACACAGCGCGATCTCACCCCCAATACCGGGAGAGACGAATCCCCTGCCGATCCGCTCACTTGCCTCCATGTGGCTCAAGACTGTACCCAAAAAAAACCTATTTGCACGACTCCTTTGAGCCGTGGTAGGGTAGAAATCAAAGCACAGTGGGAACTCACACGAGACAAATGATGATCTCAGGTCGATGAACTAACCTATACACATGTCACCAGGGAACTGCTATCTCACGCTAGGTATAATACCAACTAGCAGGTTCCTGGCGAGTCCTGTCCGGTGTACTCATAACCCAATGAGCACCTGTATACATCTTAGGTGATCCAACTGACACCAGTGGCTTGTGAGACTGGCCACCGCCCCTCGTCTGTATACACTAGTCTACTCCGGAGTATCGATGCCCTGTCTCGAAACTCCCACGACTAGGGACCACTTTTAAGGATGTGCTTATGGACTACCCAACTCTCACGTATATGATCGCCATCATACTGTTGGTAGTCAAGCAGGATCCTAAGGGCTCTATCAACGTGTAATAGTGGTCAGTCACCTAAAGCTGTACACGATGATAATGGCAAACCAGATAGTATACTATCATCTCGAGTAAGACTGTCCTACCGGTATAGGTCCTCCCTCAATCATTGCAATCACATACCTGCGATCCAATAATTGACTTTGAGGGCACTACATCTAACAGTTCCATCCATTGAGCATCCAATACCTTTGTATTGTGATAACAATGGAGCAGTGGGTTTGGCCAAGGAACCCAGGTCCCATCAGAGATCCAGGCATATTCGGAGGCGGTATGACATGATCCGGGAGATAGTTGATCGCCGAGAGATCGAGGTCGGGAGAGTTGACACGAAGGACAATACCGCGGATCCACTCACGAAGGCCATACCTCAGATACAATTTGAGAGACTCTTCGGGATGTTGGATATGAGATACTACAACAGCTGGCCTCAGTGCAAGTGGGAGATTGTTAGTTATATATATGTCCTAGAGGCCATTGTTGTACATATGATGTATATTATAGTGGTTGCTTGGATATATATAGATATGATAGTATGCTATTTGGTTTTACTTTGTCTAAACATGTTGACTTGTATTGGTTTACTGTCTTGCTCTCACATGTTGATAAAGTCCTTAGGATATGTACTTGACTACTAGGACTATGATCCAGATCATACTAGTGGGGACAGGGTAGTCCACGAGTACATCCTATAATTGTTCCTAGTCAAGGGTGTATCGAGACAGGGCATCGATACTCCAGAGTAGACTAGCGTATTCGCATCTTGACCCATATGATGGGTGATGGATGATCCCACATCCATTGGTGTTTGACATCAAAGATGGTATACGGGTGCTCAGTGGAGACTGGGTACATTGAACGTACTCGCCGAGAACTCCTAGATGGTATTATACCTATCGTCAGATAGCAGTTCTCTGGTGACACTGGTACAGGTTAGTCTGTAGACCCGAGATCATCATAGAGTCTTGTGTGATTCCCACTGTGTTTTGATTTCCACCTTACCACGTTCATTAGAATGTGCAAAACGGTGGCTTTTAGGTACAGTCCCGAATCACATGGAGGCAATGAGCGATAGGAGGGGTTTCGTCTCTCCTGGTATTGGGGGTTGATGTTGCACTGTGTTCGATTGGCTATAACTGGAAGTCCCTGGCCAGGGCTGATTTGGAGATGTACTGGTAAGTGTTATCCGTAGTTTATCAACCCGTTATGAGCCTCATATCGACATAACTTTTCGGTTACTAGGGTCTGACATTTACCACCCCTAAACTGTTGGATATAGTGCCCTCAAAATCAATTATTGGATCGCAGGTACGCGATTGCAATGATTGAGGGAGGACCTATACCGGTAGGACAGTCTTACTCGAGATGATAGTATGCTATCTGGTTTATCTTTATCATCGTGTACTGCTTTAGGTGACATTACAGGTCACTATTACACGTTGATAGAGCCCCTAGGATTCTTGCTTGACTACCAGCAGTATGATAGCGATCATATACGTGAGAGTTGGGTAGTCTATAAGCACATCCTTAAAAGTGTCCCTAGTCGTAGGAGTTTCGAGACAGGGCATCGATACTTCGGAGTAGATTAGTGTATACAGTCGAGACCCTAACGAGGGGCGGTGGCCGGTCTCATAAGCCATTGGTGTAAGTTGGTTCACCTAAGATGTATACAGGTGCTCATTGGGTTATGAGTGCACCGGACAGTACTCGCCGGGAACCTGCTAGTTGGTATTGTACATAGCGTCAGATAGCAGTTCCCTGGTGACATGTGTACAGGTTAGTTCATCGACCTGAGATCATCATTTTTCTCGTGTGAGTTCCCACTGTGCTTTGATTATTTCCCTACCATGCTCAAAGGAGTCGTGCAAACAGGTTTTAGTTGGGTACAGTCCCGAGCCACATGGAGGCAGTGAGCAGATCGGCAGGGGTTTTGTCTCTCCCGGTATTGGGGGTGAGATCGTCCTGTGTCTGGAGAGCCATTACATAAAATCCCTGGCCAGGGCAAGCGAGATTTACTGGTAGGTATTCCAGTAGTATCTCAAGGTGTTCGGGGCTACACTCTGACACGACTTATACTGCTATTGGGGTTCTGACGTTTACCAGCCCCCTAGGCTCGATATGCGATACTCATACACGAATGGACCGGACTGTACGGATATTGTCATTGATAGGCTCAGTAGGGTTTCTGGATGAGTTTGCTCATCAGCCTCCCTTTTGCTCAATACATGGGTAGCCGTTACGTACATGTAGTACCTCTGACGGTTTGTTGTTAAATCTACTGCCAGTGTATTTACGAGTCTTTAGAGTCCCCCACAGATAGTTTTCCAAGTTCGGGCGAAACGTTGTAGAGGCCGTATGGTTTTATGGCAGGGTTCGAACATGTATGTGCACTTGTGCATGTGTCGTGGTTCG
Source organism: Agapanthus africanus (assembly GCA_030015575.1). Lineage (NCBI taxonomy): Eukaryota > Viridiplantae > Streptophyta > Magnoliopsida > Asparagales > Amaryllidaceae > Agapanthus > Agapanthus africanus. Next base: position 301,215,537 of record CM057347.1, read on the forward strand.
GACAGATAATACTAGTGGGCTTTGGTTTAAGCCGGATTCTAGAATTATATTGTGTAGGAATATTTTTGTCTCATTGCATTAGTATTCGGTCGGAATACGGATGCGGGTATGTATATATGGATGATGGGTAATCTCGTAATTCGTTACAGGATTACTTTTGAAGTTGCCAATTTCTTTTCCCGACTTAAACATTTTGATTTATGTTTAATTATTGTGAGCTTTATTTTTGGCCCATTTCCTTGCCTAAATTTCGAAACTTGGGGCTACCATTTTCATTTGGCATTGTGTGGGCTTCTAGATGGGAATGGGTCTTTTGGTGACTCAATTGTGAGCATTGAATAGGCAGCATGGGTTTTTGAGTGAGGTGGCTTGTGCTTTAATTGCATATTGTTTTGTGAGGTGGCTGCTAAGATTTTAAGTGGCTGGGGATTCTTCTTGGTAAATTTAATTAATCCCACCATCTCACTTCATATTAGAAATTCACAGAGAGCATTCTTGATTTTTGGGAGAGCATTATTTTGGCCGAGCACTTTGAGTGTGAGCTCATCTTGTTTTTTCTTCCAAGCTCAAAATCCTATGCTCACTTCAACACATCACTTGGCAACTTCATTTAGCTCCATCCAAATGCTTGGATGTCTTGAGACAAAATATTCTACACTCTCTCCGCTTTAATCTTGGACATGTCGGCTAGCAAACTTCATGTCCGAGTTGCTTCAGTTTGAAGCGGGAGCCCGTATAAAGATTCCTTGATGTGGTGCTAACTCGACGAGGAGATTGGAGATCGAGCGAGATCGGAGATACTGCAACAAGCTAAGGATGGTGGCTAAAGACCGAAGGACACCGATCGATCGGTATAGCCATTCTAACATCTTTTACAGTTTGCTAGTTTAGTGTTAATGGCACGATCCGGGTGACAGTCTGCGTTAGCGCTGTTTAACCCAATCAGAGCAGAGCTCTGTTCTAATTCCAAGGCGGGAGACGAAGCAACTCTTTTGTTTTCCCCAATCAGAGCAAAGCTCTAATTTGAAAATTTAAACCTTAATAAATGAAGTAACGCTTCAGATCCTTTGAGCTGCGCGCAGAGCGCCACGTGTCAAAATCAGGCATGCCAGCGCAGCGAGCGCAGCGCCCAAGGCAGCGCGCCCAATTAGAGCAAAGCTCTACTAAAAAACAAAAGGAAGCAACGCTTTAGCTGCGCAAGCACTGCGCTGCGCGACACATGTCAGCGCAGAGAGCGCAGCGCCCAAGGCAGCGCGCCCAATTGGAGCAAAGCTCTACTAAAAAACAAAAGGAAGCAACGCTTCAGCTGCGCAAGCACTGCGCTGCGCGACACGTGTCGGCGCGGATGCGCTAGCGCAGTTGCGCTGCGCTTTGCGCTGCTTGACACGTGTCGGCGCGGATGCGCTAGCGCAGTGGCGCTGCGCTGTGCGCTGCTTGACACGTGTCTGCGCAGATGCGCTAGCGCAGTTGCGCTGTGCGACACGTGGCAGCGCAGATGCGCTAGCGCAGTTGCTCTGCGCTGTGCGCTGCTTGACACGTGTCACGCGCTGGGGCATTTGCGCCAAACAGAATTGAAATTTTAAAGAAATTTTTCTGTTCTTGTTAAAACAAGAAGATTTTTTTCTGTAAAACAGAAGCCCTTGGATCAAAGATCCAACGGTGGGGGAAATTCCCCAAATCACTCAGAGAAAGATCTCGTTAACAAATTCAACAAACTGATGGGCACTATATAAAGACCCCTAGACCTCAAATCAAAGGCATGAACATTATCATTGAGAACTCTGAAGAATTGGAGAGAATTCCTCAAGAACAAAAAAAGGTAAAAACCTTTAGAAAAAAGAGAAAATTCTCTCAAAATCAAATTATTAATCTGAGAACAAGATCAATGATAAAAAGAAAAATAAGTAATAATAGTGCTTTGCACTTTTTATGAACCATTGGTTCTTTGAAATAAGAGAAACAAGAAAAACTTGTTCTCTTTGATCTAAATTAGATCAAAAAAACAAACAGTGCTTTGCACTTTTTCATGAACCATTGGTTCTAAAAAAGATTAACAAATTATAGTGCCTTGCACTTGCAAACTACGTTGTTGCGCTCCTGGATTGGCGCAAGCCACCACAGAGCGCCACGTATCAACATCTGAACCATCTGCGCTATGCGCTTTTGAAATAGAGCCTTGCTCTCTAGAATTGGCGCAACTCACCAGAGCGCGCCACGTGTTTGTAGCGCAAGCGCAGCGCATTGGCGCAGCGCACTGCGCCTGCGTGACACGTGTCAACACCATAAGCGCTTGCGCTCAGTGATTGGCGCAAAGCGCTTGACAAATGCAATGCATTTCCTAAAGGGCCAGGCCCAAATCAAAAAGACCTAGTAAGCCTAATTATATTGCAAAACAATAAATGAGCAAAGCCCAAAACAAATTGATGCTCTGCATCATTTATAAATGGCCAGAGCCCAAATAAAATACAAATCAGTGCTCCACATCCTTTATATGCAGAGCCCAAACAAAAATAAAAAGTAATGCAATGCATTATTTAAATGTGGGCAGGCCTAGTAGGCCGAAGATAAATAAAGGCGTTGAATATTTTTCAACTGAACTTAGCCCAATCATGGCCGTAAGTCCTCAAACTAAATTGACCGAGCACAGCCGCTCTCCTAAATCAATTTACAACCGGTTCAAGGGTACATCTCCGAGCTCCTCTGACACCTATCGTTGTAATCCTTCAACGATGTTAGAGAGGTGACGGGTCCCGACGACCACACATCAATACGGACCGCGGGGTCCTTACACTTGTGGACCGAAACGTCCTTAAACTAATGTTGGGCCGAAACGTCCTTAAACTAATGTTGGACCGAAATGTCCTTAAACTAATATTGGACCACCACATCCCTAAACTGGAATAATAGAGCCTCCAAACGCTCTTCTGTCGGATCTAAACGATCCCGCTTAAGTAGATCTTAGCCCCAAACAAGGCTAACGTATCCTTAAGCATTTCAACACACTCCATATTCCCTAATCAAATTCGGTTCAAGGGTACATCTCTGGACTCCTCTGACACCTATCGTTGTAATCCTTCAACGACGTAAGAGAGGTGACGAGTCCCGACGGCTATATATTAAATGGATCACCACGTTAAGTAGATCTTAGTCTTAAACAGGACTAACGTATCTTTAACGAACGTTTAAGTTGATCTTAGCCTCAACACGGCTAACGTATCCTTAAACTAAAACACCAAACCCAAATCTAAGTAAATACGGATTTGGACTAATCCACGTCCTACGGGCGACGGCATAACTTAGTCTCCGTATACAATCCACGGGCAACCACAAACAAAATAAGCACACACAACACGAAGTGAAATTCTGGAGAAGGAGAATGTGGGTACCGCGACGCGATAGCGTAATTAACTGCAGGGGCTTGCGCCTGCAGGGAAGAGCGTCCCCACAATTAAAACCCCCTCTAGCGAGGGGGAATCTGACGAATTCTGCTACATCGGCCGCATCCGTCTAAACCTCCGATACACGGTGCCATAAATCAACTTGGCATCTTTGGAGAGGTGGACGAATAAAACCATATAGCATCTGCCCCGAATCTCAGGCCTAGACGTCCTCAGTCATCGTTGCCGTCTTTCGGAGGGGAACAGATTCTGGCATGCCCGGTGGGACCTTTTCCTCTTTCCACTCCACACTTCGTGTGTCGTCTTCATGAACGAGTCGCGGTTTGTTAATGGTTGCCTTTGGATTTCAAGTTACTAAGATTTGGTCTTTTGCCTAGCATAGAAATCAAGCATCAATGGCCTCAAATTGCTCGAACTTCTCAAAGTGCCACTGCAACAGACGCTCCACCTCACCTGGAAGTGTAGCATATGGGCCCCAAGCGGCCTCCTTCCTCGCTCTGCCGGTAGAACAGGTGACCCAGGCCACCACCGGCCTGTTTTTCGGGACCATGATCCCACCTACAAGCTTCTCTATGCCAATACCTGCACCAGAAACGAACAAGAAGTCGGTCTTCGACCGGCTCACCGCTACGACGGCCCCTGTCAACGAGTCGTCCATTACCAAGCCAACAGACTCTGTCTTTGCGAGGCTGGATCAAAAGGCGGCTGTACTAAGGAAGGCAATAGTCGCTGCTCCAGAAGTCGTCAAGGCGGCTTACCCTGTCAAAGAGTCAGTCTTTTCAAGACTGACTATTCCTGCTCCTGCCCCTGCTCGAGGATCTGTCTTCGACAGGTTGAATATCACCCCTCAAAGGACAACCTCAGTCTTTAAGAGGTTAACACCAGCGGCGCCTCATTCAGACAGGGGGCAAAAAGAAGCTGTCTCTATCTCCGAGCCAGTCCCAACGGCTCTTCATGCTCGACGTCGCCACTGGCACCGAGTGAGGAAGGCTGGGGGCAACTCCCCCTCTGGGATAACTCTGCTAGCTCCAACGGTGGGGATCGATGCTGCTGTTCCAACCGGGAACACCTTTGAACTGCTGAACACGGTGCGCAGAAACTCTCCTATTGCGGTGCTGAAGCGAACTCCTTCACCTGTGGAGAACACTCCAGAGAAGAAGCTAGAGCAGCCCCCTCACCGGCTGTCCTCTAAAATTTACAAAGTCTGGCGACAGGTCCAAGAGTCGGTGATTGATGAAAACTATCTCCGCCGACAGAAAAAGACAAAGGTTCGGCAGGAGGAAGACTACTCTGTCAGGTCGAAAGAAGCAACGGTTACTCGAATGTCCACTACAACGACACCCTCAACGTCAATCACTCAAAAGAAAAAGGAGGCCGCAAAAAGCCCCTGTGAACAAGGCGAAACGTAAAAGCGATGGGCACAAACGCCCCAAGTCTGGGGGCATGGTGGTGCACACTGTTTATATGGCTTCTGGAAAAGAGGAAAGCCGTGCTTCGACGGGTCACCGACCACTCACCCGATCCGTGACCAAAGCTCAGGAGCAGCAGCAAAAGCTTCAAGAGATGATGACTGCAATGGCCGCACTTACCGAGCCAAAAGAAAGCTCAGAGGCATCATCAGAGCAACGTCATGAACAAGAAACTGAAGCTGATTACTTACGCAGAGTCCTCGAAAAGAAGGACAAAGAAGCTGCAGAGCAAGCGGCTAATATAAAACAAATGACGCTTATCTTCCAAGATATGGTAGGGATGATGATTCAGCAGAACCCTCCTGCTGAAGATCCTCCGGTTGTCCTTGAAGACGACAGGGGAGAAACGTCAAATCCTCCACTGGCTTTGTCAACAGCCAAGGAGGAGGCAATCTCCAAAGCTGACCTGGACGAATATATAGCCCAGCAGATACGGGTGCATCATGCGACTGAGGTAGCCGGTCAGATCGTCAAAACAGGACGACCATATCCGGGCTGGTATGATCAGGTACAGTACCCGCCGGGCTATACAATACCTAAGTTCCATATATATAAAGGGACAGGGAATCCACATCAGCATGTCGCCCAATTCAGGGCCTTATGCGGCAATACTGGAGGCGATGACAAATTGATGCTTCGCCAATTCATCGGCAGCTTGTCAGAAACAACATTCGAATGGTATTCCGAACTCCCGAACGATTCTGTCAAGACGTTCGCTGAAATGGAGTTGCTATTCGCTCAGCGATTCGCGAGCGCCAGCGAACGGGCCCCGATAGCAGCGTTGATTAATGCCAGGGTAAGGCCGGGCGAGACGTGGGTTCAGTACGCTATACGCTGGCGAAACTTGTGGTCGAAATGCGAACAACGCATTGAAGAAGCGCCCTCGGTGGGCATGTTCGTGGGTACCCTAGACCCTCATGCCACCATCTCACAGTTCATGATGTTCTTTAAGCCGACCACATTCCAGGCTTTGATCGACAAGCTGGCCCAGATGGATCAAATGGGTCACAGACCTTCTCCCCCGAAGCCAGAACCGTGGAACGACAAGGGTAAAAGGAAGGCAACCTTCGTTGTGAATGCTCAGCAGCAACCCACACCCCAAACCTAGCGGATCAATCGGGAGAGAGACGGCGGTTCTATATTGAGAAAATGAGGCGCCCCTACTCATTCCCGCGGGATAAGACGAAAAGGCCGTTCGAGCTGGCTGTGCGCAACAGGCTTATCAACTTGCCGAATTCAAGGCAACCGCCACAACCCAACAAGGCGAATAACCCCAATTATTGCCCTTATCATCAAACGGCAAGCCATCCGATTGAGGATTGCTTCATCTTCAAAGGATGGATTGAAGATCAATACCTACAAGGCAAGTTTGCCCTATCTGAAAAGTGGAAGGTAAATCCACCACAGCCGCACACTCCAAAGAAGACGGACATGATGAGGGCAGCTTGTTCTTTTGTCAAGGACGAAAACGATGGAGAAAACTCATCATACGAATCCGAAGACTACATAGCGACTTGTCATATGATCTCTCATTCACTGGCGGATGATGAAGAGGCTCCTTGCGCCGAGAAACCAAGGGCGAACCCTGATCCGGAAATTCTACGGCCGTCAGACGAGTTGATCGATATCTTTCTAAATGAAATTTGTCTGAAAGCAAAAGCAAATCAAGAGCGTGAAATGGCCATACTGGAAAGAGCCAAGACACTCCCGTCAAATCAAAAGCCATCCACTGCAGATAAAAACAAATTCAAGACGAGGAAAAGGTTCGCCAAAGCCCTATCAGCGGGAATGAAGCTAACACCCTCTGAAGAAAATACTTTCGGTGGAGTAAAGATGCATCCTAACTTCTGCTTATATCATCAGAAGATCATACATCCTACTGAAGACTGCGAATCCTTTAACTGTTGGTGGCAAGGGTATGTCGCCTAAAAGCAACACTTCGACAGGACAAAGTGTGAAGCTCGTAGACGGCGGAAAAATACGACAGATGAGCGTAAAAGAGTCGCCGACAATTGCCACAAGAAAGACCCCGATGAAGAAACAACCTTCAACCCTCTCTTCAAGGAATCCATCTCGGAAGAATTGAAGAATCATGAGAACATTCCTCCGTGCAAGGGCATACTACCCGGAAAGAATCTCGGACCCGCAAACGACGGAGCGAACAAAAAGGATAAAGGAAAAGGAAAAATGACCTTCGTTGCCAACATTCAACAACAGCCGAACAACTCAAAATCGATTATTCGCCAAAACAACCTGTGCCCATGCCCATCACTCGAGGAAAGATTGGGACGTCCTTACTCGTTTCCCCAAGATAAAACGAGGAAACCGTTTGAACTAACAGTGCGCAACCGACTCGTCAATCTGCCGAATCCGAAACGTCCACTACAACCAGGAGATGTAAACGATCCTAATTACCGCCCCTGCCATCGAGCAGTAAGTCATCCGCTCGAAGATTGCTTCGTCTTCAAAAACTGGGTTGAAGACCAGTACCAACAAGGCGAACTCGCGCTGTCCGAAAACTGGAAGGTGAGCCCGCCACAACCACATGCTCCGAAAAAGATGGATATGTCGCGGGCATCATGCTCATTAATAGAGAAAGCCCCTTAGACCGAAAAGTCAATAAACTAGATGTTCGCCTCAAATACGGCAACGGCGGACCGCAACGTCCTTAAACTAACGGCGGACCGCAACGTCCTTAAAATAATATTGGACTGTAATGTCCTTAAACCAATTACAGACCGCAACGTCCTTAAACTAACGGTGGACCACAATGTCCTAAAACTTGCAAATGACCGAAACGTCTTTAAACTACTACAGCAACATCGTCAGGCCGACAAAAACAAAAAAACAAAAAACAAAAAAAACGGTATGTCTATAAGCGAAATGGGCACAGATGAAAATGCGAAAGGGCTCCGTGAGTAAAAACAGCAGGGCTACCGGCGAGTGTTCGTGGAAACACGAAAGGGCGCGACCTCGTAAAAAAAAAGGGGAGAGAGAGAAAAGAAAATAAAAAGAATAAAAAAAAACGGTATGTCCATAAGCAAAAAGAGCACGGATGAAAACCCGAAAGGGCTCCGTGAGTAAAAACAGCAGGGCTACCGGCAAGTGTTCGTGAAAACCCGAAAGGGCGCGACCTCGTAAAAAAAAAGGAGAGAGAATAAAATTATTTAAAAAAAAACGGTATGTCCATAAGGAACAAGGGCACGGATGAAAACCCAAAAGGGCTCCGTGAGTAAAAACAACAGGGCTATCGGCGAGTGTTCGTGAAAACCCGAAAGGGCTCAACCTCGCTAAAAGACACTTATAGGGTCCTCTCGACCTTGTAAGGAGAAACCACCTACGTGAGATCCTTACGACTCACCAGGGAGCAACACACTTAGGGATCCCCACGATTCCTAAGGAGAAAATACACTTGCGAGATCCTCACGACTCGTAAGGAGAACCCTCTTATGAGACCCTCACGGCTCATAAGATTTGAAAGTCTTAAGTTACAGAGACCTAAACCCGTGCTTAAGAAACCCCCACAACTTTCGATATTTCCCTACAAGTGGTCCAATACTGGCTCCTGTATACAATCCACGGGCGCGAATAAACATTTCCCTAATCAAGTCCCATCCGAAACTGGGGATATGTTCGCATGACAAACAACCCTTATAAGTCCTCTCGACTTACAAGGAGAAAATCCTCCTGTAGGATCCTTGCGACTTACAAAGGAACAAACACTTAGGAATCCTCACGATTCCTAAGGAGAAAATACACCTACAAGATCCTCACGACTTGTAGGGAGAAATAACTTTGTGAGACCCTTACGGCTCATGTAGTCAAAAGCCTTAGTCGATAGGACCTTAACCCTGTTCGCTAAGCCATCTTTGATCGACATCGACAGAGGCAAATGATGATTCGCTCCTGGCAATATCTCAGTTGTAACGATGCTGATGCCGAAATCGGTGTCTAATTGCAGGATTACGGTGAAAAGCCGGTAGGCTGCACATGCATACGAAATAGCCGAAATGATAGGGCAACTTGCAATAAAAATCAGCAAGTAAGAATGTATGCATGAAATAGCCGAAATGATGGGGCAACTCGCAATAAAAAGCAGCGAGTAAAATTAAATAAATAGCCGAAATGATGGGGCACCACGAAAAATAGACGAAATGATAGGGCAATCGCGACCTTCGCGATATAAAAGCTGAAATGATAGAGCATCGCGGAAAAAGAAACAAAATGAAAAATGAAATTTATGCCCTACAGGTGATGTTACATCAAACCCTGTATACAATCCAAGGGCGTAAATAAAGAAAGGATCATACTCCTCTCCCAGGTTTCATCATAAGAAGAAGCCAAATCTCGACGGGTCGCAGATGACCTAGAGGTCATCTCAACACTCGTATCGTAACAACGGATACAACTTCAAGCGAAGCAGAACAGCGGCAACTCCCAATTCCATGGCTCGGCGATATACAGATCACCAAGAGTCAAACCCTCATTCCATGAAATACGGATACAATCAACAAAAAATTCCTGGCTACATGGTACGCGGCTTATGTCAATCCTGACCCCGTGTGAAACATCCAGAGCAAAAAATTCCTGGCTACGTGGAAAGCGGCTTATGTCAATCCTGACCCCATGGAAAACGTCCAGATTGGATCCTGGTCCTCACAGAGCACGGCAGTGAACCTGTGCGAAGCATCCAGAGCGGAACCTAGTCCTCGCCGAACACGGCAGTGAACCCGTGGGAAGCATCTAGAGCAAAATTTCTGGCTATGTGGAACGCGGTTTATGTTAATCCTGACCCCGTGTGAAACATCCAGAGCAAAAAATTCCTGGCTACGTGGAAAGCGGCTTATGTCAATCCTGACCCCGTGGAAAACGTCCAGAGCGGATCCTGGTCCTCGCAGAGCATGGCAGTGAACCCGTGCGAAGCATCCAGAGCGGAACTTAATCCTCGCCGAACATGGCAGTGAACCCGTGGGAAGTATCTAGAGCAAAATTCCTGGCTACGTGGAACGCGGCTTATGTCAATCTTGACCCCGTGTGAAACATCCAGAGCAAAAAATTCCTGGCTACATAGAAAGCGGCTTATGTCAATCCTGACCCCGTGGAAAACGTCCAGAGCTGATCCCGGTCCTCGCAGAGCACGGCAGTGAACCCGTACGAAGCATCTAGAGCGGAACCTAGTCCTCGCCGAACACGGCATTGGACCCGTGGGAAGCATCTAGAGCAAAATTCCTGGCTACGTGGAACGCGGCTTATGTCAATCTTGACCCCGTGTGAAACATCCAGAGCAAAAAATTCCTGGCTACGTGGAAAGCGGCTTATGTCAATCCTGACCCCGTGGAAAACGTCCAGAGCGGATCCTGGTCCTCGCAGAACACGGCAGTGAACCCGTGTGAAGCATCCTGAGCGGAACCTAGTCCTCGCAGAACACGGCAGTGAACCCGTGGGAAGCATCTAGAGCAAAAATTCCTGGCTACGTGGAACGCGGCTTATGTCAATCCTGACCCCGTGTGAAACATTCAGAGCAAAAAATTCCTGGCTACGTGGAAAGCGGCTTATGTCAATCCTGACCCCGTGGAAAACGTCCAGAGTGGATCCTGGTCCTTGCAGAGCACGACAGCGAACCCGTGAGAAGCATCCAGAGCGGAGCCTATTCCTCGCCGAACACAGCAGTGAACCCGTGGGAAGCAGCCAGAGCAACTCCTGACTCCGTGAAATGAGGATAAGGACAACTTCACCCATCACTTGCGGGTCCTCACGACTCGCAAGGGAATAAATTCTCTTGTAAGATCCTTACGACTTTCAAGAGAATGCGCTCAGGAATCCTCACGATTCCTAAGGAGAAAATACGCCTACGAGATCCTCTCGATCCGTAGGGACAAAAGTCTCTATGAGACCCTCACGGCTCATAGAGTGGAAAAGTCTTAGGCGGCAGATCTGAACCAGCGGCCTAAGCCATCGCTATCTCTTGGAAAAACTAAGTTATCTGCCAATTATGATTAGCAAGTCAACATGCTGATAATAAAAGAAAGAAGAAAGCGACAGAAAGAACATCTGATTTGCGTTTGATCAAGCACTCGAGACACACTCATTCGTGCATGTGCAAAAGACTCAGAGCGAGAAATAGGACAAGCTGGGATAAAAATTTTCCATTAATATTGCCAAAAATTCTTACAATCATAAAGCAGTAAACAAGAAATATTATTACAATGGAATAACCTCAGATTCGGGGCACGGGTTGAGGAAGTCAAAAGTAAGGCCATCCAGAGTTCTTCTGGCCTTTCTGATTATCCTTGTGCGCAGCCTCTCGCGCTCCTGGGTGTCAAGATCCTCGGCAAGCCCCCCAGCCTTCGATAAGCAGCGATTATCGTCGTCTGCTGGAAGACTTGATGAAGAATGTCGACGAGGCTGTCCCGTCGATTCTTCGAGATTAGCCCCGACAGGTGCACTGAATGCTCCTTGTCTTCGGCGTCATCCAGCGCATCGAGCGGCATGGCCTTGTGGAACCCCGGGAGTGCTCTCCAAATCGCTCCTAGCACGACTTTCAAGAGAGCTGAACGATGAGGAAGCAGCCAACCAACGCTTGCGTGAAGGCGACCCATAGCCTCCGCATACTGGGCATCTGTAAACTCCTGGTTTTTTTGACGGCCCTGTACACGGATGTCTTCATAAGTGATGAACTCGTGCAGGCTATATAGACGCACCGCCATGATACCTGAAGAAAACAGTACAGGGAGATTAGCAAATAGTAAGATACAGAAAGTTAAAAGTTAAACTCCTTGAGAGTAATGCTTTGCAGACAGGAGTGACTTCGGTCAAAATCAGTTATGAGGAGAATTTGAAGAAAATCCCTTGAGAACATTGAGAGCTTTTCTCTAAGAAGATGATATAATAATAATAATATCAAATGCTATCTTTAACTTCCAGGATCCATGAAGAATTCTTAAGAGTTCTTCTGTATGATTTGGAAGGAGCAAAGCTCCATTAATGAATTAACAAAACACAAGGACAATCTTTTAGAGAGCAAAGCTCTATTAATGGAACCCTAATAAGATTCTTTCTTGTTCTCTTTAGATCCTTTCAGACCTATAGAGCAAAGCTCTGCCAAGTGAAATCCCTGATGGGTTTTCTTTAGACCAGGGATCTATTAAGAGCAAGGCTCTGTTAATTAAAGTTAACTTAATTTAATTTAAATTAATTACCTCAAAAGTTCTGAGAAATTCTAATTCTTAGAGTTCTTAAAGACAAGAGCAAAGCTCTGAAGATAAAAATTTTGAAGATGATAATCATCTCTCGAGGACCAAAGGTCCTATTTATAGGCATCAAATGCCCTTTCAACTTCCAAGAGTTGCCGCGACGGTTGGAATTCTGCCACCGCCGCGCTCACATTTGGAGCGCCACGTAAGCGCAACGGTATGGGGGGGCATTTGTTTAACCCAATCAGAGCAGAGCTCTGTTCTAATTCCAAGGCGGGAGACAAAGCAAGGCTTTTGTTTTCCCCAATTAGAGCAAATCTCTACTTTGAAAATTTAAACCTTAATAAATGAAGCAACGCTTTAGATCCTCTGAGCCGCGCGCAGGGCGCCACGTGTCAAAATCAGGCACGCCAGCGTAGAGAGCGCAGCGCCCAAGGCAGCACGCCCAATTAGAGCAAAGCTCTACTAAAAAACAAAAGGAAGCAACGCTTCAGTTGCGCAAGCACTGCGCTGCGTGACACGTGTCAGCGCGGATGCGCTAACGCAGTTGCGCTGTGCTTTGCGCTGCGCGACACGTGTCAGCGCGGTTGCGCTAGCGCAGTTGCGCTGCGCTGTGCGCTGCTTGACACGTGTCAGCGCGGTTGCGCTAGCGCAGTTGCCCTGCGCTTTGCGCTGCGCGACACATGTGTTAGTGTATATGCCCTAGAGGCCATTACTGTATCATACTAGTATGTATATTGTAAGGTTAGTATAGCACCCTATGAAGAGTTTTGAAGCATCACATGACCCAAAGTTTTAATTTTTAAGGTGCTAAACTAACATGCAAGTGGATCGATCCTAGAAATTAGGGTTATCAAACTATAAGTAAGTAAAGATTAGGGTTTGAAGGCTACAAACTTTGTAGCTCCCGTTTTTGCTTCACTCCTTAGGCTCTTTGGGTGTTGGATGAAGGTCCGCCTGTACTCCTCCCACGTCCACGACGATCCACCCGGAGTTTTCCCGTCCAAGCTTGCAACTTTGAAAAAACAAAGAGAACACTCTAATCAAGTTGGCTAAACTTGATTAGAATGATGTTGTGGCTATGGATCTCACTTCAAAATCTTATTTTTATGAGTGATTCACTCTCTTGTATGAACTAGAGAGCAAAAGCATGGAGGTTGATGAAGATGGTGGATTTTAGAAGAAGAGAATGAATTATCTTATGAAAGAGAAAAGAAAAATAGCTATATATATTTTCCTCTCTCTTAACCAACCATGGTTAGATATATAGATATCATTTTATTTTAAATTAAAAGCATGATAAGAAAATAAACTATGGGTTAAATGTTAGGTGAGCATGGTTGAGTTAGAAGAGTGTAGAAACTCTTAAGTGATTTAACCCATTTTTCATTTTCTTTTGCTTTAATTTAAATCCAACAATTATCCAAATATAACCATGGTGTAATTCTTATACATCCACCATTCTCATTGTATAAACAACCATGATAATATATGATGTATGTATGCATGTGTGCTTGCACATCCATATGTGCATGAACGAGAATGAATGCACACATGCATGCATACATCCAATATAAACAAGATAGGATTTGTAGTGAGAAACTAATGATGAATCAACACTTGATTCACTAATCTGGTCATATCACATATGACCCGACCATTAGCAAGCCGCCCAATTAATATACGGTATCCCATACACGCATTTTAATCGAGTCCAAGCGCATATCGCATATGCGCACCACAACTTTTCGCCTGGACTAGGTAACTCCTATGTGGGACTCTAAGACTCGTCAATACGCCGGCAGTGAGTGCTGATCATATCAAGCACCCCCAAGCCGCAAGCGGTCAGCTAAACGTAACGGCCACCCGGGTATTGAGCGATTAGAAGAAAACAAGCGAACCTGTTACAACTCCCGTCGAGCCATCCGGCAACACTACCGTACAGTCCGGTCTCTTCGTCAGATATGCTGCATATCGAGCCTAGGGATGGTCACGTCGACCCCAATAACTCAATAAGTCGTGTCGGTGAATGGTCTATAACAGATCGAGAAACTACTGATAACACTTACCAGCAAATCTCAGCAGCCCTGGCCAGGGACTTGCTGTTACAACCAGTCGAGCACAGCACAGCATCAACTCCCAATACCGGGAGAGACGAAACCCCTCCTATCGCTCATTGCCTTCGTGTGTCTCGGGACTGTACCCAACGGCCACCTGTTTGCATGACTCAGTAGAGCCGTGGTAGGGTGGCAATCAAAGTACAGTGGGAGAACGCACAAGACTCCATGACGATCTCGGGTCTACAGACTAATCTGTACCAGTGTCACCTGAGAACTGCTATCCGACGATAGATATAATTCCATATAGGAGTTCTCGGTGAGTCCGTCCAGTGTACCCAGTCAGCACTGAGCACCCGTATATGATCTTGATGTCAAACATCGATGAATGTGGGAACATCCATCGCTCATCACATGGGTTTAGTATCATATACGCTAGTCTACTCTGGTATATCGATGCCCCGTCTCGATACACCTTCGACTAGGGACATTTCAGGATATGCTTATAGACTACAAACGTCCCACTAGTATGATCTCTATCATAATCAGAGTAGTCAAGCAGATATCCTTGGGGCTTTATCAGCATGTATGAATGAATAAAAGCATGATCAAATCAACATGTCAGATAAAGAATAACCAGATAGCATACTATCATGTCGAGCAAGAATGCAAACTGAATATATATACATGTATAGATACATCCACTATCACATAATGGCCTCTAGGGCATACATATATCCAACATATATTACTTGATGGAAGCTTGGGATATTCACAGTTGTACAGACAATCTTGCTCAATATAGTAGTACGCTACTTGGTTCGTCTCTGCTTTAATGTGTACTTGTGTGTTTATTTATTATATCACCTATACGCATTAGTAGAGCCCTTAGGATCTTTGCTTGATTACCGACGTTGTGATGGCGATCACACTCGTGGGGGCTGGGTAATCTACAAGCACATCCTTATACACGTCCCTGGTCCTGGGAGTATCGAGATAGGGCATCGATGCTCCGGAGTAGACTAGCGTATGCGCTTCTCATCCCAGCACGGGAGACGGTCTGTCCCACAGCCGTCGGTACGTCGTACTTGAGATAGTATGTAGGTGCTCGTTAGGTTACGAGTACACTAGACAGGACTCGTCGGGAACTGATGGTTGGTATTATACCTATCGTCGGTTATCAGTTCCCAGGTGACATGAGTACAGCTTAGTCCGCTGACTTGACACTGTCACTCCGCCTCGAGTGTGTTCCCACTGTTCTTTGATTACTACCCTACCACGGCTCTTCTGAGTCGTGCAAACAGGTAGTAGTTGGGAGCAGTCCCGAAGCACTTGGAGGCAGTGACGGTTAGATAGGATTCGTCTCTCCCGGTATTGGGGGTTGACATCGCGCTGTGTCTAGGAGAGCCATTACACGAGTAGTCCCTGGCCAGGGCAAGTGAGATATACTGGTAGGCTTCCAGTGTTATCTCAGGGTGTTTTAGGCTTCACTCCGACACGACTTGTACCGCTATTAGGGGATTGACGTTTACCGCCCCCTAGGCCCGCCATGCGATGTATCAGACGAACAGACCGGACTGTACGGAGAATGTCACATTCAGACTCAGTAGGAGTTCAGATGGGTTTTACCTCGTCAGTCTTCTTATCGGCATCTACCTGGGGACCGTTACGCACAGCTAGTGCCGCTTGTGGTCTGTGGTTAAACCCACTGCCAGCGTAGTGTCGAGTCTTTAGAGTCCCATACAGAGGGCTATTCGCCTCTGGGCAAAACTGAGTAGAGGTCGCATGGTTTTGCGGCAGGGTTCGTTCTCATCCGTGCACTTGTGCACATTTGGAGTCCGGACGGTTTATACTAGCAGGCTCTGGTTTGAGCCAGATACTGGTATATGTTTTGGGGTTGCTTTTATCTCTCAGTATTCTTTTTCCTCGGAACGAGAATGCAGGTGTGTATGCACAGTTGTTTGAGGCGGAGGAAGAGGTCTTTCATTAGGGTTTCGGAACGGGTGCGTATGCACAGTTGACAGTCGTCTTTTTCCAAACCCTAATGGATTTATGAAATATCAATTAATAATAGTAATTAAATGAAATTGTGTCATGGTTGGTTTTGTTGACTTGTTGACCATGGTTGACTTGTTGACCATGGTTGAATGTTTGACCATCATCATTACTTTGCAAGGATACTCCTTGATTCTAGCTTACATTCATTTAATGAAGTGATGATAGTGGTCATCCCAAACACAACCATCAACTATTTCATTTTGAATTATTATTATTAATTAGATAATTCTTTTTCCTTTTGTTATGGTTGCAAAAAGGAAAATGAGCTCATTCTATCATTTTGATTCTCTCTCCTCACTTCATCTTCTTCTTCCTCAAGCTCAAGGAGAATCCTTCTCATGTGTTGAGAATCCCTCTCCTTAAAAGAGAAACACCCCATAGATACTCTCTACTCTCTCTAGGGTTCAAGGTTTGACAAGCCGGAGATCCTAGTTCACTCTAAGTTCGAGAAAGAGCCCGAAGGTTGAACCCTCAGGTGGATCCATCTTTGACGGAAGAAGGCTACGAGGAAAGAACCATCAACCTCTACTAGGTTTCAAGAAGAAGGAGTTCAAGTTAGGTATTGTAGCGTCTTGAAAAGTCGTTTTGGTGTTTTCCTGAAATTCGGTGAAAATTCGGTATTTTTCCGAAAACCGTCTTTCTTGTTATTTTGCAGTTTAGGGCTAATTATACCTTAAATGGATAGGTAATTACTTGTTTTTAGTAGCTAATGAGTTAATTATGAAATTCTGGTCGTTTAAAAATTTTCCCTAATTTTTCAATTTTTTAATATTATTTTAAGCCGGTAAGAAAATACATTAAATTAGCGATAAATACAAATTTTTCCGGGCTAATTTTAATCTATAAAATTATGATAATTATAATCTAGTGATAACATAAATTTTTAGTAATTTATTTTTATTTTTTAACAAATTTTTATGATTTGAAACGAATTTATCGAATTTTGAGCTAAAACTTGCAATTTTTGAGTTGTAGGGGGCCTTTTTGCATAAAATTTCTTTTGTAAAACCCCTCTCTCTTTCCCCTCAGCCCTAGGACAGCCCAACCCTGACCCAGTCCAGAAATTTCTGGCCTCTTTTCTTTGGTTGCTTTCTTGAGTTGATTTAAGGGTTTTTTTTATTTATTTATTTATAATTATAATTGATAAAGTATGGTGTTTTGACTTTGGAACTTGACCTTTGACTTTCCCCACTTGCCCACACCCTCCCCCATGCCCTCTTGCTGGCCGAAACTGCACCTCCCCCTTCTTCATCTATTTTCTTCTCATTTCTTCACAATTCTTCAAGTTTAATTCATCAAAAATTCAAATTAAAGCTTGCAAACTAAAACCCTCCTTCATCCTTCTTTTCCTTCACCTCCCTAGCTTGGATCTTGGTGCTTGAGGCCATCAATTGGAGCAAAATTTTCTTGCTTGATCCGTAGATCAAGAGGTATAATTTCCATCAAATTACTTTCTTTTGCTAAATTCCTTTAATTGTATGGTTTAGTGTTAAAAGTTAGCTTATTTCTAATCTAGTTTAAAAAGAGTAGTTTGTTTAACTAGGGTTTTGAAGCCATGTTAGTTAATTAGCTTGTCTTTTAGTTAATCTAGTTGATAATTAACTAATCTATATGATCACCTTGTTTATGTAGTTTTCAATTATGCTAATTTAGTTAAATTTAGAAGTGTGAAATTGTTGTTTTAGGATTTTCAAGAGAAGGTTTATGTATGGAAAATAGTATTTGAAGCTTGATAAATGAGTTGATTAGGGTTTAGAAAACATTATTTAGTTGTTTAGACCTAAATTGTTATCTAGTATTTTGCTAACCTAATCTAAGTGATTAATTTTCTTATGTGGGCTTTTGTTGTGTTAAATTAAGTTTTCAAGTGTGGAAATTGATTTGGAATTTGCTAGGTTATAAATCCAAGAATGGTTGTTTATGGAAAATAGGATTGGAATCATTGCTATTGTGTTGTAATTAGTGTTTGTAGATTGCTTGTAGTATGCTTGGGTGATTATGCTTTATTGTAGTCGTTTTGTCGCAAATCGGCGATTTTTGCACCGATTTTGGAATGCAAATGCTTACTAGTTTTGTATAAAAATTATGTGATGAATTATTTTTGATATCTTGATGATTGTATTGGCTTGTCCTACGACTTTTAGGATGCGTGAGTGCGGATTTTTGGGTAGTCGGGTTTTAGTTTTGCCGGGCGACCAAATCGGCGTTTTTTGGCAGTTTTTGCGATTTTCGCGTGTGTTCCGCGCACCTTGTGCACTTTGTACCTAGCTTGTGAACGTTAGTATTTTCGTTTGGGTTTTGCGTCGTTCTTGACATGTAACCTTATGTTTGGTATTGATGTAAATTCCAGGTCCGGTCGCGGAGACGTCAGACGCGGCTCGAAAGGGGAGGCGGTGATTGGACACAGCTAGCCAGGGATCCCGGTGAGTAGATGTAATATCTACGGGGGACTATCGTTGGATGGCGCAAGCCGCCCGATAGTTTTAGTAACTTACAAATCCTTAGTAATGTTAGTAATTAGGGGTGAAATACTTAACTGACTATTTGCTGCATCCATGCATTATATTGACATACCTATACGAAACCATTTCATAGGACACCTGCACCATTACCAGGGTTTTTATATGCAGCACGAGCACTATTCATGTTTACACACACCCTGGTAATTGCCATGCCACCACACTAGATAACTTTTAAAAATGAAACCGTTGTATTGCTATTCATGTGCATGTACTTCATCATATTAATTGTTCATGCTTAATACATTAATCACACATCGCAACTTGATTATTGATATCATACGTATTCATTATCATTGATATATGCACTTATGAGGATTTCTAGAGATTTTATGATATTGCTGGATTTCGGGGGAAAGCCGCAAAATTTCTAAACTTATTATATATTTTTTTAAAATATGTAAATTGCGGTTTTCTAGTGATGTAAGTGTCGTCCACCATGAGTTTGCTGTGGATTTGGAAATCCGTGTCGAGGAGTGGAGGAACCGGCACGGGTATATGGTGGGCCCGGTAAGGTACCCCGGGGCAAGAGGAATGTGGTGATGACGTTGAGCCTGGCAGGGGACGGATTACCTACCGGTGACTGTTTGGGACGGCGGATATCCAGAGGATACCGACCGTGGCCGCTAGATGATGAGATATTGATATTTGAGATGGGTCAGCCGGACGGCTGAGGCCAGAGATACATTTATGAGATTTGAGACAGCTTTTGGGTGTCGTTGCTGGACACCGATTTTCGTCGATTCATTGACATTATGCTGGCATTCTAAAAGAGTTTCAAAAACAAAAAGAGATAAAATATTTCTTATATATACCTATTGAGACCTCAGATATTCATGTTGCATACATATTAGTACACTGATGTTATATACACACCTGCTAGTGCATCCAGTCATACCTGTATTATAGATGCTAGGATGCTTGTGTGCATGCATACGATAGCCTTTGTAGATGTTATTTATTACTCACGAGTTGGCAACTCACCCCCGTTGTGCCACAGTCTTTTGCAGGTCCGCTCCGTCAGTTCAGTAGCGGCGGGCGCACTTGTTCTTTTGCCTCTTTTGCTTGAGCTCGAGATTTGCTCATAGGTGGGTTATGTTATCATTTTTGTACCACCTTGTATATTCTTTGTATCTAGTGTACTCCATCTACTGTTTCTACCAGATTATTGTATATTGACCTAGAGATGAGACTGTGAGGTTTGTGGATTTTATGCTGTATTTTGGGGTCGAGCTCACTTGAGCCGACATGCTACTTTTTTCATGCTTCCTTATGATTATTACGCTTGTTGTCATTTATATTGCGTGGGATTTGTGACCGCCTGATGGCGAAGAGCTAGCTCCCGCTTGGGGATGCCTTTTTGTTGGTTTTACATATATTCTTGTTGTACCCATTTTTGGGGGCCAGTATTTACAAAGGAGACTCTGCCGAAATTTTCGGGAAAATTAGTATTGTTTTTAAAAGGGGTTTTATATGACTTATTTGATAAACTTGCTTTCAAATGTTTGGGTTTTCTTCACTCTTTTGCTTAATTGGTTTTGTTTTCTGGGCTTTGGCTTACTTATTTTACGGACGTCTTTAGACGTTTCGTAAACTTAAGTGCCAGTCACGTTCCGTACCCTGCGGGTCGTGACAGGTATAACCCCTAACCGAGTAGATACATCTCAAGTTAGGATGCTAGTGTATTGTTTAGCAAAGATCCGGCTTTTACGGTCCATGTTACAAAGTTTAGAAAAAATTTTGTTTTACCGTTTCCGCATCCCCGAAAGTACCGGGAGAGGTAACGTGGACCTAACAGTGGTATCAGAGACTAACTAAACTTAAACTAGCTTGGTAGCGAAGTGTATGGAAGTTCGAAACGGAAAAATCGCAAAACCGGAAAATCAAAAACCCTAAGTTTCTGTTGATTTTTTTTGGGCTCTAAAAGTAAAAAGTTTTACTCCTAAAATCGGCTCAGGGTTTTGTGAGAACACCCACCAAAAACGATCCCATGAATCCTTCAAACCGCCGCGGATCCGCGGCTATAGCTATTCTTGTTGCCGCGGATCCGCCGCCGTTTGGGCTCTTCATATGATCGTGTTTTGTGCAGTGTTCTTCTGGTAGGGTTTTGGGATTTTTCAAATATGTTATATGTGCCCAGATTTCCAGAATAGAAATTTGTTTTTGGGGGCCTATAATTCCGTATTTTTTCTGAACGTCACTACATTTTGACTATGTTGGTTTTATCTGTGATGTTTGTATGTATTGAACGTCTGCTAATCGCTATAAGTCGATTAGTCGGGGTTATACATCTCTGTGATCTGTGTTTGATATTGGAATGTGTATATGAATGTGTTGGACTGTCGCGGGTGAATAGCCGGGGTGGATGTGAGATGAGCTTTTGTTTTTCTTTCATTCATTTGTAATATGTAAATTGATGTAATAATATTATTTGTATGGCCGCACAACCGGGTCGGGGTTGTAGCCGTCATTGTATAATTCTTTTTACTGTTTTTGCTCCTAGGATAGACCCATGGAAGGGTGCACAAACTACCGGGTACTTAGCGGGTAGTTTGCCGCACCCGTAGGGGTCTTGGGTGGGGTTTTGGCTATTCACCGCGACCGTGTAATCCGCTTTTCGTTGCAGGCTCGAACGGATTGCGGATTCCTAGTATATCCAATGTATTCATCTGTGATCTGTAATGTCTATCATTGCTATATTTATAACTATTTAGGCGTTGCTTATATTTTACAGCCGCGCTAGCCCAGCCCCCGCTCTGTCGTTAGTTAAGTAACCTAACGGGTGATGACGGGACCCCGTGGCGAATGCGAATGGCATAAGCGTACGTCATATTTTGGTTGTTTTCTGCAATGGTTGGATTTAAATGATGGGACGCATTAAAAGAACTAATGCAATAAAATAAACCTAAAAGACGTTGTTGGAACAATTTTTCAAAAAAAAAAGCTGTTATTGCAAGGACGTTCAATTTTTGTTTTGCATCGCGGTATTCGGTTGTGAATGCCCAGCAGCTCAGTCGACGAGGCAAGGGCCGAGATCCCTTCATCGGGAGTGACCCCTTGGACAAAAGTTTGCGTCAGGGTAATAACTTCACTATAGTCGATTATTCTTGCTTTGCATCGAGGTATTCAGTTTGGAATATCCTGCACCTCATTCGACGAGGAAAGAGCCGAGATCCCTTCACAGGGAGTGACCTCTTTAGCAAAAGTTTTCGCCACTATATTTTCAAAAAGATTACCAGGTTCCTTCAATGATATCAAGTTCATTACGTTAACGGGTTTTTCGCCAAAAGCCCAGCCGTAGCCCTCCGTCGTTTCGGATAATTAATACTTAGTATTCGTGCTGCGTTTGTTGATTATTCGTCAAGACACAGTGAACGGTAGCTGAGTAATAATTTTCTGTTGCACTGATAGATGCGATTGGTTAGGACGGTCGCATGATTTTATTGATTATTCGTCAAGGATCATGCGGGCGGGTCTAATGCAATCCTGGATAACGACGGGTTGAACTTGACTAGGACCTTTTGATTTGTTGATTATTCGTCAAGGTCACTTGGGTCCTAGGGGCAAAAACCACATCGGGAGTTTCAAAAGTACTGAAACTTGCAGATTTAGCATACCTTCTGGAGTGTGGTGACTGGAGTGGATTCCATCTAGGTCATCACACAATGATAGTTGGATCCCGATCCCACTGATGAGTTGGATTACTCTTGGGAGATTATTTCACTAAACGATCAATGCTATAAACTTAGTAGGTGTCTAGAAAGGTGTTAGCGGGGCTACGCCCCCAGGGAAAAGAGGTTCTTGAATTAAGGAACTTCGCGAAAGCGTTGGAAAACCTCCCTCGAAGTACCGACACTAGCCTGGCTGAAAGGTTAAGCAAGTATTGTGACGTGAATTAAAATCCTGACTAGTTCTTCTTTTAAAAGGTTTTAAGAAGAATTTAAGTAAACAGTGGGAGACATCCTGGTTAGATAAATTAATAAACCAATCTAATCTTGCAAGGGCATACGCTGAGTGTTTCTTTTCTCTCTCTCCAGACAGCAACCTTTTCACGCCCTAATCAAGATAATAAAATGTAACGCTTGACCGATCCGAATTCTTATTCGGGACTGGGGATAGTTGGTTCAGCTCTAACTTGTGACAACAGTTGATCAGTCGAAAATATTGCATATTTTAACCGGCAATTTCCTCATCATCTGCATACATATAGAAGTGTACGGTATTCATAATTCACATATTAGCAAATCGGTCGCAAAATATCAGATTACATGTATTCGACCTTAAAACCGGCATTTCTAGGGAAATTGACTGCATTGCATTACATAGCATATTTTCTATATCTTGCAACCCGTGTTTCGAAGTCTATGCAGGAATAGAGAAGCTTGCTCGATCATTACATTGCTCGACCATTACAATTGCTCGTAAACTCATTGAATTCAAATCTGGTATCAATACGAAGGAGCAAATACAAATCAATATATCATACAAGGTCCCCAACAGAAGTACAAGACCACTGCAGAAGACTCAGATCCCAAGCTCACCATAAGAGCGCGGAAGCACGGCATACATGGGGTTCTCGCGGCGGATCCGCGGCATGCCCAGGGATTTAGCTCCTCAAATTGCACCACAACTCCTGTTTCATGCCCTACAGTTCAGAAAGACATCCAAAGTTCTAGAAAACTCCAGAGACTTCTACCAGATCAGCAAACACCTAAACTAGCCTAATCATTCTAGAACTTTCCCTAAACCCTAGCTTAAACCCTAAGCTAACTCCTAACAAACTCCTTCTAGAAACTCTTCAACAAACTTTGGGAGGAAAAGTTCTAATTCAAACCTAAACCTAGGGTTTGGGAGTTCTATAAATAAGACCCTAGGCTCATCATTTAAGAGGAGTATTCAACCAATTATTCAACCAAGGATTCAACCTTGGGAAAGTTTAGAAAAATCAATCCCATTCTTCATCTCCTTCTTCCTCAAGTTTAGTGAGAGAGCTTGTAGGAAACCCTAACCCTAAATCCAACCACAATTCAAGATCTTGAGTGCAAGCCAAGCAAGATGCCTTCAACCCTTTTATGAGCCGAGCCGATATTCAATCGGGCAAGAGATCAAAGTAGATCCACGATCCACGGAGACGAGCGAAGCCGAGTCAACGATCGATTTCTTCTTCTTGTAGATTCTTGAAAGAATGTATTGAAATTGTTGATTAAATAAAAGGTGATATTCTTTTATCTTGTTTTCTTTAAATTCCGCATCATGTTATCTTTACAAATCTTTAATATTGTCTTTGTGGTGATGTGTGAATAAAACTCCGCTCGTCGAGGAGTCGAGACGGATAATAGAATGATGATGTAACATAGCTTTAATCGATTCTTGATTCCCACGAGTTTTGTAAACCCTAGCTAGTTCAAGAAACGACGACCCATTTCGTTTCGATGCTTTCTTGATTGACATCGATCGAAATTGGGGAGTTACGATCGTTTCTTGAATTTGGTAGAGGCTAGAAAAGGAATGATATCGATGAAAGAACAAGGGTTATGAGATGAAACACTAGTTTCACAAAGAAGCCCCAACTCTCATCGATCATCATCAATCTAGCATCAATTCTTCGAAGGACAAGAACACGATATCTTTAGATTACATCACGTCTATCGACCCGATCGATTCCTACGAGCCCCTCTTATATTCTTGATAGTTGATTGGAAATATTATCAAAACAACCGATTCTTGATTGTTTATAGTTTCTTGATTCTTGAGTAAAGAATAGTGACACTCGAATACAAATCATTCTTGAATCATGTTTTCGTTTATTGTTGCTTAACATTTCATTTCAAACGTATCGAAATACAAGTGAATCGTGCAATCCCTGTGGACGATCCGCACTCATTCATTAACTACATCCGACACCGTAGTTTGATTGCGGTCAAAATAGTTTTTGGTTGTGAAGTTCTTTACAAATTTCTCTATATACTACACAACGGGAAAAACGATCAATCAAAATGGCGCCGTTGCTGGGGAATATTTGATTCGATACTTTTACATCCAATCCAAAATTTTATTACAATCAAATGGCGCCGTTGCCGGGGACTATTTGATTTGATAAACACAATCGGAAATCTTTTCAATCAAAATGGCGCCGTTGCCGGGGATCGCGCTAATTCATTTGCATTTTTAGTTTGAAGTGAAAGAATTATTACATTTTACTTCTTGAAATCAAAATTCGTACAAACTCTTACACGTGTGTTGTGAATTGATTGCAAGGTGATCTGGAGCATTCTGTGCTGTAGAAAAATTATTTGGAATATACCAGAGAGCTGAGGGTGGCAACAGAAAGCATCTGTTAAAAAATTATTCACTGTTCTCACAACCAGAGCGCGGAAGGGCGGCACAAAGCTACCATACGCGGCGGATCCGCGGCTTTCTGAAGGGATCACTGAAAAATTTTCAGTGCAGGTATCTTCTTGCTCTCTCCCCTCTCTCTTTTTAGCTCCAACTAACACTTTGCTGCAGGATTCTTTGCAAATAAATCGCAGTGCGCAAAAGCAAAATTAAAATTGTGTGTGATTTTTGATTTCTTGGTTGTTTGCATTCTAATACGGAAATTTAAGGGGCACGGCCAAATCCAAATTAGGTGGGGATTTCATTACCCTTCCTGGGCCCCGAAAATCGTCAAACTTGCATCCGCATTACCCTCATTAATTAAAAGAAATCTAGAGAAGACTCTAAGGACTGTCGCGCTCAATAGGACAAGAGAAGGTCGTGGGTAATTCATTGCTTATCCGCGTTTTCTTGTGGTGCCTAAGGCGAGTGTGTCTAAGGCTAGTGGTTATTAATTAGGTCCACTGTAGTGGTGGTTCCTTCCCACTTACCTGGCACTTATCCGGCCACAGGGGGACAAAGAGGCAGTGGAGGATTCTATCCTGCGACTTGTCTTTTGGCAGTTAGGAGCGGTCTAGAGATCGGACCTAGGTGACCACTAGATTCTAGGGTTTGTGTGCTGCATTTGTTTTGTCGCATCATTTTTTCAAAATCCGTCCCTTTTTAAAGCAAGCACCGCATTCATTTTACCCCTAATTATAAGTCAACGCTGCCACTTGTACTAACCCTTTTTAGTGCAAGATAGGCTGGACACGGGATTCTAGTGCCCGTTTGTCCGCGTACCTTTTATCGACTCCGAAGTCGATAATTCTCCATTTACCTTTTCTTTACCCACTACCACTCCCACTCCGATGGATCCGAATCCATCAAACTTCTTTAACCCTAATCTGCCACCGTCCGTTGGTGCGCAGAATCCTCCCCACATTTCTCTCCAGGAAAGATGCTATCCACATAGAGGTCCTCTTTCGACCTGCTTATCCACACCACCAGCCAATGGGGATAACTTTGAGATTAAGCCCCAGTATATCAATCTTTTACCCAAATACCACGGACTCGAGACCGAGGACGCTTACGTTTTCATTACCAAATTTGAAAACGTATGCGCAATGATGGGTACGTCACAACTTTCAGTGGATGCGATGCGTCTACGACTTCTTCCATTTACATTGTGTGATATAGCCGAGAAGTGGCTATATAACACCACCGCACATTCTATTACGAATTGGGAAGAATTCGTCGCTGCATTCCTTAAGAAATTTTACCCAGTCCAAAAGACGGCTCGAATCCGTAGCGAACTGAACCAATTTGCCCAGCTCCCTGCCGAACCATTTTCAAAATACTTTGAACGTTTCAAGGATCTATTGGTTCAATGTCCTCATCACGGCATCCCGAGATGGGAGCTTTGCCGAATCATATATGAGGGTAGTAACCCTAGCAGTAAACAGAGCCTTGAAAACATGTGTCAAGGTACATTTATGACTAAAGATGATGGGGAAGCCTGGCGATACTCAGAAGAGTTCGCTGAAAAATCACTAATTTGGGAGAGTGGAACACAACCATTGAATAGGGGTGGCGTACACCAAATAGATGTGTCCATAGGTGTTCGAGCTGAAATGGCAGCAATGCAAAAGAAGCTCGACGCTATGGAACACAAATTTGCAGCAGCCTCCCTAAACCCAATGTCGCTCCCCAAAACTGTTTGTGGGTGCTGTTCTGATCCGTCACATTTAACGGAAGAATGTCCATTAAACTCGGCGTTTCAAGGTCACGAGCATTCTAATGCCGCATTTCAACGACCTCGAAATGATCCATATTCTTCCACGTACAATCAGGGTTGGAGGAACCACCCGAATTTTGCTTGGAACCAAAACCAATCTCAAAACACGGTTCCAAACATGAATCAATTTCAACGGGCTCTTCCTCCACCACAACAGCAACCCCTACAACTCACTCAGCACCCCTATCAGTCACAAAATTTCCAAAACCAGGGCAACACTCCTGCACAGTCTAATCCTATGCAGTCCTGTTCTGACGAGTTCTCTCAATTCACTCAAACCATGAAATCACTTTTATCAAATTTCATGGATGTTTCGACTGAGGTTAGATCTTCCGTCAGTGAAATAAAGAAAAACTCAGCGTCCCAAGCTGAGAGTATTCGCACGATGGAAGCTGAAATCGCACGCTTAAAAGCCGAAATGAGTGCGAGAGAAAAAGGGAAACTTCCCTCTTAACCCCTACAGAATCCTGGGCATTACAATGTAAATGCCATTACAACGTTGAGATCGGGAAGAGTGCTGAACAATCATGTCGGGGAAGGTATTGATGATACTGAAAATCATGTCAACACCCCGGCTGAGTCTTTTCCACATACACACACTTCACCTTCTGATCCTTCTTCTTCTACCAAACCACCTTCGCACGAGCCTATTCTCCATTTCCCTTTAGGCTCAACACCTTCACCCAACCCTTATAGTTCTCCACAGACGGTCCCCACACCTCCTTTGGGACCTCGTCTACCTCCCTTTCCTTCTCCTGTGATGGACCCTGCGCTTATTGCGAAAGCACCTTACCCGAACCGGCTAAGGGCTAATAGAACGAGTCCTCATATGGAGAAAATTTTAGAGATGTTCAAACAGGTTAACATCAATATCCCTCTCCTAGATGCCATTCAGCAAGTCCCCGCTTATGCGAAGATTCTTAAGGACTTGTGCACTAGGAAGAGGAAGACTCAAGTGCCGAAGAAGGTCTTTATGTCTAACAATATCAGCACTGCTTTTATACCCCAGCTTCCAAAGAAAAGAAAGGACCCAGGTTGTCCTACAATATCGATTTCGATTGGGGGTAAAAACATAAATCGTGCTCTTTTAGACCTTGGCGCGAGTGTTAACCTGTTACCTTATTCTGTCTATGAGCAATTAGGGATTGGAGAGCTGAAACCTGCTCATTGCACTCTCCAGATGGCAGACCGATCTATCACCAAACCAAGGGGTGAATTAGAGGATGTGTTAATAAAGGTCGGGGAATTTGTTTTCCCTGTAGACTTCATTGTGCTCGACACACATCCTGTAGCAAACCCCCGGGGCCAAATTCCGGTGATTCTAGGTCGTCCTTTCCTTGCCACTTCCAACGCTGTTATAAACTGTAGAAATGGTTCAATGAATTTATCATTTGGAAATATGACCATTGAAATAAACATCTATAGAGTTGGAAGTCAGCCATCAGAACCCTCTGCTCATATTTTAGATGTGTGCTCTGTCCATGAGATCGCTCCCGATAGTTGTGGAGTTGAGGATCTTTGCTTTACTGATCTTGATGACATTAGCACATCTCTGTTTGACTTTGCACTAGATCTTAGTGAGGACACTTTACCTGCACATGAGTCCTGCACTTCTGACTTTTCTCCACCCGAGTCTGTATCTTTCACAGGCTCTGAGCTTCTTTGTAGATCCAAAAATCAATCTATGACCCTTCCTTCTATCATTTCTCCGCCCGAGTTAGATCTCAAAATTTTACCTTCTCACCTGAAATATGCTTATCTTGGTGAGAACGAGTCATTACCGGTTATCATTTCCGCTTCTCTTGCATCAGAGCAAGAGAATGCACTTTTATCGGTATTGAGATCTAACAAAGAGGCGTTTGGTTGGAGTATGGCGGACATCAAAGGGATTAGTCCCTTGATAGTTGAACATCATATACATGTGATGGATGATGCCAGACCGACCCGAGAACCACAGAGACGGTTGAATCCCGTCATGAAGGAAGCTGTCATGAAAGAGATCGTCAAATGCTTAGATAGTGGTATTATATACCCCATCTCCGATAGCCAGTGGGTGAGTCCTATACATGTCGTTCCTAAGAAATCCGGCATAACAGTTATCACAAATGAAGCGAATTAGTTGATTCAGACACGCGCCCAAACTGGGTGGCGTGTATGCATCGATTATAGAAAACTCAACGCTGCTACGAGGAAAGATCATTTTCCTCTACCATTCATTGATCAAATGCTGGAACGCTTAGCGGGACGAGAGTTTTATTGTTTTATGGACGGATACTCAGGCTATAATCAGGTCCCCATCGCCAAAAAGGATCAAGATAAAACCACTTTTACTTGTCCTTTTGGTACCTTTGCTTACAGTCGCATGCTCTTTGGGCTATGCAATGCTCCCGCTACCTTTCAGCGGTGTATGATGGGGATATTCTCTGATATGGTAGAGAATTTTTTTGAGATCTTTATGGACGACTTCTTGATTTTTGGAGGCTCTTTTTCTGATTGCCTAGCGAATCTTGACGCTGTTCTTACTCGTTGCAAAAAGAAGAACTTGACATTAAACTGGGAAAAATGCCATTTTATGGTCCAAGAAGGAATAGTCCTTGGACATGTCATTTCACAGAAAGGCATTGAGGTTGACAGAGCTAAAGTAGATGTCATTCAAAACCTGCCTCATCCCAAAAGCGTCAAAGATATTCGCTCTTTCCTTGGCCATGCGGGCTTTTATAGGAGATTCATTAAGGATTTTAGCAAAATTGCTAGACCTTTAACACTACTCCTGGCCAAGGATACGACCTTCCATTTTGACTCGGATTGCGAGACAGCTTTCGACTCACTTAAACACTCACTCACTTCAGCCCCCGTTTTATCATCACCAAATTGGGACTACCCCTTTGAGCCGATGTGTGACGCATCTGATTTTGCAGTAGGTGCAGTCTTAGGACAGCACATCGATAAGATGCCACACGTGATTTACTATGCTAGTAAGACCCTGAATGATGCGCAAATCAATTATACAACCACCGAGAAAGAGTTTTTAGCGGTTGTATTTGCATTAGAAAAATTCAGGCCTTACTTAATCGGCTCACCTATAGTTGTGTACACTGACCATTCCGCTTTAAAACATCTTCTGGCGAAGAAAGATGCAAAAGGTCGACTAATACGTTGGATCCTTCTTTTACAAGAATTCGATCTTGTTATCAAAGATAAGAAAGGATGTGAAAACGTAGTAGCTGACCACCTTTCACGCATCGTTTCTTCCCCTGTGACCCTGCCGATCAATGATTCATTCCCTGATGAACAACTCTTGAGCGTATCCACTGAACCATGGTTCAGGGATATTGTGAACTATCATGCCACGGGACTTATACCGAGCGATTGGTCAAAACAGGACAAATATCGTTTTCTTTCCCAAGTAAAACACTTTTACTGGGACGAACCCTATTTGTTTAAATATTGTCCTGATCAGATCATTCGCCGGTGCGTCCCAAATGAAGAGTTCAAGAGTGTTCTTTCATTCTGTCATGATCAGGCTTGTGGGGGTCACTTTGGTCTTAGAAAGACAGCGGAAAAGGTTTTGCAATGTGGATTTTATTGGCCGACCTTATTCAAGGACGCATTTGAGTATTGCAAAACCTGTACACAATGTCAGTATACGGGTAGAATATCCCAGAGAAATGAAATGCCTCAGCAACCCATCTTGGTTGTTGAAATGTTTGATGTTTGGGGCATTGATTTTATGGGTCCTTTTCCCAACTCCTTTGGGAATTTGTACATATTGCTGGCGGTTGATTATGTCTCAAAGTGGGTAGAAGCCATTCCATGTCGCACTAATGACAGGAAAGTTGTCATTAAGTTCTTAAAAGAGAATATCTTTTCGCGATTTGGACACCCACGCGCTATCATTAGCGATAATGGGACACATTTCTGCAACAGATCTTTCGAGACTCTGATGCGAAAATACTCAATCAACCACCGTCTTTCTACACCCTATCATCCCCAAACAAGCGGGCAGGCTGAGATCTCAAACAGACAAATCAAACTTATCCTGGAGAAAACTGTTGCTAAAAATAGAAAAGACTGGTCGACCAAATTGACGGATGCTCTTTGGGCATTCAGGACTGCATATAAGACCGACCTAGGAATGTCTCCATATAGGATAGTGTTTGGAAAAGCATGTCATCTACCTGTCGAGATAGAGCATAAAGCATCGTGGGCTATAAAGGAAATAAATTTTGATCTAAACCTTGCTTGCAACTTTCGGAAGCTGCAACTTAACGAGCTAAGCGAACTCCGCGATGAAGCTTATGATAATGCTGTAATCACAAAGAATAGGACTAAGGTTTTTCACGATAAAAGCATTTTAAGGAAAACATTTTTACCTGGTCAATAAGTCCTTCTTTATGATTCACGATTACACCTTCACGTGGGTAAGCTCAGATCTCGATGGAAGGGACCTTTTGTTGTGCGGTCTGTATTCCCGCACGGGGCAGTAGAAGTTGAAAATGTTAAAAACGGCACCTTTTTCAAAGTAAATGGACATAGACTAAAGCCGTATTTTTCCACTGACCCCACGGAGGAGCTCTTGTTCTTACAAGAGCCAGTTTATTTGGATTAAAAATTCCTCCGTCTCATCTTCATATCCTGTATATCATTGCATCATCTTTTGAATGAAGCTGAGTGAAAGATAAGTTTGGGGGAAGTTCTTCACTTATATATTTTGCCCCCACTAATAATTCCCCCCAGATTTACAGGTTTTATAGATATAGTTGTCGGCAACAGTGAGGACACTGTTGAAAACAAGTTTGGGGGAGGTTTGTGCTTATTTTCGCATCATTTGCATATCATCTGCATAAGCACAAAACATTTCTTTAAAAATCTATAAAAATTGAAAAATTTTCAAAACCCATAAAAATTTAAAAATTTTCAAATATAAAAATAATTTTAATATTTACACCTTTTTGTATATAAATAAGATAATGAAAGTTTAGATAGTGAAAAATTGCATCCATGAGATTAGAAAATTTTTAGAAAACTAAGAAAATTAGAAGTTTTCTTATACGAACTAGTAATAAGTAGTTATGAGCCGTTGTCCCAAGGGTTAGTAAGATGAAGGACGTCACTAATCTGAGGATAAAAATAAGTCTGAAAAATAGTTTCTATTCTGGAAGCCAAACATTTTGAACGTTGCTACCCTGCTATTCGCACTTACACACGTCTTGAAGCCTGGGATAGTAGAGGATACCTTGAAATGCTCTTGTCTTAAAGCCAAAAGTATGAAAAAATATTATATGGTGAGAAAAATGGACACTGGTTTTGTTATCACCGAGGGAAATAAAATATATATATATATATATAGCGAGGGTGCTTCTTCATCTAGTGCCCTAAGGCCAACTGGTCTGGGAGTCACTGCTATACCTAAGGTGGTGCAAGACTAGGAAAATACACCAAATAAGCAAGCACATGAGTAATCGGTCGGTTAGTACCTCAAGAAGTATTAACGGTCGCATGAAAGTGTGTGAGCTCATCGAAAAAAAAAAAAAGAGTACTGAGGTTGATGGGCAAGAGTATGATAGCTTGAATTGAATTCTCCGGGTGTAGGGATGTCTTTACACACACGCAGGGTTATATGATCGATGTTTGGAAGAAAGATAGGAATGAAGAATAAGACGATGTTTTACTGAGGGAGGACGTGATTTCTAACATCTTTTCATGACCATTAAGATAGGGCTCATGACAACCGAAAAGCTAGCTTAGTTGGAAACCCTAATTTTCAAGGCTTTTCTTTTACAATTCTCTTCTTTAAATGTAATATTCATGATCTTGCTTTTATTATTGGATTTTGTAGGTGCAATCCGCTGAAAACCCTCAGGAGACAACACTCCTCCTACTAGGGACACCTAGAGGTTTAAAGGCTTGTTGCACGTGCACAGTGCAATCGTGCTGCCTACGAAAGTGTGCTAGTTAGTTTTTCTCTTTCTTTATTTTCTCCTTCTCTCTTTTTAATAAAACATTCGCTCGAGACGATCGAAATTAAGTTTGGGGGTATTTGATCAGTCGAAAATATTGCATATTTTAACCGGCAATTTCCTCATCATCTGCATACATATAGAAGTGTACGGTATTCATAATTCACATATTAGCAAATCGGTCGCAAAATATCAGATTACATGTATTCGACCTTAAAACCGGCATTTCTAGGGAAATTGACTGCATTGCATTACATAGCATATTTTCTATATCTTGCAACCCATGTTTCGAAGTCTATGCAGGAAAAGAGAAGCTTGCTCGATCATTACATTGCTCGACCATTACAATTGCTCGTAAACTCATTGAATTCAAATCTGGTATCAATACGAAGGAGCAAATACAAATCAATATATCATACAAGGTCCCCAACAGAAGTACAAGACCACTGCAGAAGACTCAGATCCCAAGCTCACCATAAGAGCGCGGAAGCACGGCATACATGGGGTTCTCGCGGCGGATCCGCGGCATGCCCAGGGATTTAGCTCCTCAAATTGCACCACAACTCCTGTTTCATGGCCTACAGTTCAGAAAGACATCCAAAGTTCCAGAAAACTCCAGAGACTTCTACCAGATCAGCAAACACCTAAACTAGCCTAATCATACTAGAACTTTCCCTAAACCCTAGCTTAAACCCTAAGCTAACTCCTAACAAACTCCTTCTAGAAACTCTTCAACAAACTTTGGGAGGGAAAGTTCTAATTCAAACCTAAACCTTGGGTTTGGGAGTTCTATAAATAAGACCCTAGGCTCATCATTTAAGAGGAGTATTCAACCAATTATTCAACCAAGGATTCAACCTTGGGAAAGTTTAGAAAAATCAATCCCATTCTTCATCTCCTTCTTCCTCAAGTTTAGTGAGAGAGCTTGTAGGAAACCCTAACCCTAAATCCAACCACAATTCAAGATCTTGAGTGCAAGCCAAGCAAGATGCCTTCAACCCTTTTATGAGCCGAGCCGATATTCAATCGGGCAAGAGATCAAAGTAGATCCACGATCCACGGAGACGAGCGAAGCCGAGTCAACGATCGATTTCTTCTTCTTGTAGATTCTTGAAAGAATGTATTGAAATTGTTGATTAAATAAAAGGTGATATTCTTTTATCTTGTTTTCTTTAAATTCCGCATCATGTTATCTTTACAAATCTTTAATATTGTCTTTGTGGTGATGTGTGAATAAAACTCCGCTCGTCGAGGAGTCGAGACGGATAATAGAATGATGATGTAACATAGCTTTAATCGATTCTTGATTCCCACGAGTTTTGTAAACCCTAGCTAGTTCAAGAAACGACGACCCATTTCGTTTCGATGCTTTCTTGATTGACATCGATCGAAATTGGGGAGTTACGATCGTTTCTTGAATTTGGTAGAGGCTAGAAAAGGAATGATATCGATGAAAGAACAAGGGTTATGAGATGAAACACTAGTTTCACAAAGAAGCCCCAACTCTCATCGATCATCATCAATCTAGCATCAATTCTTCGAAGGACAAGAACACGATATCTTTAGATTACATCACGTCTATCGACCCGATCGATTCCTACGAGCCCCTCTTATATTCTTGATTGTTGATTGGAAATATTATCAAAACAACCGATTCTTGATTGTTTATAGTTTCTTGATTCTTGAGTAAAGAATAGTGACACTCGAATACAAATCATTCTTGAATCATGTTTTCGTTTATTGTTGCTTAACATTTCATTTCAAACGTATCGAAATACAAGTGAATCGTGCAATCCCTGTGGACGATCCGCACTCATTCATTAACTACATCCGACACCGTAGTTTGATTGCGGTCAAAATAGTTTTTGGTTGTGAAGTTCTTTACAAATTTCTCTATATACTACACAACGGGAAAAACGATCAATCAACAGTCATGAGTATGAGAATGGGAAAGGGGATTGTATGGATTTCCAGGATACCCAGTCGAAGAAGAAGCATGGTTTTGCATCTACTTCAGGTGTTCTTGTAATTGAGAGCTGTTTTACGGTCAGCCCTGCCTCCTGGGTACTTGATACCGGATCAGGATCTCATATCTGTAATTTATTACAGGGACTGAGAAAAAGTAGGAAAGTTGCACCGGATGATATGTCGCTCAGAGTAGCGAACGGAGCACAAGTTAATGCGGCAGCCGTCGGTGAATATCACCTAGTATTGCAAATGGCAAGACTATGATTTTGAACGATTGCTACTATGTACCCTCCATGGTTTGCAACATCTTATCAGTTTCTTTACTCGATAAAGATGAATATAACTTTGTTCTTGAAAAGAATATCATGCTCATTTACCTTCATAAGGTACTGGTTGCAGAGGGTACACTGTGTAATGGTATCTACGTTCTAAATCAGAATACAGTTCTCAATATACAAAACACACGCAAGAGGAAGAATTCAGATACGAATGAATCCTACTTGTGGCATTGTAGACTTGGTCATATTGGAGAGAAAAGACTGAGTAAGTTGCATAAAGATGGACTCTTGGATACGTTCGAGTTTTCATCTTATGAAACTTGTCAGTCTTGTCTCAAAGGGAAGATGACCAAATCTCCGTTCACCGGACATGGAGAAAGAGCAGCAGAGCTCTTAGGACTCGTACATAGTGATGTATGTGGTCCGATGTCTATACATGCAAGGGGTGGGTTCTCGTACTTCATCACATTCACTGACGATCTCTCTAGGTTCGGATATGTGTATCTGATAAAACACAAATCTGAAGCTTTTGAGAAATTCAAGGAATTCAGAAACGAAGTAGAGAACCAGGCAGGCAAAAGTATCAAGATCCTCCGGTCTGACAGGGGAGGGGAGTACTTAAGCACGGAATTCCTAGATTACTTAAAAGAGAATGGTATTCTCTCTTAGCTTACACCTCCTTATACACCACAGCACAACGGTGTATCGGAGCGGAGGAATCGTACCCTATTGGATATGGTTCGCTCCATGATGAGTAGTGCTGAGTTACCTCTTTCATTATGGGGACATGCGCTTCAGACAGCGGCATACCTTTTGAATCAAGTTCCGTCCAAATCTGTGCCTAAAACTCCGTATGAAATATGGAGCAGTAAGAAACCATGTCTGAAGTTTATTAAGATATGGGGTTGTCCGGCCTATGTGAAGACACAGAAACCGGACAAGCTAGAGGCACGATCAGTTCTGTGTAAATTTGTGGGATATCCTAAAAACTCACTGGGATATCTGTTCTACCACACTAAGGAACATAAGGTATTTGTATCTCACCACGCCACCTTCTTAGAAAGGGAGTTTCTTGCAAAAGAAACTAGTGGGAGTTCGGTAGAACTGGAAGAAATTCAGCGACCACAAAATGTAACTGAAAATTTGGAGGAACCGCTAGATTCTATAACCCCAGACGAACCTCAGCCACTTCGCAGATCTGGTAGGATTTCTCATCCGTCCGAGAGATACTACGGTTTTCTCATAGACGGGGATCGAGAGGATTGCATCTTGGAAGAAGATGACCCTACCAGTTTCAGGCAGGCCATTATCAGTAGGGACTCTGATAAGTGGCAGGAAGCAATGCAATCCGAAATGGAGTCCATGTACGCCAATAAAGTGTGGACCTTGGATATTGCTCCACCTGGGGTAAAACCCGTTGGATGCAAATGGATCTACAAAAGAAAACTTGGTGTAGATGGGCAGGTGGAAACCTATAAAGCTAGACTCGTTGCAAAAGGTTTTCGTCAAAGACCTTGTTTGGACTATGATGAAACTTTTTCTCCGGTGGCTATGCTCAAATCCATTCGTATCCTACTTGCCATTGCTGCCTTCCATGACTATGAAATCTGGCAGATGGATGTTAAAACGGCTTTCCTAAACGGTTGTTTGGAAGAGTGCGTTTATATGGATCAACCAGAAGGTTTCGTAGACAGTGGGAGCAGCGGAAAGGTGTGCAAGTTTCTTAAATCCATTTATGGATTAAAGCAGGCATCGCGGAGCTGGAACATCTGTTTTGATGAGGCAATCAAGGAATTTGATTTCATCAAGAACGAAGATGAACCCTGTGTGTATAAGAAGATTGTAGGACGAACTGTCGTATTCCTAGTCTTGTACGTGGACGACATTCTTTTGATAGGAAATGATATTCCTATGCTACAATCGGTCAAGCTATTTTTGTCACAAAGGTTCTCCATGAAGGACCTGGGTGATGCCTCGTACATTCTGGGGATCAAGATCTATAGAGATAGATCCAAGAAACTATTGGGACTTTCGCAGTCCAGGTACATAGAGACCGTACTAAAGAGATTTAGTATGGAGGGTTCCAAGCACGGTAACATACCCGCATTGCATGGAATTACCCTCTCCAAGAAGATGTCTCCTAAGACTGACGAGGAGAGGGTTCGCATGAGCACTATACCCTACGCTTCGGCGGTAGGATCTATAATGTATGCGATGCTATGTACAAGACCAGATGTAGCTTACGCATTGAGCGCGGTAAGCCGGTATCAGTCAGACCCAGGGGAGGACCACTGGACAGCAGTGAAGAACATTCTCAAGTACCTGAGAAGGACTAAGGAGATGTTCCTGGTTTACGGTAATGGAGACCTCAGGGTCGAGTCCTTTACCGATTCAAGCTTCCAGAGTGACAAAGATTACAGCAAGTCTGTCTCGGGTTTTGTGTTTACCCTCAACGGAGGGGCGGTATGTTGGAGGAGTTCCAAGTAGGATACCGTCGCAGAATCGACGATGGAGGCTGAATACATTGCTGCAAGCGATGCCGCAAAAGAGGCGGTCTGGATGAATAAGTTCATTAGTGAACTTCAGGTGGTTCCGTCCATTGTTGACCCAATACCTTTATATTGCGATAACAATGGGGCTATAGCTTTAGCGAAGGAACCAAGGTCCCATCAGAAATCCAGGCACATCTTAAGGCGGTATCACCTGATCAGGGAGATCATTGATCGCCAGGAGATCGAGGTGCGGAGAGTGGACACAAAGAACAACACTGCGGACCCATTCACGAAGGCTTTACCCCAGACTCAGTTCGAGCGGCTGATCGAGATGATAGGTCTTCGATACGCCAGTACATGGTCTTAGTGCAAGTGGGAGATTGTTAGTGTATATGCCCTAGAGGCCATTACTGTATCATACTAGTATGTATATTACTTGATGGAAGCTTGGGATATTCACAGTTGTACAGACAATCTTGCTCAATATAGTAGTATGCTACTTGGTTCGTCTCTGCTTTAATGTGTACTTGTGTGTTTATTTATTATATCACCTATACGCATTAGTAGAGCCCTTAGGATCTTTGCTTGATTACCGGCGTTGTGATGGCGATCACACTCGTGGGGGCTGGGTAATCTACAAGCACATCCTTATACACGTCCCTGGTCATGGGAGTATCGAGATAGGGCATCGATGCTCCGGAGTAGACTAGCGTATGCGCTTCTCATCCCAGCACGGGAGACGGTCTGTCCCACAGCCGTCGGTACGTCGTACTTGAGATAGTATGCGGGTGCTCGTTAGGTTACGAGTACACTGGACAGGACTCGTCGGGAACTGATGGTTGGTATTATACCTATCGTCAGTTATCAGTTCCCAGGTGACATGAGTACAGCTTAGTCCGCTGACTTGACACTGTCACTCCGCCTCGAGTGTGTTCCCACTGTTCTTTGATTACTACCCTACCACGGCTCTTCTGAGTCGTGCAAACAGGTAGTAGTTGGGAGCAGTCCCGAAGCACTTGGAGGCAGTGACGGTTAGATAGGATTCGTCTCTTCCGGTATTGGGGGTTGACATCACGCTGTGTCTAGGAGAGCCATTACACGAGTAGTCCCTGGCCAGGGCAAGTGAGATATACTGGTAGGCTTCCAGTGTTATCTCAGGGTGTTTTGGGCTTCACTCCGACACGACTTGTACCGCTATTAGGGGACTGACGTTTACCGTCCCCTAGGCCCGCCATGCGATGTATCAGACGAACAGACCGGACTGTACAGAGAATGTCACATTCAGACTCAGTAGGAGTTCAGATGGGTTTTACCTCGTCAGTCTTCTTATCGGCATCTACCTGGGGACCGTTACGCACAGCTAGTGCCGCTTGCGGTCTGTGGTTAAACCCACTGCCAGCGTAGTGTCGAGTCTTTAGAGTCCCACACAGAGGGCTATTCGCCTCTGGGCAAAACTGAGTAGAGGTCGCATGGTTTTGCGGCAGGGTTCGTTCTCATCCGCGCACTTGTGCACGTTTGGAGTCCGGACGGTTTATACTAGCAGGCTCTGGTTTGAGCCAGATACTGGTATATGTTTTGGGGTTGCTTTTATCTCTCAGTATTCTTGTTCCTCGGAACGAGAATGCAGGTGTGTATGCACAGTTGTTTGAGGCGGAGGAAGAGGTCTTTCATTAGGGTTTCGGAACGGGTGCGTATGCACAGTTGACAGTCGTCTTTTTCCAAACCCTAATGGATTTATGAAATATCAATTAATAATAGTAATTAAATGAAATTGTGTCATGGTTGGTTTTGTTGACTTGTTGACCATGGTTGACTTGTTGACCATGGTTGAATGTTTGACCATCATCATTACTTTGCAAGGATACTCCTTGATTCTAGCTTACAGTCATTTAATGAAGTGATGATAGTGGTCATTCCAAAAACAACCATCAACTATTTCATTTTGAATTATTATTATTAATTAGATAATTCTTTTTCCTTTTGTTATGGTTGCAAAAAGGAAAATGAGCTCATTCTATCATTTTGATTCTCTCTCCTCACTTCATCTTCTTCTTCCTCAAGCTCAAGGAGAATCCTTCTCATGTGTTGAGAATCCCTCTCCTTGAAAGAGAAACACCCCATAGATACTCTCTACTCTCTCTAGGGTTCAAGGTTTGGCAAGCCGGAGATCCTAGTTCACTCTAAGTTCGAGAAAGAGCCCGAAGGTTGAACCCTCAGGTGGATCCATCTTTGACGGAAGAAGGCTACGAGGAAAGAACCATCAACCTCTACTAGGTTTCAAGAAGAAGGAGTTCAAGTTAGGTATAACCCCTAACCGAGTAGATACATCTCAAGTTAGGATGCTAGTGTATGGTTTAGCAAAGATCCGGCTTTTACGGTCCATGTTACAAAGTTTAGAAAAAAATTTGTTTTACCGTTTCTGCATCCCCGAAAGTACCGGGAGAGGTAACGTGGACCTAACAACATGGCAGCGCAGTTGCGCTGCGCTGTGCGCTGCTTGACACGTGTCACGCGCTGGGGCATTTGCGCCAAACAGAATTGAAATTTTAAAGAAATCTTTCTGTACTTCTTGAAACAAGAAGATTTTTTCTGTAAAACAGAAGCCCTTGGATCAAAGATCCAACGGTGGGGAAAATTCCCCAAGTCACTCAGAGAAAGATCTCGTTAACAAATTCAACAAACTGATGGGCACTATATAAAGACCCCTAGACCTCAAATCAAAGGCATGAACATTATCATTGAGAACTCTGAAGAATTGGAGAGAATTCCTCAAGAACAAAAAAAAGGTAAAAACCTTTAGAAAAAAGAGAAAATTCTCTTAAAAACAGATCATTAATCTGAGAAGAAGATCAATGATAAAAAGAAAAATAAGTAATAATAGTGCTTTGCACTTTTTATGAACCATTGGTTCTTTGAAATAAGAGAAATAAGAAAAACTTGTTCTCTTTGATCTAAATTAGATCAAGAAAACAAACAGTGCTTTGCACTTTTTCATGAACCATTGGTTCTAAAAAAGATTCTCAAATTATAGTGCCTTGCACTTGCGAACTGCGCTGTTGCGCTCCTGGATTGGCGCAAGCCACCAGAGAGCGCCAGGTGTCAACATCTGAACCATCTGCGCTATGCGCTTTTGAAATAGAGCCTTTCTCTCTGGAATTGGCGCAACTCACCAGAGCGCGCCACATGTATGCAGAGCAAGCGCAGCGCATTGGCGTAACGCACTGCGCTTGCGTGGCACGTGTCAACACCATAAGTGCTTACGCTCAGTGATTGGCGCAAAGCGCCTGACAAATGCAATGCATTTTCTAAAGGGCCAGGCCCAAATAAAAAAGACCTAGTAGGCCTAATTAAATTGCAAAGCAATAAATGAGAAAAGCCCAAAACAAATTGATGCTCTGCATCATTTATAAATGTCCAGAGCCCAAATAAAATACAAATCAGTGCTCTGCATCCTTTATAGGCAGAGCCCAAACAAAAATAAAAAGTAATGCAATGCATTATTTAAATGTGGGCAGGCCTAGTAGGCCGAAGATAAATAAAGGCGTTGAATATTTTTCAACTGGACTTAGCCCAATCATGGCCGTAAGTCCTCAAACTAAATTGACCGAGCACAGCCGCTCTCCTAAATCAATTTACAACCGGTTCAAGGGTACATCTCCGAGCTCCACTGACACCTATCGTTGTAATCCTTCAACGACGTCAGAGATGTGACGGGTCCCGACGACCTCACATCAATACGGACTGCGGGGTCCTTAAACTCATGGACCGAAACGTCCTTAAACTAATGTTGGGCCGAAACGTCCTTACACTAAGGTTGGACCGAAACGTCCTTAAACTAATATTGGACTACCACGTCCCTAAACTGGAATAATAGAGCCTCCAAACGCTCTTCTGTCGGATCTAAACGATCCCGCTTAAGTAGATCTTAGCCCCAAACAAGGCTAACGTATCCTTAAGCATTTCAACAGACTCCATATTCCCTAATCAACTTCGGTTCAAGGGTACATCTCTGAACTCCTCTGACACCTATCGTTGTAATCCTTCAATGACGTCAGAGAGGTGACGAGTCCCGACAGCCATATATTAAATAGATCACCACGTTAAGTAGATCTTAGTCTTAAACATGACTAACGTATTCTTAACGAACGTTTAAGTTGATCTTAGCCTCAACACGGCTAATGTATCCTTAAACTAAAACACCAAACCCAAATCTAAGTAAATACAGATTTGGACTAATCCACGTCCTATGGGCGACGGCTTAACTTAGTCTCCGTATACAATCCACGGGCAACTACAAACAAAACAAACACACACGACACGAAGTGAAATTCTGGAGAAGGAGAAAGTGGCTACCGCGACGCGATAGCGTAATTAACTGCAGGGGCTTGCGCCTGCAGGGAAGAGCGTCCCTACAATCAAAAACTCCTCTAGCGAGGGGGAATCTGACGAAGTCTGCTACATCGGCCGCATCCGTCTAAACCTCCGATACACGGTGCCATAAATCAACTTGGCATCTTCGGAAAGGTGGACGGATAAAACCATATAGCATCTGCCCCGAATCTCAGGCCTAGACGTCCTCAGTCGTCATCACCGTCTTTCGGAGGGGAACAAGCGCCAGTTTATAAAAGTTTTTGTTCCGCGTTTGGCCTCGGATTGACGGCCGGGGCGCTACCGTAGACTTACATGGTATCAGAGCCACGCCATTAACACTTACTAGCTTATTCTAACATGTTTGAAATATCGATCGAACGAAATTTCCAAAACCGCATTTCCGCATTTCAAGTTTCTGCCAAATTTTTAAACTGGTCTAAAAATTATTTTGGGTATGTCAGAAAATCGTGCAGGCTTTTTTATGACTACTGAAGAAATTTGGTCGACTGAACCCATAAGACTGCGGTTCCGCAGCCGATTTGTGGCAACAGTGCACCATATTTCTTCTGGGTGTCTTTAATGTGGAATTGTGGTTTCTGGAATATTTTGTTTGGGCCCAGATTTTGTTTGAGTACTGGATTTGTTCTTAGGGCCCGCTTCGGGAAGTTTTGTCGATCAAGATTTTAAATATGTTAGTTCACAGCGCTTACATTATATCTGTGACCGTGAATGTCATTCGAGCGGTATAACTCGTCTAATTGCTATAGTTCTTTTAGACGGGTTTGCGAACGTGACATTCACGTTGATGTTCTGTGTTGTGCTGTGATGTTGTGGATTTGTCGTAGTGGATAGCTTGCGTGCAATGGTAGTGCAGTTTGGATATATTTGTATATTTGATATCGCGGGGTGAGCGTCCGACACGTGGACTGCCGTCGCTGCCTATTTGTATATTATTCATTGGGGGCACGACCGGATTGAGGTCGATGTACCCGTTGTACATATTTTCTTTTCTGTACTAGGATTACCCCGCGACGGAGTGCACGGATAGCTGGGTTCTGGAGGGCAACGGGTTTGCATCTTTTGGCTTTGAGACAGAGGGGGCCTCACTCTAGAATTGGCAGACTATTCACCGTACTCATAGGGGGTACAGGTTGTCCCAAGATGGAGTGCCCAAGTTACCGGATTTCGTGAAGTGCTGGGTGGTCCATTCACTTTGTTGTAGGGGGCTGCCTCGCTTCAGGTTTTGGCGGGTAACTTGCCGCACTCGTAGGGGTCTAGGTTTTCATTGCACAGGCTATCCACACGACCAGGGGAACGTCGGGTTTCAGTTGCGGCTCTGTGAAACCCGGGGCTCCCAGATTATCTGTATTGTTCTGTGATGCTTATTACTTTTCTGTAATGTTGCATTTATCACGCCTGGAGCGATTACTGTATATTGATATTTATATATATATATATATATATATACACATCAGCAGATGTTGTATATGTTTTACACCCGCGCTAGTCCAGTCCCCGCTCCGTCGTTAGTTAAGTAACCTAACGGGTGATAACGGGACCCAGTGGCGAATGCGGATGGCATATACGTACATTTTATTTTCGTTCTTTTCTGGTGTGATTAATTGATGGGACTGAGTTAATTCTGATCAATGCAAAGGAAAACAAACCTGTTGGAT
The DNA here is from genome assembly GCA_030015575.1 of Agapanthus africanus. Taxonomy (NCBI): domain Eukaryota; kingdom Viridiplantae; phylum Streptophyta; class Magnoliopsida; order Asparagales; family Amaryllidaceae; genus Agapanthus; species Agapanthus africanus. The sequence goes on from CM057347.1 coordinate 301,259,128, forward strand.
GTTGTTGGAACATTTTTCAAAAAGTTGTTATTACAAGGACGTTTTCTATTGTTTTGCACAGTGGTATTCGGTTATGAATATCTAGCACCTCATTCGACGAGGCAAGGGATAAGATCCCTTCATCGAGAGTGACCCCTTGGGTAGAAGTTTGCGTCAGGATAATAACTTCACTATAGTCGTTTACGTTTTGCTTTGCATCGCGGTATTCAGTTGGAATATCCTGCACCTCATTTTACGGGGAAAGAGCCGAGATCCCTTCACCGGGAGTGACCTCTTTAGCAAAGGTTTTCACCACTATATTTTTGTAAAAAGCTATCAGGTTCCTTCAACGATATAAAGTTTATTACGTTAAAGGTTTTTCATCAAAAACGAGTCGTAGCCCTCCGTCTTTTCAGACGGGTAGCACTTAGTATTCATGCTATGTTTGTTGGCCTTAGTCACGGCATAGTGTATTGTATCTATTTGTTACTTTTCTGTTGCATAGATAGATGCGTTGGTTTGGGACAGTCGTACAGCCTTGTTGGCCTTAGTCAAGGGCTTGTACGAGTGGGTTCAAATTAACCTGGACAATGACGGGCAGAACTTGACATGTGACTTATGATTTGTTGGCCTTAATCAAGGTCATAAGAGCATGGGGAAAAAATCACATCGGGAGTTTCTAAAGAAACTGAAACTTGCCAGGCATGCGCATACCTTCTGGAGTGTGATAACGTGAGTGGATTCCATCACGTTATCATGCGATGATAGTTGGATCCCGATTCCCACTGATGAGTTGGTTTACTCTTCGGGTGATCCCGACTAATTCTTCTTTCAGGTTTGGAGGAGAATTTGAGGTTACAGTGGGAGGTTTCCTGATTAGATAAAGTGATAACCATTCTGATCTAGGTTAGAGTGCACGCAGAGTATTTCTTTTCTCTCTCTCTCTGGCAGCGACCATGGCCCGACCCTAGACTATGACTCAGGGACCAAGTTGACCGAACTTTCTTAAAATACTGGCTTTTGGATTGTCTGAGTTGTATACATCATTACCACTCCTTCTTTTACCCTTTGCATTTCTCTAGAACACCCCGTATTACTACGAACATCCACTTCCATTGGATAAATCCATCGTATGGTTATATACAAACTCGAAGGAATTTGTTCCAGATTCGAGGATGGATTCAGGTTCTGGAGAAATTGAATAGGATTATTCAGTTGTCTTTTCCTTTTACCTTCTCTTAGGTTGCAAGGGCTCCTTGGTTTAGGAGGGTACACCTATTACGCTTATTGGATAGTTTTCTTCCAAACCATAGGCAGGTGCCGAAAGGTAGGGAATGAAGAAAACCAATTAGCCTAAGTGTGGTGTACAGAAGGTAATAAGTAAAGATATATGAAGGGATTAGAAAGAGGGCAAAGTAAGTTGCAACTGCTATCATTCACGACCAAACCGAGTATATCATCGCCACTCCTACTTCACCTTTGCTTTTCTCCGGTTCAGGAGAAATAGAATAAGGTTTATTCAGTTGTCTTTTATCATCACCTTCTCTAAGGTTGCGAGTACTCCTAGGATTAGGATAGTACACCTATTATGCTTATTGGATAGTCTTCTTCCAAACCATAGGCTGATGTCGAACGGTGGGGAAGGAAGAAAACCATTTAGCCTAACGATGGTGTATAGAAGGTAATGACTAAAGACAAATAAAGGGATTTGGAGAGATGGCAAGGAAATATACGGTTATAGTCATGAATCTGAATAATGGAAGAGGCATTACTAGAAATACCACGATACCCCTACGGAACATTTTCATGTTTCAGTTTCACTGTGCGTTGTTAAAGGAAAACCGATTTCCCAATTAGATACTTACTCCAGAGTATGTATTGGTATGATTCTCACATCTGTATGGTTTTACAGATGATGAGTGGGAGTAAGTTATTGGGAATTAGGTGATCATCCTCATTATATCGGAATTCGTTGTAACTGGTGATATTTGAGAAAATCGCTTGGGATTTTGCCGGACAGCAAATATATGGTTTTGAATATACCTTGTTGTGCACCAATTTCAAACTGATATATCTGTATGTTTATTTTCATAAAATGAGATATAACTTTTTGAAATCATGTCGGTGACATTTACCTATATCAGTTGATGGTTAGGTAAGGAGCATTTAACAGCGGTGTAATTCTTCATAACCATAGTAACGTTTTCAACCTACGACGCACAGGGTTTGAGCTATACAACTCAGTGGACTTATAAAAATATTGTATATTGTGCAGTGTCCATTAGGACAAAGGGGTTGGTACTAGTACTATATTCTGTTTACTTGTGACTTCTCCAGTTTTTAGACATTGTTCCCCACCGAAAAAACCGGAGACGCGATAAACGTCTTGCCTGAATTTCGGGGTAGATGCTAATTGGTGCTATCCGTCCACCTCTCCAAAGATGCAAAGTTGATTTATGGCACCGTGTATCGAAGGTTTAAACGGATGCGGCCGATATAGCAGACTTCGTCAGATTCCACCTCGTTGAGGGGTTTTTTGATTGTGGGGATGCTCTTACCTGCAGGCGCAAGCCCCTGCAGTTAATTACGCTACCGCATCGCGGTGACAACTTTCTCTTTCTCCAGATGTTCACTTCGTGTCGTGTGTGTTTTTTTTATTTTTGGTTGCCCGTGGATTGTATACGGAGACTAATTTATGTTGTCGCCCGTAAGGCGTGGATTAGTCCAAATCTGTATCTTCTTAGATTTGGGTTTGGGGGTTGGGTTTAAGGATACGTTAGTCTTATTTGAGACTAAGATCAACTTAAACGTTTGTTAAGGATACGTTAGTCTCATTTGAGACTAAGATCAACTTAACGGGATCGTTTGGATCCAACAAGAGAGCATTTGGGCTCTGTTGTCTAGTTTAAGGACATTGCGGTCGATTGTTAGTTTAAGGACATTACGGTCCATTGTTAGTTTAAGGACATCTCGGTCCAAGGTTAAGGACATCATAGTCCTTGAGTTTAAAGACCTCACAGTCAAGGTTAAGGACGTCATAGTCCGTGAGTTTAAAGACCTCACAGTCAAGGTTAAGGACATCATAGTCCATGAAATGTGTGGTTGTCGGGACCCGTCACCTCTCTGAAGACGTTGAAGGATTACAACGACAAATATCAAAGGAGTGAAGAGATGTACCCTTTAACCAAAGTTGATTGGGAGATCTATAGTCCAATTTTAGAACTAAGATCAATTAATTAGATTATGAGCATATTGGCTCAGTTAAATCTGAATTGAGACTTATGGCCAACTTGGGCTAAATCCAATTAGATTAGAAATGTTGGCCTTTTGTTGGACCATTAAACATTTGTTTGGGTTCAACCCCCCATTATTTGGCACTGCTAAACAGGGGTTCTGATAATATTTTATCTTTTATTGAGTACTGAGCACTCATATGCTATATAGGAGGTTCAATTTTGGAAGGCAAGGATGTACTTGAGACTCAGTAGAAAAAGAAGTCTTGCCTCAGAAGAACTTAGCCAATTTAGGCTAGGATTGATTTGAATATAGTGTTAAACACTAACATATATTTTATGGTCACGTGGTCCCACGTGATGCGCTGAAAAATGGTGTTAAACACCACGAACAAAATGCTCAAAAAATAGTGTTAAACACTAGAATGGGATTGGTCGTGTGGGGGCCATGTGAGACCTCTGAAGGTGGGGACCAGTCTTCCTTTGTTTTATTCTCAAATCTGCAAATAAGTGTTAAACACTTTTAGTTTTCACGGCCATCACGTGTGGGAACGTAATAGGCACTCATGCACTGATTTATTAAGGTGTTTTTTAGGGGTCACGTGAGGACACGTGAGGGCACCCAAATTAGAATCTGCCTTTGCCTTTATTCTCTTTGATTTGGAGATCATGTGGGAGCACGTGAGGCATTGCCTCTGGGCTAATTCCTTCTTGTTTTTGGAGGATCTTTTTAGGGGTCACGTGAGGGCACGTGACTTAGTTTTATTCTTTCTTTTCTGATCACTGAGGATTGGAGTCACGTGTCATCACGTGACCAAGTTCTTTTCGTGCATGGAGATCTTTCAAGTCCCTTTATTTTAAGAATTAAATTCTCTGTAGGGTCAAACCCTAGTTATGTTTTTAGGGGAATTAAATTCCTATTTATGTGGAAGAATTAAATTCTTATATAGGGTTAAACCCTAGTTCTGTCTTGGAGGAATTAAATTCCTATGAAATTGGGAGAATTAAATTCTCATATAGGGTTAAACCCTAGTTTTATCTTGGAGGAATTAAATTCCTGTGAATTTGGGAGAATTAAATTCTCATATAGGGTTAAACCCTAGTTTTACTTTTGGGAGAATTAAATTCTCTAAACTTAATTCTCCCTCTAAGATTTGGATCTGCATGGCAGAATCTCCCCGATGAGAATTAAATTCTCAATTTGTGGGGAGATTTGCTTCTACAGATTTTCAACCAGAGGAAGAACTAAGTTCTTTTGTAGAGGAGTTAAACTCTTAGATTGAGAATTAAATTCTCTTTTGTTTTATGGAGCTTTGATCACTTTCCCCTTTCTCACCTAGGGTTTCTTTTCTTGAGAATTAAATTCTCCTTTCTTTTCTCTTTGCTATTTTCCTTCAGAAAATTCCAAGATCCAAAAATCTATCCCCTTTCTCCTCTTCTTGGCTCCTATTTATAGGAGAAGGAAAAGAATCAATTTGTTTAGTGAATCTTTCATTGAAAGATTTTGTTTGTTTTTGTAACTAACATGATCTCAGTGAATTTTATTCACCATTGGATTTTTAATCCAAAAGATATTCTGTTTGTTATTCTTGGTGGAATTTAGGGAAATCTTTCCTTCTATAAAATCTTTCCATAAATTGGTGATTTTTAATCACCATTGGATTTTTAATCCAACGGTGCTCCACTTTACAGAGCATAAACCCTTTTGTTTGGAAAGATTTTAAAAAATACTTTCCCAGTTAGGGTCTTTGATTTTCGTTAATTAGAATTTAATTCTAGTAACTCATAAGGCTTTTAAAGCCCATCACGTGTTGGCACATGATCCTAACGTTTGACCATTGAAATAGAATTTAATTCTATCAATTAAAGAGCTGAGGGACCTGTCACGTGTTGGCACGTGACCCTCTTTTATTCAGAATTTAATTCTGCCTTTTAATAGAGCTAAAGGACCATCACGTGTCAGCACGTGACCCTTGGTCACGTGTGAGCACGCGATGCCCCATAGGGGTCTTTCCTTAGCTGTTTTGTTACATTTTTGTTTGATTAGAATTTAATTCTATAAAGTAGAGATCACAGGAAACAATCACGTGTTAACACGTGACCCTTGGTCACGTGTGAACACGTGATACCTTATTGAGGTGTTTCCTGATTTTTATCAGGGAACAAATGCCCCCACAGCGTTGTTCTCATGTGTCTGCACGTGAGTGCAACGCTGTCACCTTTGTGACCGTTGGATCTATCTAGGGAATAGGGGAGATGAAACGTTTCCAATCACATCCTATAAATTCCAGCGTCCCTTTAGAAGCGCCTCCACTTTTCTCATCTTCTTCTTTGCTTACTTTTTCCTTTGAGAATTTAATTCTTTTTCTCAAAGCTTAGTTCTCTGTTTCGAAAATTTCCAGAGTTTAACTCTGTTAAAGGATTCCCTTTTCTCAGGTAATGATCTTGAACGGCTGAAGAACTTTTGCAGAAATTTTCGTTGGATTTTAAATCCATACCAAGGGTTTTTCCCTTTAACAAGAACCCATTTTTTTTTTAAGTTCTTAAAAAGAAAACCACTCAATCTTTAAACAATAGACCTTTTAGGGTTTCTCTGATCTTCAGGGATCGATGGCGATGCTTGTCTTTTCTCTGGAATTTAATTCCATTTCAAAGAGCTTCGGCTCTGAAAAAATATTTCTGGGAATTTAATTCCCCTGTTCAAAAGGAATTTAATTCCTCTAAAGAACTCAGTTCTTTAACAGAAGATCTCTTCAGATTTTTCTGCCTGAGTTGTTCTTTGCAACAAAAGAAAAGATTTGCATTAGGGTTTTCTGGGAATTTAATTCCCTTGTTCTGCTTGATTTTTGCAGAGTCCAAGATGGATTTCTTTTTTGGGGAATGTGTAGTGTCATTTGAAATCCACTGTTCATTTATTGAAAATCTTCCTTTTGTTCTCATAGTAATTGCTTTGCCTTATCATTAGTAGGCCGCCATCTTGATTTTGTGGGACCCATGCGTTTTGTAACTAAGGGTCCCATAAAATAAGTCCTCTGCCGTTTTCTTTCACTGTCTTTTTATATATGCATTTTCAAACATATATATATATACACACACGTGTTGGCTTCGCTTAACAGTTTCCCCTTCTTTTATTTCAGGCACAATGACTTCTGTTCCATACTTCCCTTTCACTCGCTCGGAGGCTGCCTTTCCTCAATCACCGTCTCATCTCGATCTCCGAAAGCGTTTTCCTTACCCCGCCGCATCGACGAGGAAGTGATGGCGATGATCAGGGCTCATGACTCGAATCGCACCAATTTACTTTTATGGGGGACATGGTACGGTCACATCATTCGCGGTCGCCGCAGTTTTCTTTGCGAGATACCGACGGAGCCTACCTATCCGTTTCTACCGATGGATCCTCCACAGACCGCCTTTGCTGTGGAGATGCTGAATTGGACCCCTATGGGACGGCTTGAGCCTTCAACAACTAGTATTCCGAACCATCCGGTGCCGGCTATAGACATTTTAGGGCGCCGCATTTGCCAGGGCGAAGCCCAGCCATGGGGACAGATTTACAAGATAGGGCTTACTCCTCGACATCCCACGGGCTACCTTCTTTGGGCCCGTTATATCCTGTCTGCCCATCGTGCGCGACTGCAGAGGGTCGGACTCTATCAGGCGATATACGCGTCACTTTTTCCACTATCAGTCTCCCCATGTCTGGTGGGTTAAGGCCTTCTTAAACCAATGGAATCTTCCCACCAACATCTTCCTTCTAGGGGACCGTGTTCAGTTGATAAAACTGCACATTTGCTATTACATTTTTCCTACTATTTCCATATTTAAAAAGATCTTAATTATAATATATCATACATATGAAGGTTTATGTGTAAAAATACTATTGTCCATGTGTTGATATAATATAATTAGCTTTTGGTAGGAAAATGTATGCAAATAATATCATTGACCTAATCCTAGTAGAACAAGATCTACTAAATATTATTTGTTAAGTTATTGTGCAGAATTTTCAGGTCTAAAATTAAGGAAATCAGGTTGTTGAAGAAAACCTGCCTAATTAAGAAATCAAAATGAAGAAATCAAGTTTGGCAGAAGAAAAGAAAAGATTTCAAATTTCTGAAGATTCCAGAAATTGCCACGTGTCACAAGGACCTGCCCACAGAAAGTTGATGAAATGATCTCCACCCTTGGCCGCGGATCCGCGGCCAAACCCCCTGTTGGCCGCGGATCCACGGCTATATTGGGGAGTTAGGGTATGCAATTTTTGGGGGTGAATCTTTGATGTTAAACTTACATATTTGGAAGCAAAGGTTCTGGCTTTGGACTATAAATAGAGACCGAGAGCCTTTTGGAAAATTTATCAAGTCGACGCAATCACGAAGTCCCAGACGGCTCACGCATCCAGACTGATCATCAACTGTTCGTCTACCTCCTTGGAAGAGATCGAGAAGCAAACTAGTCTTTGTAATCATTTTCTAAGGAATCAAAGTGTAATGAATATTCTTGATTAATAAAGGTAGCTTTCTTTTTCTTTTTCTATTTCTTCGTTGTTTAGTTATGCAATTTCTTTCCATCTCTTTTTCTCCCAACATGCGCGAGTAATTCTCCGCTTGTTAGGGTTCGTAGAATTAGGGTAGGTTAATGGATGATGAAAATACCTAAACTCTTTTTAAGTCCTATAAAGTTTATGAACTTTATCAAAAGAATCATTAACATCCTAATCGGGCGCGCTAACAATTCTTTGCTAGTTCCGACCGCGATTAGAGATTAGATTAATGATTGTTTTGGTAAAGGCTAGATATGAACGGAGTTCCGTGTCGAGATAAGGGTTAAGAGTGGGATTCCTTTTCCCTCCAGAAACCCTAATCTGCACGCATTACCGTCGTTCTAGTTTTAAATCTATTAAAGGATAAAAAGGGTAACTTTTAATTAATCGTCCAAAACTACTAAATCCTAACGAACCCTACAAGCCCTCTTATTATATTAACTACATCCCTAAAATAATCTAGATCTATATTTTTGCATTAGTGCTTAACGTAGATCTAGAAACCTTTCTACAACAATTCTTTATCCCTCCTCTCTTTTTCAACACATCTAAAGTAAGAATAAAAGGTTCCACGTTTCCCAGAGGACGACCCGTACTCATCTCGGTCTAGCTACACGCGACACCGTTATTGATTGCGGTTATTCTACAAAAACACTTTTTCGAACCAATCAAATGGCGCCGTTGCCGGGGAGACGTGCGTAATTTTTTTTTATTCTTTCTATTTGTGTTGAATTCTTAGACGATTCATATCATTATTAAAACAAAACTGCAAATTGCATATTTAACGATTTGTGTGTGAATTTTGCGAGGGAATCTGGAGTCACGGACTTGAGGATATAGGAGATCTAGGGTTACACTTCTCTGGTATCTTTCTTAACTCCTTCTCTCTCCTTTCAAATTCAATAAAATCTATTTTCTGCAGGATTCTTTGCAAAATATCGCCGCTCAAAAATCATTTTGCAAAGTTTTGTTTTGCATTTTGTTTTGCATATTTTAATACGGACTTTAAGGGGCAAAGACCAAATCAAGATTAGGTGGGGATTTCATCACCCTTCCTAAGCCCCACAAATCACAAACCGAGCATCTTGATCAACCCTTCATTAATTTAAAAAATATCTAGACCAGACTCTAAGGACTGTCGCGCTCAATAAGGACAGAGAAAGGTCGTGGGTAATCTATCGTTTACCCCCTTTACTTTTGTAGTGCCTAGGCAAGTGAGACAAAGGCTAGTGGTTTTTAATTAGGCCCACTACTGTAGTTCCTTCCCACTTACCTGGCACTTACTTGGCTACAAGGGTAGTACAGAGGCGGTAGAGGATTGATCCTGCGGCTTGTCCTATGGAAGTCTAGGAGAGGTCTAGAGACTGACCTAGGTAACCTTAGTTCTAGGGTTGTTTGTGCATTTTTGTGTGATTTGTCTAAGTCCGTCATTTTTCAAAACAAACTAATTATTTTCTCCCCTTTTTACCCCTTCCCCCTTCTTCTCTTCTTATAATGGGTGACCTAAACAGACGATCACTTGCCGAGCTTTGTTGTCCACAACCAGATATCTCTTGTTTTCGTAATCCCTTCGGTATACCGTCCGGCTCTTCCATGTCCTTAAGAGATCATATAGAACAAGCAGGAAGAAACAGTTGGCCACCTCAGTCTAGGTCTTATCAACCATATCCTAATCCTACACCTGTTTCTGTTCATACCCAGAGTGAGGAAGCCTCTAGACGAATGTCCATTGCTGAGCACATAGCTAGGGCTAGAGGCCAAAGTTTCAACCCGGACCATTATCAACCATCACCTCCACTTTCCAAAGAAGAGTTTAATAGCCAACCGACCAACCCATATCAATATTCTTCTTATCATAATATTGATCCTACTCCTACCCAAGTTCCCCAACCATTCTATTCCTATCAATCCAATCCGACTTTTCCACCTACTCTAGACAGTTCTTCTAATCGGTCATTTGGGAGTTTTAATTATCCACAGGAATTTCAATCTTATACTGAAACCCCTTATCAACCCAAGACTAGTCTGGAGCAGACATTAGAAAAATTTATGGAACTGTCGAACCAAATTATGAAGGAGTTGGGTAGTAAGACAGAACTGTACACCCTTCCTAATCAAACCTCCCCATTCTAAACTGAAATCCACAACTCCAGTTTCATAGATTCATCAAGTACAATGTCTGATAAGTTGTGTGACTTTGTAGTGTTTGATTTACCCGACTGTGAAGGGTCTATTTCAAGTGAAACCATACCCAACCCTTGTGATCTCTACACCTCCACTCTTGAACCAAAACTGATTGAAAACCATACTTTTGATGAGGTGTTTGAGAATTTTAACCTTCACTTGAATGAGGTGATTGACGTTGGAGATATATTGATTGATGAACCCGAAATTTTGGATGATTTTGTCCCACCAATTCATCAAATCCTTTCACTTCCTTGTGGTCATCATCTTGAGCCTTTAATTCTTCCCGAACCCCAAATATGTCTTGAAGTTGATGATAATGGTATTCCCAAAGATCATACCGAAATACAGCCTCCATCTTCCACATCTGGTTCAACAACACTCGACACACCAATTTGTTTACCCATTTCACCTTCTACTTTCTCCGGTTCTTCTTCTGTTCCTATAGTTTCAGTGAGTTTTGATGAATCACAATCCGTTAATTCAAGTTCAATAATACCAGAAATTCAACTTGATTTGGATATTTTTGAAAATGAGGTACATGAGTTTTTTGAGTCCTCTACCTCAATAATTTTTGAATCAAGTAGGATAAATTCTGACACAAAACTCTTTGACAGCAAAATGTTCAATCACACTATTGATAAAAGTTTTGAAGAACTTTTTGATGACGAACTTGAATTTTTAAACAATACGGATTTTGTGATTAATCAATCTCCACCTATAGAGGTTGAACCATCACCATTCCTTCTTCCTAATCATTCACATTCCTCAATCTTTCTTTTCTCTAATTTCAAACCCTTTCCAGACCACCTCTTATCCCTTCCCCACTTTTCTTGACTCGATACAACATATTCTTCCACCAACCTATACGCTATACTGATAAAATCTTTGAATGGTTGGTGTTAACTTTTGTTCTTTGTAAAGTCTTACTTTGACCAAATGACTCACCCCCTCTTAAAATGCTTCATATTGTTTAACTCATGTTTGAGGGGGGGGGTATATTTTTGGCTCTTGAACATAACTTTTGTCCTCAAAATTGTGAGCCAAAAATAAGTTTGGGGGAGGATTTTCACTTTCATATATTCTTGCCTCCATTAATAATGTCCTCCCAAGCTTACAGTTTTTGTGATCCAGCAGATAGCAGCAGTGAGGACACTGTTGAAAACAAGTTTGGGGGAGGTTTGTGCTTATTTACGCATACTTTGCATTATACTATATTAAACACAATTTTTTTTTTGATAATAAAAGAATAGAAAGTGAAAAATTACATCCAAAAGATAGGAATAGTTTAAGAAAACCAAGAAAATTAGAAGTTTTCTTAAACGAACTAGTAATAAGTAGTTATGATCTGTTGTCCCAAGGGTTAGTAAGATGAAGGAAGTCACTAATCTGAGGATAAAATTAAGTCTGAAAAATAGTTTCTACTCTGGAAGCCAAACATTTGAATGTTGATACCCTACTATATGCACTTACACATGTCTTGAAGCTCGGGATAGTAGAGGATACCTTGAAATGCTCTTGTCTAAAAGCCAAAGTATGAAGGAAATAAAAAAATGAAGAAAATATAAAAATGGTGAAAAGAAAAAAATGAACACTGGTTTTGTATCGCCAAGGCAGCAATAAAAAAATATAGCGAGGGTGCCTCTTCACCTAGTGCCCTAAGGCCAACTAGTCTGGGAGTCACTGCTAAGCCTTAGGTGGTGCAAGACGAGGAAAATATTATCACCGAATCAGCAAGCACATGAGTAATCGGTCGGTTAGTACCTCAAGAAGTATTAACGGTCGCATGAAAATGTGTGAGCAAATCTAAATGTTCATCAAGTTAAAAAGTACTGAGGTAGATGGACAAGAGTATGATAGCTTGAATTGAATTCTCCGAGTGTAGGGATGTCCATTACACACACGTAGGGGTATATGATCGATGTTTGGAGAAAGGTAGGAATGAAGAATGAAGACGATGTTTTATTGAGGGATAATGTGATTTTTAACATCTTTTCATGACCATTAAGATAGGGCTCATGACAACTGAAAATCTAGTGTAGTTGGAAACTCTTATTTTCAAAGTTTTTCTTTTATGGTTCTTATCTTTATATGTAAATTTCACCATCTCTATTTTATTATAGGATTTTGTGGGTGTAATCCGCTGAAAACCTTCAGGAGACAACACTCCTCCTACTAGGGACACCTAGAGGTTTAACGGCTTGTTGCACGTGCTTAGTGCAATCGTGTTTGCCTACGAAAGTGTGCTTAGTTTTCTCCTTTTTCTTCTTCTCCTTCTCTTGAATAAACTAGTTTGCACAGGACGATCAAAGATAAGTTTGGGGGTATTTGTTTAGTTGATAAAACTGCACATTTGTTATACATTTTTCCTACTATTTCCTTATTTAAAAAGATCTTTATTATAATATATCATACATATGAGGGTTTATGTGTAAAAATACTATTTTCCATGTGTTGAAATATTATAATTATCTTTTGGTAGGAAAATGTATGCAAATAATATCATTGACCTAATCCTAGTAGAACAAGGTCTACTAAATATTATTTGTTAAGTTATTGTGCAGAATTTTCAGGTCTAAAATTAAGGAAATCAGGTTGTTGAAGAAAACCTGCCTAATTAAGAAATCAAAATGAAGAAATCAAGTTTGGCAGAAGAAAAGAAAAGATTTCAAATTTATGAAGATTCCAGAAATTGCCACGTGTCACAAGGACCTGCCCACAGAAAGTTGATGAAATGATCTCCACCCTTGGCCGTGGATCCGCGGCCAAACCCCCTGTTAGCCGCGGATCCGCGGCTATATTGGGGAGTTAGGGTATGCAATTTTTGGGGGTGAATCATTGATGTTAAACTTACATATTTAGAAGCAAAGGTTCTGGCTTTGGACTATAAATAGAGACCGAGAGCCTCTTGGAAAATTTATCAAGTCGACGCGATCACGAAGTCCCAGACGGCTCACGCATCCAGACTAATCATCAACTGTTCGTCTAACTCCTTGGAAGAGATCGAGAAGCAAACTAGTCTTTGTAATCATTTTCTAAGGAATCAAAGTGTAATGAATATTGTTGATTAATAAAGGTAGCTTTCTCTTTCTTATTCTATTTCTTCGTAGTTTAGTTATGCGATTTCTATCCATCTCTTTTTCTCCCAACATGCGCGAGTAATTCTCTGCTTGTTAGGGTTCGTAGAATTAGGGTAGGTTAATGGATGATGAAAATACCTAAACTCTTTTTAAGTCCTATAAAGTTTATGAACTTTATCAAAAGAATCATTAACATCTTAATCGGGCGTGCTAACAATTCTTTGCTAGTTCCGACCGCGATTAGAGATTAGATTAATGATTGTTTTGGTAAAGGCTAGATATGAACGGAGTTCCGTGTCGAGATAAGGGTTAAGAGTGGGATTCCTTTTCCCTCCAGAAACCCTAATCTGCACGCATCACCGTCGTTCTAGTTTTAAATCTATTAAAGAATAAAAAGGGTAACTTTTAATTAATCGTCCATAACTACTAAATCCTAACGAACCCTACAAGCCCTCTTATTATATTAACTACATCCCTAAAATAATCTAGATCTATATTTTTGCATTAGTGCTTAACGTAGATCTAGAAACCTTTCTACAACAATTCTTTATCCCTCCTCTCTTTTTCAACACATCTAAAGTAAGAATAAAAGGTTCCACGTTTCCCAGAGGACGACCCGTACTCATCTCGGTCTAGCTACACGCGACACCGTTATTGATTGCGGTTATTGTACAAAAACACTTTTTCGAACCAATCAGACCGCGAAGTTTCAATTTCTCTGGAAGAGTTTCACGAGATATCAGGGTTGCCGGTCAGGGGGATGCTCTATGAAGAACTACTTCCTCCCGATGAATATGTCTTTGAAACTGAGCCTGCCATGCTTGACGGCCTGTCGACAGAGAATGCCGTCCGCCACAAGCGCTCAAGTTTGATCAAGGCTTTGAGCATTTTTGAGAAGTTATTCGCAGAGTCAGAGGAGCAGGGCGTCACTTTCAAAAGCTTTATCGCTTCCTTCCTTTGTGAAGACGTTCTATTAAAGACGGCTCCGAAGTTCCCAAACATCAATGACCCTTTTGGGTTTGGTTTAAATAAGCGGCCTGCTAAAGAAGAGGACTTGCTGCAGTTCTACATTCTTATCATGTCGGCCGTGTCTTTCGAGTCGATTGTAGCTCCTGGTATAGATGAGGAGACTTTCTTTGTGGGCTTCATCAGTGTTTGGCTCAGTTGGTTCGCCATTCCCATGCATCGTCGTTTCATGAGAGCCTCAGTTATTTACCCTGCTCATCGCATTGCTGAAGGGACGCGACTAGCTGTGGGCATTGCAGGGCTAGCACATCTATATCATGGGTTAAGCGCTGCGGCCAACACCTCAACTCCAGGCGTAGATGTGGTAAATTTCTCTCTTCATTACTTTACGTCCTGGATTGAGATGCACGTGCTGGAGGCATTTGCTGCGCACCAAAGACCCAGCTTTTATGACGCTTACACTTTTCCGCGACTCAAGCGGCTGGTGGGCGCTTATGCTCCTGACCCGACTCAGTCTGGGGCTATTCACGTGCTGGTCAATCCTTATGGCACTACAGGAGGGATGGTATTCAACGACCGAGTTCTCCCTGCTCCCTCAGGCCCGGTCCAACAGCTCTGCGACCTGTCGAAAGAGGGGGTCCCTTCTTTGAAACCCAGGGAAGCCATGTACCTATACTCTATCAGACCAGGTTATCTGGTATTTCGTCAGAACGGTGCGGCCCTTTTTATGCGGTACAACCCACACCACTTTGCTCGGCAACTCGGATATGACCAGGGCGTCCCCTTCGTGGCATTTACAGTGGCGCCTAGCCCATCGCCAGAGGTTGTTCGTGATGCCGCTCATCACTTCATGCGGCTGAACACTGGTTCCCGCTTCATGATTTCTGAAGCTGATCATATTCCTCGATGTGTGGGGTCATTCACGGGTTGGTACCTCCATCGAGTCAGTCCAATTATTGCTGAGGAGAGGAGGGTTCTTCTTGGATATAGGGCTCCCACTCCAATTCATGCCACGGGAGTTCTGCCGCAATCGTGTGCAATGGTTTGCCCTCCCTTGAGGGATACCAGCGTCGTGCTTATTCCGAAGGTGGCGGAAGTGGACTTAACTCCCACAGCTGGTATGCCACTGCGTACTAGGGCTCAATCAAGGGCTAATAGGGCTCCAGTAGCAGTGTCATCGGCCGCGGCGTCAACAATGGCCGTGTCGTCATCGGTAGCATCGCCGAGCGAGGACATCGAAGGCGAAGTGGATCAACACCGTACCAAAGCTCCACGGGGAAGGAAACGATCGTCTTCGGCGGTTATTTCTGGGCCCAAGAGGTGGAGGAAGACGGTCACCAATCTGCTCGACTCTTTAATAGAGTCTGAGCCTATTCTTCAAGACAAACCACTAGCCGTGCAAGAATCGGATGGTGGTCTAATTTTCCCGGGTTCATCTGCCGAGGAAGCCACACAATTGGCTGAGGCTATAAGACGTTTGCAAGATGAATCCGAGAACGTAAGGATCCCAAAGAGGCATTACCCTGCCGTTATCTTTTATGAAGACCCTCCATCGATACGGTGGCGATTCATAGGCCCTTTGGAAGAATGGGGTGAGAGGGCCCTTAAGCAGGCTGTTTCGGCCGACGCCGAGGACGCGCTTTCATTGTGGACCGGTGGCCATGAGTCTACCCTCGGACCTCGGCGAGCTCATCTCCTCAGGAAGGAGCGTCGGCTTGAACAAGCCATATTAGAGGCTCCCTTGCGCATCGGTATGTTCACGTATCTCTTTGTAATATTTTGTATTGCTCGTATATATATGTATATATCCCTATCCTCATGCAAACTTTGCAGGGACTTCGGCGATGGCGGAGGATCTGAATTCGAATCGTGCTTTGACTGTAGATTCCGCTAATATCCCCAATGAAACACTAATCAGTGTGGAGGGGGTCGATGAAACCGTTGCTCCTGCAATGGGGCCTCCCTTGGTGACTCCCGCTCTCCAAGCGCTTGCTCCCCCCGGAGAGGCATCTTTGTTGGTCGCCGATCTGATGGATCTTTCTGGGGGCGGCCCGGAGATTAGGGGATAGGTAGTCGAGGCTGCCGTCCTTTCGCTGGAGCCTGTAGTGGCGGCTACTGCCCTTCGCTCGGAAATCGTTACATTGGCCCATGTCCCCGATGATGTGCCTGGGGTATGGAGGAGGCCGCCGAAGCTGCTATCCCTCTATCCCATAATGGGAGAAGCATCGAAGGCAACCTTTTATATTTTACATTAATGATCTCTCCATTATCTGAACCCTTCTGTCTTTTCAGAGTTGCATGTATTGGCGGCGTCTATTACCGATCTGTCTCCCAGGAAGTCCTTTCGGCGCCTGTTGGAGATGGCCGCTCCGCAGGTAATATCTCCTCAACGCATCGTCCTCTCTTCCGGGCAAGGTCAGTGTCTTTTGCCTTCTCCTCACTATGTTATTATTATTTCATATAATGACATTGATGTCTTCTACAGTTCTGGAAGCTGATGACGAGGTTGAAATTCTTGATGGGCCTGGGGAGCCTTCAGACCCCTCTTGCATGGCCATGGGTAAGTAAAGTCTCAACGTCGTTCCATTTATTCTTTGCTTACAAGTCTTGCTGACTGTTTACAAATCTGAACAGCTCTGCCAGTTCTCACCACGCTGGAGTCTCGCATCGCCATGCCACCCGGCCCCTATGCTCTGCGCACCTCAGAACGGATGGCAAATCTAAGCCTCCACTCCTTGTCAGCCCTAATTGAGGATCTTCGTGCTGGCAGTCTGATCACGGCTGAAGCATTTGTCGCTGAAGCTAACGGCTCTCTTCCCTTTCTTGCCACCTACCATAGTGAAACATTGGTGCAAGTCTGGGTTGAGTTTTGTCGGCAGTGGAGGCTTGCTTGCATGTCCTTGAATGCACACGCCTTCCTTCGGAGGTTGTGGCCGCAAAGGCGAGCTTGCGGGGTCTAATTGAGCGGTGTGTTGCGAACATGATATCATGTGAGAAAAGGTTCAGCCGCAAGTTTTCGGAGAGGGAGCTGGCTTCCAAACCGCTGGGGGAGCTTCAAACCATCCTTACGGCTAAGACCAGTAAAGCATATGAACTTTGGCGAGAGCTTCAAGAGGCTATCAAGGAGGTGGTAGCTATTGATAAGGACGCCGTGTTTACTCGTGAAATGGTCGAAGCCCATAAGGTTACTGAAAAAGAGCTTGAAGGCCGGCTTGCCTCATACCAGGCCCAAAAGGCTCAAGCGGAGGCTCGTCTTTTGACGATACTAAATCATGAAGCCAAGGCCCAGCGAAAAAGGGGTGAACAGGAAAACCTGATAAATCGCCTTCCAACTTGAAAAATTGTATATATATTTTTTCATTCTTCCTTTGTACATACTCCTGAATGAGTGTATATTTTTTTTCTTTCATAAATTGTACTTTGTATTCATTTTGATTCATGAATAAAAGATATATTTTTCTTCATGATGGTGTGCCCCTTTTAGTAAGTGTATTCTGTGGATAGTCTATTTCGATTTCTTTGCAAGACAACGATGGCTTAGGATTCAGGGTTAAGTGCCTCCTAAGACTTTTCAACTTTATGAGCCGTGAGGGTCTCATAAAGAATTTTCTCCCTACAGGCCGAGAGGATCCCGTAGGGGTAATTTCTCCTTAAGAATCGTGAGGATTCCTAAGTGTTTTTTCTCTAAATAGTCGTAAGGATCTCACAATACAATTTGCTCCCTTACGAGTCGTGAGGACCCGCAAGTGATGGGTAAGGTTACCATTATCCGCATTTCACGGAGTCAGGAGTTGCTCTGGATGCTTCCCACGGGGTAATAGCTGTGTTCTGCGAGGACCAGGCTCCGCTCTCGACGTTTCCCACGGGGTCAGGATTGACATAAGCCGCGTTCCACGTGACTAGGAATTTGCTCCGGATGCTTCCCACGGGGTCATAGCCGTGTTCTATGAGGACCAGGCTCCGCTCTGGACGTTTCCCACGGGGTCAGGATTGACATAAGCCGCGTTCCACGCGACCAGGAATTTTGCTCTGGATGCTTCCCACGGGGTCATAGCCGTGTTCTGCGGGGACCAGGCCTCGCTCTGGATGCTTCCCACGGGGTCATAGACGTGTTCTGCGAGGACCAGGATCCGCTCTGCACGTTTCCCACGGGGTCAAGATTGACAAAAGCCGCGTTCGACGTGACCAGGAATTTTGCTCTGGATGCTTCCCACGGGGTCATAGCCGTGTTCTGCGAGGACCAAGCTCCGCTCTGGACGTTTCCCAAGGGGTCAAGATTGACATAAGCCGCGTTCCACGTGACCAGGAATTTGCTCTGGATGCTTCCCACGGGGTCATAGCCGTGTTCTACGAGGACCAGGCTCCGCTCTGGATGCTTCCCACGGGGTCATAGCCGTGTTCTGCGAGGACCAGGATCCGCTCTGGATGTTTCACACGGGGTCAGAATTGACATAAGCCGCATTCCACGTGACCAGGAATTTTGCTCTGGATGCTTCCCACGGGGTCATAGCCGTGTTCTACGACGACCAGGCTCCACTCTGGACGTTTCCCACGGGGTCAGGATTGACATAAGCCGCGTTCCACGTGACCAGGAATTTGCTCTGGATGCTTCCGACAGGGTCATAGCCGTGTTCTGCGAGGACCAGGATCCGCTCTGGATGCTTCCCATGGGGTCATAGCCGTGTTTTGCGAGGACTAGGATCCGCTCTGGACATTTCCCACGGGGTCAGGATTGATATAAACCGTGTTCCATGTGACTAGGAATTTTTCTCTGGATGCTTCCCATGGGGTCATAGCCGTGTTCTGCGAGGACCAGGCTCCGCTCTGGACGTTTCCTACGGGGTCAAGATTGACATAAGCCGCGTTCCACGTGACTAGGAATTTGCTCTGGATGCTTCCTACGGGGTCATAGCCGTGTTCTGCGAGGACCATGCTCCGCTCTGGATGCTTCCCACGGGGTCATAGCCGTGTTCTGCGAGGACCAGGATCCCTCTGGACGTTTCCCACGGGGTTAGGATTGACATAAGCCGCGTTCCTCATGACCAGGAATTTTGCTCTGGATGCTTCCTACAGGGTCATAGCCGTGTTCTGCGAGGACCAGGCTCCGCTCTGGACGTTTCCCATGGGGTCAGGATTGACATAAGCCGCGTTCCACGTGACCAGGAATTTGCTCTGGATGCTTCCTACGGGGTCATTGCCTTGTTCTGCCAGGACCAGGCTCCGCTCTGGATGTTTCCCATGGGGTTATAGCCATGTTCTGCGAGGACCAGGATCCGCTCTGGACGTTTCCCACGGGGTCAGGATTGAAATAAGCCTTGTTCCACGTGACGAGGAATTTTTCTCTGGATGCTTCCTACGGGGTCATAGCCATGTTCTGCGAGGACCAGGCTCCGCACTGGACGTTTCCCACGGGGTCAGGATTGACATAAGCGGCGTTCCACGTGACCATGAATTTGCTCTGGATGCTTCCCACGTGGTCATAGCCGTGTTTTGCAAGGTCCAGGCTCTGCTCTGGACATTTCCTACGGGGTCATGATTGACATATGCCGCGTTCCACGTGACCAGGAATTTGCTCTGGATGCTTCCCACAGGGTCATAGCCGTGTTTTGCGAGGACCAGGCTCCGCTCTGGATGCTTCCCACGGGGTCATAGCCATGTTCTTTGAGGACCAGGATCCACTCTGTACGTTTCCCACGGGGTCAGGATTGACATAAGTTGTGTTCCACGTGACCAGGAATTTGCTTTGGATGCTTCCCACGGGGTCATAGCTGTATTCTGCGAGGAGCAGGCTCCGCTCTGGATGCTTCCCACAGGGTCATAGCCGTGTTCTGCGAGGACCAGGATCCTCTTTGGACGTTTCCTACGGGGTTAGGATTGACATAAGCCGCGTTTCACGTGACCAGGAATTCTGCTATTGATGCTTCCCACGGGGTCATAGCCGTGTTCCGCGAGGACCAGGCTCCGCTCTTGATGCTTCCCATAGGGTCATAGCCATGTTTTACGAGGACGAGGATCCGCTCTCGATGTTTCCCATAGGGTCAGGATTGACATAAGCCGCATTCCACGTGACCAGAAATTTTGCTCTGGATGCTGCCCATGGGGTCATAGCCGTGTTCTGCGAGGACCAGGCTTCGCTCTGGATGCTTCCCACGGGGTCATAGCCGTGTTCTGCGAGGACCAGGATCCGCTCTGCACGTTTCCCACGGGGTCAGGATTGACATAAGCCGTGTTCCACGTGACCCAGAATTTTGCTCTGGATACTTCCCACGGGGTCATAGCCGTGTTTTGCGGGGACCAGGATCCACTCTGGACGTTTCCCTTGGGGTCAGGATTGACATAAGCCGTGTTCCATATGATCAGGAATTTGCTCTGGATGCTTTTCACGGGGTCATAGCCGTGTTCTGTGAGGACCAGGCTCCGCTCTGGACGTTTCCCACGGGGTCAGGATTGACATAAGCCGCGTTCCACGTGACCAGTAATTTTGCTCTGGATGCTTCCTACGGGGTCATAGCCGTGTTCTGCGAGGACCAAACTCCGCTCTGGATGCTTTCCACGGGGTCATAGTCGTGTTCTGCGAGGACCAGGATCTGCTCTGGACGTTTCCTATGGGGTCAGGATTGACATAAGCCGTGTTCCACGTGACCAGGAATTTTTCTCTGGATGCTTCCCACGGGGTTATAGCCGTGTTCTGCTAGAACCAGGCTCCGCTCTGGACGTTTCCCACGGGGTCAGGATTGACATAAGCCACGTTTCACATGACCAGGAATTTTCTCTGGATGCTTCCCACGGGGTCATAGCCGTGTTCTGCGAGGACCAGGCTCCCTTTTGGATGCTTCCTACGGGGTCATAGCCGTGCTCTGCGAGGACTACGATCCGCTCTGGACGTTTCCCACGGGGTCAGGATTGACATAAACCGTGTTCCACGTGACCAGGAATTTTGCTCTGGATTCTTCCCACGGGGTCATAGCCGTGTTCTGCGAGAACCAGGCTCCACTCTGGACGTTTCCCACGGGGTCAGGATTGACATAAGCCGCGTTTCACATGACCAGGAATTTGCTCTGGATGCTTCCCACGGGGTCATAGCCGTGTTCTGCGAGGACCAGGCTTCGCTCTGGATGCTTCCCATGGGGTCATAGCCGTGTTCTGTGAGGACCAGGATCCGCTTTGCATGTTTCCCACGGGGTCAGGGTTGACATAAGCCGCGTTCTACGTGACCAGGAATTTTTCTCTGGATGCTTCTTACGGGGTCATAGCCGTGTTCTGCAAGGACCAGGCTCCGCTCTAGATGCTTCCCACGGGGTCATAGCCGTGTTCTACGAGGACCAGGATCCGCTCTGGACGTTTCCCTTAGGGTCAGGATTGAAATAAGCCGCATTCCACGTGATCAGAAATTTGCTCTGGATGCTTCCCACGGGGTCATAGCCGTATTCTGCGAGGACCAGGCTCCGCTCTGGACATTTCCCACGGGGTCAGGATTGACATAAGCCGCGTTCCACGTGACCAGGAATTTTGCTCTGGATGCTTCCTATGGGGTCATAGCCGTGTTCTACGAGGACCAAGCTCCGCTCTGGATGCTTCCCACGGGGTCATAGTCGTGTTCTACGAGGACCAGGATCCGCTCTGGACGTTTCCTATGGGGTCAGGATTGACATAAGCCGTGTTCCACGTGACTAGGAATTTTGCTCTGGATGCTTCCCATGGGGTCATAGCGGTGTTCTGCGAGAACAAGGCTCCGCTCAGGACGTTTCCCACGGGGTCAGGATTGACATAAGCCGCGTTTCAAATGACCAGGAATTTGCTCTGGATGCTTCCCACAGGGTCATAGCCGTGTTCTACGAGGACCAGGCTCCGCTTTGGATGCTTTCTACGGGGTCATAGCCGTATTCTGCGAGGACTAGGATCTGCTCTGGATGTTTCCCACGGGGTCAGGATTGACATAAGCCGTGTTCCATGTGACCAGGAATTTTGCTCTGGATGCTTCCCACTGGGTCATAGCCGTGTTCTGCGAGGACCAGGCTCCGCTCTGGATGCTTCCCACGAGGTCATAGCCGTGTTCTGTGAGGACCAGGGTCTGCTCTAGACGTTTCCCACGGGGTCAGGATTGACATATGCCGTGTTCCACATGACCAGGAATTTTGCTCTAGATGCTTCCTACGGGGTCATAGCCGTGTTCTGCGAGGACCAGGCTCCACTCTGGACGTTTCCTACGGGGTCAAGATTGACATAAGCCGCGTTCCACGTGACCAAGAATTTTCTCTGGATGCTTCCCACGGGGTCATAGCCGTGTTCTGCGAGGACCAGGCTCCGCTCTGGATGTTTCCCACGGGGTCAGGATTGACATTAGCCGCGTTCCACGTGACCAGGAATTTGCTTTGGATGCTTCCCACACGGTCATAGCCGTGTTCTGTGAGGACCAGGCTCCGCTCTGGATGCTTCCCACGGGGTCATAGCCGTGTTCTGCGAGGACCAAGATCCGCTCTGGACGTTTACCACGGGGTCAGGATTGACATAAGCCGCGTTCCACATGACCATGAATTTGCTCTGGATGCTTCCCACAGGGTCATAGCCGTGTTCTGTGAGGACCGGGCTCCTCTCTGGATCCTTCCCACGGGGTCATAGCCGTGTTCTGCGAGGACCAGGATCCGCTCTGGGCCTTTCCCACGGGGTCAGGATTAACATAAGCCGCGTTCCACGTGACCAGGGATTTTGCTCTGGATGCTTCCCACGGGGTCATAGCCGTGTTCTGCGAGGACCCGGCTCCGCTCTGGATGCTTCCCACAGGGTCATAGCCGTGTTTTGCGAGGACCAGGATCCGCTCTGGACGTTTCCCATGGGGTCAGGATTGACATAAGCCGCGTTCCACATGACCAGGACTTTGCTCTGGATGCTTCCCACGGGGTTATAGCCGTGTTCTGCGAGGACCAGGCTCCACTCTGGACATTTCCCACGGGGTCAGGATTGACATAAGACGCGTTCCATGTGACCAGGAATTTTTCTCTGGATGCTTCCCACGGGGTCATAGCCGTGTTCTGCGAGGTCCAGGCTTCGCTTTGGATGCTTCCCACGGGGTCATAGCCGTGTTCTTCGAGGACTAGGATCCGCTCTGGACGTTTCCCATGGGGTCATGTTGGACATAAGCTGCGTTCTACGTGAACAGGAATTTTGCTCTGGATACTTCCTACGGGGTCATAGCCGTGTTCTGCGAGGACCAGGCTCTGCTCTGGACGTTTCCCACGGGGTCAGGATTGACATAAGCCGCGTTCCACGTGACCAGGAATTTGCTCTGGATGCTTCCCACGGGGTTATAGTCGTGTTCTGCGAGGACCAGGCTCCGCTTTGGATGCTTCCCATGGGGTCATAGCCGTGTTCTGCGGGGACCAGGATCCGTTCTGGACGTTTCCTACGGGGTCAGGATTGATATAAGCCGTGTTCCACGTGACCATGAATTTTTCTCTGGATGCTTCCTATGGGGTTATAGCCGTGTTCTGCGAGGACAGGCTCCGCTCTGGATGTTTCCCATGGGGTCAGGATTGATATAAGCCGTATTCCATGTGACCAGGAATTTGCTCTGGATGCTTCCCATGGGGTCATAGCCGTGTTCTTGGAGGACCAGGCTCCGCTCTGGATGCTTCCCACGGGGTCATAGCCGTGTTCTGCGAGGACCAGGATCCGCTCTAGACGTTTCCCATGGGGTCAGGATTGACATAAGCCGCGTTCCACGTGACCAGGAATTTTGCTCTGGATGCTTCCTATGGGGTCATAGCCGTGTTGTGTGAAGACCAGGCTCCGCTCTGGACGTTTCCCACTGGGTCAGGATTGACATAAGCCGCGTTCCACGTGACCAGGAATTTGCTCTGGATGCTTCCCACGGGGTCGTAGCCGTGTTCTGCGAGGACTAGGCTCCGCTCTGGATTCTTCCCACGGGGTCATAACCGTGTTCTGCGAGGACCAGGATCCGCTCTGGACGTTTCCTATGGGGTCAGGATTAACATAAGCCGTGTTCCATGTGACCGGGAATTTTGCTCTGGATGCTTCCCACGGGGTTATAGTCGTGTTCTGCAGGGACCAGGCTCCGCTTTGGACGTTTCCCACGGGGTCAGGGTTGACATAAGCCGCGTTCCATGTGACCAGGAATTTGCTCTGGTTGCTTCCCACGGGGTCATAGTCGTGTTCTGCGTGGACCAGGCTCCGTTCTAGATGCTTCCCACGGGGTCATTGCCATGTTCTGCGAGGACCAGGATCCGCTCGGGACATTTACCACGGGGTCAGAATTGACCTAAGCCGTGTTCCACATGAGCAGGAAGGGTTGACTTTATCCACATTTTACTGAGTCTGGGTTTGACTCTTGGTCATCTGTGCATCGCCGAGTCATGGAACTGGGTGTTGCCGTTGTTCTGCTTTGCTTAATGTTGTGTCTGTTGTAATGAGACGAAAGTTGAGATGATCTCCAGGCTATCTATGAACCGTTGAGATTTGTCTTCTTCTTCAGATGAAGCCTGGGGAGGAAAGGTGTGATTCCATCTTTGTTTGGGCCCTTAGATTGTATACAGAGATT
Organism: Agapanthus africanus; assembly: GCA_030015575.1. Classification (NCBI taxonomy): domain Eukaryota; kingdom Viridiplantae; phylum Streptophyta; class Magnoliopsida; order Asparagales; family Amaryllidaceae; genus Agapanthus; species Agapanthus africanus. Next base: position 301,283,671 of record CM057347.1, read on the forward strand.
GATGTGATATCACCTGTAGGGCAAAATTTCATTTTTTTATTTTATTTCTTTCCGCGATGCTCTATCATTTCAGCTTTTATATCGTGAAGGTCGCGATCGCCCAATTATTTCGGCTATTTTTCGCGGTGCCCAATCATTTGGGCTATTTTGTATGCATACATTTTTACTTGCTGACTTTGTTGCAAGTTGCCCCATCATTTCGGCTATTTTGTATCCATGTGTGGCTTGCTAGCTTTTTTGCTGAAAGCTTGGAATTAGACACTGATTTCGGCATCGGTATCGCTACAACTGGGATATTTCCAGGAGCGAATCATCATTTACCTCTGTCGATGATGAACAATGGTGGCTTAGTAAACAGGGTTAAGATCCTGTCGACTATGGCTTTTGACTTCATGAGCCGTAAGGGTCTCATAAAGGTATTTCTCCCCTACAAGTCATGAGGATCTCGTAGGTGCATTTTCTCCCAAGGAATCGTGAGGATTCCTAAGTGCATGATCTCTTATAAGTTGTAAGGATCTTACAAGAGTGTTTTCTCCTTGCAAGTCGAGAGGACCTACAAGTGTTTGTTCACCGTGTGAGCATATCCCTAGTCGCTGGTGGGACTCTATTAGGGAAATGTTCATTCGCGCCCGTGGATTGTATACAAGGGTCAAGACGCTTGTAGGGAAGAATTGGAGGTTGTGATGGCTTCAGAACAGGTTCGGATCCCTGTAACTTAAGACTTTTGAATCTTATGAGCCGTGAGGGTCTCATAAGAGGGTTCTCCTTACGAGTCGTAAGGATCTCGTAAGTGTAATTTCTCCTTAGGAATCATGGGGATCCCTAAGTGTGTCACTCCCTTGTGAGTTGTAAGGATCTCATGTAGGTATTTTCTCCTCACAGGGTCGAGAGGACCTTGCAAGTGTCTTTTAACGAGGTTGTGCCTTTTCGGGTTTTCACAAACTCGCCGGTAGTCCTGCTGTTTTTACTCACGGAGCCCTTTCGGGTTTTCATCCGTGCCCATTTTGCTTGTGGACGTACCCATTTTTTTAACGAGTCTGCGCCCTTTCGGATTTTCATAAACATCGCCGGTAGTCCTGCTGTTTTACTCACAGAGCCCTTTCGGGTTTTCATCCGTGCCCATTTTTCTTATGGACATACCGTTTTTTTCTTTTTTTTTGTCAGCCTTGGGATGCTGCGGTCCGTAGTAGTTTATAGACGTCTTGGTCATGCGTTCATAGGTCCGAGATTTTTTGGGCAACGTACGATTACGAAGCTAGATTTTCTCGCAAATCTTTGCATTTTTTTGTCGGGGGTGGATTCCTTGAAGAGAGGGCTAAGTGCAATTTCTTCATCAGAGTCGCTTCCATAGGTGATAACTTGCGATCCCTTGGTGTTGACTATGTGACAGTTACCAGCAGCTCTTTTGCGCTCATCTGTCGTGCTTTTCTGTTCCCGACGAGCCTTGCGCTTCACTCGTTGAACATGTTGTCGGTGGGAAACATATCGCTGCCACCAGTTTTTAAATGCTATGCACTCATCGATAGGGTGTCCAATCCTCCGATGGTATAAGCAGAAGTTAGGATGTATGTCCGCCTTATCAAGATGTATACTGCCAGGAGAATTTTCTCTGAAAGAGGGCAACTTCATTCCTATTGACAGGACCCTAGCGAATCGTTTCCTTACTTTAAGCTTGCTTTTGCTGGCGATAGGAATGCTTCGATCCGGTTGGGGCGCCTCGACCTTTTCATCCAGTCGTCGGTGTTTGGCTTTTTCGAATATAGCCAGTTCGCGCTCTCGATTGGCTTCGCTTTTCTGACGGGTTTCGTTCAGTAGTAAGTCGATCATCTCGTCAGACGGTTCCAAGGGTTTTGGCTTCGATCCTGCCCCCAGCTCTTTTATGTTGTCTTCCATCGTCGAGTGAGCTTCTTCGTTAGTTAACGCCGAATGAGAGACCATGTGGCAACTTGCCACATAGTCCTCAGATTCTTATGACGAGTCATCCCCGTCGTTATTGTCGCTATCTCCACTCTTAAGGATATTGTTGAGAAATTCTTGGAGTGTGACCGGGGTCCGCGCCTTCTGGTTATATTCCTCCAGCACGTCAATTTGCTTTTACAGATCCGTGCGCTTGTCATCAAACTGCGCGGGCTTTTTGGTCTTCTTCTTTTTCTTCGAAGACTTTGACGGCTGGGCCTGAATGTTTTATCCACCATCACTATTAACTCCCAATGTTGGGCGTGGTTTCAGCATCCCCTCGATAATCTTCGGTTCTTGTGGACTTTTCCACCTAATCGCCGGACATGTTTGAAGATCTTTCAGCATTTTTTTAGTTTTTTTCCGAAAGAACAACTTCGCATGGAGCCTCCTCTATGAATGAGCACGATGCCCCCGGCATATCCATCTTTTTCGGAGCATGTGGTTGTGGCGGGTTCACCTTCCAATTTTCAGACAACGCGAATTTGCCTTGCTGGTATTGGTCTTCAACCCAATTTTTGAAGACGTAGTAATCTTCGAGTGGATGGACCAATACTCGATGGTAGGGGCGGTAATTGGGATCGTTGACGTCGTTCGGTTGTGGTGGGTGTCTCGACTCCGGTAGAGTGATGAGCCCGTTGCGCACTGCTAATTCGAACAGTCTCCTTGTTTTATCTCAGGAAAACGAGTAAGGACGTCTCAACTTCTCATCAAGGGATTGCCGCTTGTTGTTTTGGCGAACAACCGTTCTCGGGCCACTCGACTGTTGTTAAGCGTTGGCGACGAAGATTGCTTTCCCTTTGGCCTTCTCGTTTCGAGGCTCCATCTTCGAGGAAGACGGTCTATGGCCCATCAGATCCATTTGGGTCAGTTTGTCAATCAAGGCCTGGAAAGTAGTCGGCTTGAAAAACATCATGAACAGCGAAATGGTCGCCTGCAGATCAAGAGTACCCACGAACATGCCTACCGCAGGTGCTTCCTCGATCCGCTGCTCGCACTTCGACCATAGATTCCGCCATCGTATCGCGTATTGCACCTATGTTTCGACTGGCTTCACTCTGGCATTAATTAACGTGGTGATCGGGGTGCGCTCGCTAGCGCTTGCGAAACGTTGGGTGAACAGCAATTCCATCTCCGTAAAAGTTTTGATGGAGTCGTTGGGAAGCTCCGAATACCACTCAAAGGCCATTTCCGCCAAGCTGCCGATGAATTGGCGAAGCAGTAGCTTATCTTCTCCTCCAATGTTACCGCAGAGAGCTCTGAACTGAGCGACATGTTGATGGGGATTGCCTGTCCCCTTGTACACATGGAATTTGGGGATCGTGTATCCCGGCGGGTACTTTATTTGGTCGTACCAACCCGGATAGGGTTTTCCAGTTTTAATAATTTGCCCAGCCGCTTCATTCGCCTGATGAACTCGTATGTACTGGGCGATGTAATCATCCAGGGCAGCTTTTGAGATGGTCTCCTCTTTGGTTGCCGAACAAGCTGGAAGAGGGTTTGATGCTTCTCTTCTATCGACTTCAAGGATAATCGGAGGGTCTTCAGATGGAGGACCCGGCTGTAACATCATCCCGACCATGTCCTGGAATAAAAGCACCATTCGTTTTATGTTGGCCGCTTGTTCCGCTGCCTCTTTGTCCTTCTTTTCAAGCATTCTCTGAAGGAATTCTGCATCAGTTTCCTCCTCATGACACTGTTCTGAGGACATCTCTGAGCTTGCTTTTGGTCCTGTAAGTGCGGCCATGGCTGTTAGTATCTCTTGGAGCTTTTGTTGTTGTTGCTCCTGAGCCTTAGTCACTGATCGCGTAAGCGGTCGATGACCTGTGGAGATACGGCTATTTTCTTTTCCGGATGCCATATAGACGGTATGCACCACCATGCCCCTAGACTTAGAGCGTTTAGGTTCAGTGCCCTTGACATTTATCGCAGACATGGGAATTTTCTTCGGCCTTCTTCTTTAATGGGCAGTTGAAGTTGAGGTGGCCGTTGCTGTGGGCACCCAAGTAGTTGTCGTCTTCTGTGGCTTAACAGGGTGGTTCTCTTCTTGCTGAACTTTCACCTTTTTCTGTCGGCGAGAGTAATCTTGATCAATCACCAAGTCCTGAACCTGTAGCCAAACTTTATAAATTTTAGAGGACAGCCGCCGAGGGGGCTGTTCTGGCTTCGCCTTAGTAGTGTTCTCCATGGGTGGAGGAGATCTTTTCAGCATGGCAGTTGGAGAGATCTTGTGGAACCTCCTAAGTGGTTCAAAGCTGTTCCCAGTCGGAAGAGAAGCATCGATTTCCACCATGGTAGCTGGCGGAGTCAGTCCGGAAGGGGAATTGCCCCCAGCCTTCCTTACTCGGCGCCAGTGGCGATGTCGAGCATGTCGTGCGGATGGGATTGTCTCAGCCGTAGGGGTGACTTCATCACGCTCCCTGTTTTGGCAAAGGGTTGTCGCCGGCGTCAGCCTCTAAAAGACCGATGTCCATTGAGAAGCAATGTCCAATCTGTCAATGGCAGACCTCTGGGCAGGGGAAGCAGCTTTGAGGACTCCGCCCGGAGCGGGTGTCGGAATGGCCAGCCTTGTGAAGACTGACTTCTTTGCAGAAGAAGTATCTCTGATAATTTCGTCCGCTTGAGCCGGGATGGCTATCCGCTTTTGGATGGCTGCTTCGGGTATCGCGGGCTTGTTCATGGGCCCGTTGGAGCTTTGGCCCAGTCTGTTAAAAACTGAGGCAGTGGGGTTGGACGACCCGTTGAGAGAGGTCGCAGTAGTGGTAAGTCGATCATAGACCGACTTCGTTGGGGCTTCTTGCGATAATAGCGGGGCATTAAAACTCACCGGTAGGATCATAGTCCCAAAGAATATCCCAGTGGTGGCCTGAGTCACCTGGTCCACCGGCATTGTAAAAACAGAGGCCGCTTGAGGCCCGTAGGTCACTCCTCCTGCGGGGACGGAGTGAGAGTTATTGCTATTGCTGCAGCTTGTGCAGTTGAAAGCCATTTGATCTTCTTTTTTCTGCACGAAGCAAGACAGCAAATCTTAGTACCTTGAACCCAAGGGTAACCATATCAAACCGCGATTCGTTCGTGAACACGACACACGAAGTGTGAAGTGGAAAGAGGAAAAGGTCCCACCGGGCTTACCAGAATCTGTTCCCCGCCGAAAAAATCGGAGACGAGATAAACGTCTTGCCTGAATTTCGGGACAGATACTAATTGGTGCTATCCGTCCACCTCTCTGAAGATGCCAAGTTGATTTATGGCACCGTGTATCGAAGGTTTAAACGGCCGATATAGCAGACGTCGTCAGATTCCCCCTCGTTGAGGGGATTTTTGATTGTGGGGACGCACTTCCCTGCAGGCGCAAGCCCCAGCAGTTAATTACGCTACCGCATCGCGGTAACAACTTTCTCCTTCTCCAGATGATCACTTCGTGTCGTGTGTGTTTGTTTTATTTTTAGTTGCCCGTGGATTGTATACGGAGACTAGTTTATATTGTCGCCCGTAGGGCATGGATTAGTCCAAATCCGTATCTTCTTAGATTTGGGTTTGGGGGTTGGGTTTAAGGATACGTTAGTCTCATTTGAGACTAAGATCAACTTAAACGTTTGTTAAGGATACGTTAGTCTTATTTGAGACTAAGATCAACTTAACGGGATCGTTTGGAACCAACAAGAGAGCATTTAGGCTCTGTTGTCTAGTTTAAGGACATTGTTGTCGATTGTAAGTTTAAGGACATTACGGTCTATTGTTTGTTTAAGGACATCTCGGTCCAAGGTTAAGGACATCATAGTCCGTGAGTTTAAAGACCTCACAGTCAAGGTTAAGGACATCCTAGTCCGTGAGTTTAAAGACCTCACAGTTAAGGTTAAGGACATCATAGTCCATGAAACGTGTGGTTGTCGGGACCTGTCACCTCTCTGAAGACGTTGAAGGATTACAACGACAAATATCAAAGGAGTGAAGAGATGTACCCTTGAACCGAAGTTGATTGTGAGATTTATAGTCCAATTTTGGAACTAAGATCAATTAATTAGATTATGAGTACATCGGCTCAGTTAAATCTGAATTGAGGACTTATGGCCAACTTGGGCTAAATCCAATTAGATTAGAAATGTTAGACTTTTGTTGGACCATTAAACATTTGTTTGGGTTCAACCCCCCATTATTTGGCACTGCTAAACAGGAGTTCTGATAACATTTTATCTTTTGTTGAGCGCTGAGCACTCATATGCTATATAGGATGTTCAATTTTGGATGGCAAGGATGTACTTGAGACTCAGTAAAAAGAGAAGTCTTGCCTCAGAAGAACTTAGCCAATTTAGGCTAGGATTGATTTGAATATAGTGTTAAACACTAACATATATTTTATGGTCACGTGTTCCCACGTGATACGCTGAAAAATGGTGTTAAACACCAAGAACAAAATGCTCAAAAAATAGTGTTAAACAATAGAATGGGATTGGTTGGGTGGGGGCCATGTGAGACCTCTGAAGGTGGGGACCAATCTTCCTTTGTTTTATTCTCAAATCTGCAAATAAGTGTTAAACACTTTTAGTTTTCATGGCCATCATGTGTGGGCACGTGATAGACACTCATGCACTGCTTTATTAAGGTGTTTATTAGGGGTCACGTGAGGGCGCCCAAATTAGAATCTGCCTTTGCCTTTATTCTCTTTGTTTTGGAGGTCACGCGGGAGCACGTGAGGCATTGCCTCTGGGCTAATTCCTTCTTATTTTTGGAGGATCTTTTTAGGGGTCACGTGACCTAGTTTTATTCTTTCTTTTCTGCTCACTGAGGATTGGAGTCACATGTCATCACGTGACCAAGTTCTTTTCGTGCATGGAGATCTTTCAAGTCCCTTTATTTTAAGAATTAAATTCTCTGTAGGGTTAAGCCCTAATTATGTTTTTAGGGGAATTAAATTCCTATTTATATGGAAGAATTAAATTTTTATATAGGGTTAAACCCTAGTTCTGTCTTGGAGGAATTAAATTCCTATGAAATTGGGAGAATTAAATTCTCATATAGGGTTAAACCCTAGTTTTGTTGGATATAGTGCCCTTAGAGTCAATTATTGGATCACAGGCACGTGATTGCAATGATTGACGAAGGACCTATGCCGGTAGGACAGTCTTACTCAAGATGATAGTATGCTATCAGGTTTATCTTTATCATCGTGTACAGCTTTAGGTGACCTTACAGATCACTATTACACATTGATAGAGCCCTTAGGATTCTTGCTTGACTACCAGCAGTATGATGGCGATCATATACGTGAGAGTTGGGTAGTCTATAAGCACATCCTTAAAGTGGTCCCTAGTCGTGGGAGTTTCGAGACTGGGTATCGATACTCCATTAGTAGACTAGTGTATACAGTCGAGACCCCGACGAGGGGCGGTGGCCGATCTCACAAGCCATTGGTGTCAGTTGGTTCACCTAAGATGTATACAGGTGCTCTTTGGGTTATGAGTACAGTAGACAGGACTCGCCGGGAACATGCTAGTTGGTATTATATCTGACGTCAGATAGCAGTTTCCTAGTGACATGTGTACAGGTTAGTTCATCGACCTGAGATCGTCATTTGTCTCGTGTGAGTTCCCACTGTGCTTTGATTATTAGCCTACCACGGCTCAAAGGAGTCGTGCAAACAGCTTTTAGTTGGGTACAGTCTCGAGCCACATAGAGGCAGTGAGCGGATCGGCAGGGGTTTCGTCTTTCCCGTTATTTGGGGTGAGATCGCGCTGTGTCTAGGAAAGCCATTGCACGAAGTCCTTGGCCAAGGCAGGAGATTTACTGGTAGGTATTCCAGTAGTATCTCAGGGTGTTCTGGGCTACACTCTGACACGACTTGTACCACTTTTGGTGGTCTGACTTTTACCAACCGCCTAGGCCCGACATGCGATGCTCATAGACGAACGGACCGGACTGTACGGATATTGTCACTGACAGGCTCAGTAGGATGTCAGGATGAGTTCGCTCATCGACCTCCCTTTTGTTCAATACCTAGTGGCCCATTACGTACAGCTAGTACCACTGACGTGCTAGTGGTTAAATCCACAGCCAGTGTATTGACGAGTCTTTAGAGTCCCCCACAGAAAGTTTCTCAAGTTTCGGGCGAAACGTTGTAGAGGCCGTATGGTATTATGGCAGGGTTCGATCATATACGTGCGGTTGTGCACGGATCATGATCGGACGGATCATACTAGTGGGCTTTGATTTAAGCCGGATCCTAGTATTAGATTTGTTGGATTACTTTAGTCTCATCGCATTTGCATTCAGTTGGAATGCGGATGCAGGTATGTATATACAGGTAAGGGATATCCCTGTGATCCGTCACGAGTTTACTTTAGATGTTGCCATATCTTTTTGTTGTTGTAAACATTTAGGTTAATGTTTACAAATGGTGGAAATTGTGAGTGGATTTCATCATGAGGTGCATTTATTGTGACACATGCAATCTAGTGACTCATGGTCTCTTTTATTGTGTATATGTCACATTTTGGATTGATTTAATGTGTTGAATTGATTAGAGGAGAGAGGGAGGGCAGCCATGAGGCAAGGGTTAGCTCTTGGATTCTTATTCTTTCTCTCATTATCAATCCAACGCATTAAGAAAAGAAAAGCTCTTCTCTTTTCCTTCTTCTTCTAGCTCACAACATCCACCATGGCTTCATCTTCAACCTCCATCCATACACTCTCATGTGATGAGAATCAATGGATGCTTGAGACAAAGTTATCACACACATTCTCTACATCACCTTGGACACGTTGGCTAGAAAACTTCGTGTCCGAGTTGCTTCGGATGAAGCGGGAGCCCGTAAAAAGACTCGAAGATATGGTGCCCTTACCGGCGAGGAAACCGGAGATTGGAAATGCCGCGAGGAGTTTGCGATGGTGGCCAAAGAACGAAGGACACGGATCGATCGGTATAGCTTTTCTATCCCTTTTCTAGTTAGCTAGTTATAGGTTAATGGTTCGATCCAGGATTAAAGTCTGCGATAGCGCCGGTTTCAAGTTTTGAAAAAGTTTTCGTTTCCGCATTTTGGCCTCGGATCGACGGCCGGGGCGCTACCGTAGACTTACATGGTATCAGAGCCACGCCATTAACCTTTTCTAGCTTGTTCTAACTTGTTTAAAACATCGATCGGCCGAATTTTCCAAAACCGCGATTCCATTTTAGCAGTTTCTGTCGATATTTTTTTATTGTCAAAAAATTATTTTCAGTACGTCAGAAAATCAGGCAGGCTTTTCTAAGACCACTGTAGAAATTTGAAAGTGTAATTCCACTATAGCGCCGCGGAACCGCGGCTTTACCCACGTTTTGGCCGCGGTTCCGCCGCGGTACTGTAGCTTCAGTGCACCAATTTTTTACTGTGGTCTTTGACTTGGAATTGGGGTTTCTGAAATTTTTAGTTTTGGCCCAGATTATTTTGAGTACTGGGATTTGTATTTGGGGCCCACTTCGGGAAATTTTGTCGATCGGAATTTTAAATACGTTAGTTCGCAGTACTTACATTACTATCTGTGACCGTGAATGTCATTTGATCGGTAAATCTTGTCTAATTGCTATAGCTCTTTTAGACGGATTTGCGAACGTGACATTTACGTTGATGTTCTGTGTTGTGCTGTGATGTTGCGGATTTGTCATGGTGGATAGCCTGGATGCAATGGTAGTACAGTTTAGTTTTATTTGTACATTTGATATTGAGGGGCGAGCGTCCGACATGTGGACTGCCGTCACTGCCTGTTTGTATATTATTCTTTTGGGGCACGACCGGGCTGAGGTCGATGTACCTGTTGTATATATTTTACTTTCTGTACTAGGATTACCCTGCGGTGGGGTGCACGGATAGCCAGGTTCTAGAGGGCAACGAGCCCGTATCTCATGGCTTTTAGACAGAGGGGGCTTTACTTTAGAATTGGCGGGCTGTTCGCCGCACTCGTAGGGGGTATAGGTTGACCCAAGGAGGGGTGCACAAGTTACCGGATTCCGTGATGTGCTGGGTGGTCCATTCACTTTGCTGAAGGGAGCTGCCTCGCTTCAGGTTTTGGCGGGTAACTTGCCGCACCCGTAGGGGTCTAGGATTTCATTGTACAGGCTATCCACACGACCAGGGGAACGTCGGGTTTCAGTTGCGGCTCTGTGAAACCCGGGGCTTCCAGATTATCTGTATTGTTCTGTGTTGATTATTACATTTCTGTGATGTTGTATATGTTTTACACCCGCGCTAGTCCAGTCCCCGCTCTGTCGTTAGTGAAGTAACCTAACGGGTGATGACGGGACCCAGTGGTGAATGCGGATGGCATATACGTACATCATATTTTCGTTCTTTATTGGTGTGATCAATTGATGGGACTGCATTGATTCGGATCAATGCAAGCTAAACAAACCAGTTTGATGTTGTTGGAACAATTTTTCAAAAAAAACCGTTATTACAAGGACGTTCTTTTTTGTTTTGGACAGTGGTATTCGGTTATGAATATCCAGCACCTCAGTCGACGAGGCAAGGGCCGAGATCCCTTTACCGGGAGTGACCCCTTGGACAGAAGTTTGCGTCAGGGTAATAACTTCACTATAGCTAATTGCCTTTTGCTTTGCATCATGGTATTCAGTTGGAATATCCTGCACCTCATTCTACTGGGAAAGAGCCGAGATCCCTTCACCGGGAGTGACCTCTTTAGCAAAGGTTTTCGCCACTATATTTATAAAAAGCTATCCGGTTCCTTCAACAATATCAAGATCATTACATTAAAGGTTTTTCGCCAAAAACCATTCGTAGCCCTCCATCATTTCAGACGGGTAGCACTTAGTATTCATTCTATGTTTGTTGACCCTCGTCAAGGCATAGTGAATAGTAGCTGCTTGTTACCTTTCTATTGCATAGGAAGATGCATTGGTTTGGGACAGTCGTACAGCCTTGTTGACCTTCATCAAGGGCTTGTACGGGTGGGTTCAAATTAACCTGGACAATGACGGGTAGAACTTGACATATGAGTTATGATTTGTTGACCTTCGTCAAGGTCATAAGAGCATGAAGTAAAAATCACATCGGGAGTTTCTAAAGAAACTGAAACTTGCCAGATATGCGCATACCTTCTGGAGTGTGATAACGTGAGTGGATTCCATCACGCTATCATACGATGATAGTTGGATCTCGATTCCCACTGATGAGTTGGTTTACTCCTCGGGTAATCCCGACTAATTCTTCTTTCAGGTTTGGAGGAGAATTTGAGGTTAAAGTAGGAGGTTTCCTGATTAGATAAAGTGATAACCATTCTGATCTAAGTTAGAGTGCACGCAGAGTGTTTCTTTTCTCTCTCTCTTTGGCAGCGTCCATGGCCCGACCCTAGACTATGACTCGGTTACCAAATTAACCGAACCTTCTTAAAACACTGGCTTTTGGATTGTCTGGGTTGCATACCTCATTGCCACTCCTACTTTTACCCTTTTACTACGAACACCCTGTATTACTACGAACATCCACTTCTATTGGATAAAACCATCGTATGGTTATATACGAACTCGAAGGAACTTGTTCTAGATTCGAGAATGGTTTCCGGTTCTGGAGAAAATGAATAGGAATGTTCAGTTGACTTTTCCTTTTACCTTCTCTCAGGTTGCGAGTGCTCCTTGGATTAGGACGGTACACCTATTACGCTAATTGGATAGTCTTCATTAAAACCATAGATAGCTGCCGAACGGTAGGGAATGAAGAAAACCAATTAGCCTAAGTGTGGTGTACAGAAGGTAATAAGTAAAGTCAAATAAAGGTATTAGTAAGAGGGCAAAGTAAACTGCGACTACTATTCATGACCAAACCAAGTATTTCATCGCCACTCCTACTTCACCTTTGTAGTTCTCCAGGACACTCCGTATCACTGCGAAGATCCACAGTTTATTGGATACTCCATTGTATGGTTATATACGAACTCGAAGGAACTTGTTCCAGTTCGGGGATGGATTCTAGTTCAGGAGAAATAGGAATAAGGTTTTATTAAGTTGTCTTTTATCTTCAGCTTCTTTCAGGTTACGAGTACTCCTAGGATTAGGAGAGTACACCCATTATGCTTATTGGATAGTCTTCTTCCAAACCATAGGCTGGTGCCGAACGGTAAGGAGGGAAGAAAACCATTTAGCCTAAAGGGGTGTACAGAAGGTAATGACTAAAGACATATAAAGTGATTTGGAGAGATGGCAAAGAAATATACGGTTACAGTTGTGAATCTGATAATGGAAGAGGCATTACTAGGAATACCCGGATACCCCTTCGAAACATTTACATGTTTCAAGTTTCATTGTGTATTGTTAAAGGAAAACCGATTTCCCAATTAGCCCTTGCTCCAGGGTATGTATTTACCAGATCTGATTCTCACATCTGTAAGGTTTTACAGATGATGAGTGGGAGTAAGTTATTGGGAATTAGGTGATCATCGTCATTATATCGGGATTCGTTGTAATTGGTGATATTTGAGGAAATCTCCTGGGTTGTTTGCCCGACGGCAAATATTTGGTTTTGAATATCCGTTGTTATGCACCAATTTCAAATTGATATATCTGTACGTTTATTTTTATTAAGTGAGATATAACTTTTTGAAATTATGTCCATGACATTTACCTATATCAGTGGATCGTTAGGTAAGGAGCATTAAACAGCGGTGTAATTCTTCTTAACCATAAGTACAGTTTTCAACCTACGACACACAGGGAATGAGTTATTAGACTCAGCGGACTTATACAAAGTATTGTATGTTGTCCAGTATCCATTAGGACAGAGGGGTTGGTCCTTGTACTATATTCTGTTTACTTGTGACTTCTCTAGTTTTTAGACAAGTATTTCGTAGAAATACAAGGTCTAAGTTTTGAGAAATTATGGGTATAAGAATAAAGTAGAGAACCAGGTGTTGCAAGTATCAGGATTCTTCAAGGTGATCGAAGCTGTAGATACTTGTATCCGGTATTCAGTTGATAGTAATGATTTTGAGAAACTTGTTTCTCTTTCAGGTTACTCATATCTGGATGCATTCCTAAGTTGGGTAACGCTGATCGGCCTCCTTCCATTTTGTTTACATGCATTGGAGACAGCTGCATGATTTGAATCTGGTTCCAATTAAATCAGTGCCTCTGTTTCTATATTGGATATAGAATGGTTCATATCTTAACGTTGTTAAGGTACGGGGAGTTTTCCAGCTTATGCTTAAAACCAGACTCTGGATAACTCGAGGCACATTTCTGTAATGGCAGTTTGTGGGTTGGCGCGGGCTATAACGAGGGTTAACTGTCTACCATCTGGAAGATCAATAGTGATATTGTTCTTGACTCGCCACAGTTTTAATAAAAATGGATTTTTTTTCAGAAAACAGTAGTGGGAGTATGGTAGAACTGGAAGTGATTTCAGAACCACAAACGATTATTGAAAATTTAATAAGAACCTAAAGATTCAATCTAGATTGACATTTCATTAGCCACTCCGCAGACGTGGTGGGTAACCTCAGGCACCCGAGAGGTACTCCAGTAGCCTCAAGGACGGTGACAAGGAGGTTCTTGTTTACCCAGACTTACCATTGCTGTTGTTCCAGACTGTGAGACCCGGCAGGAGGATGAGTATAACGTCGTTCTAAACTAGCTTTAGAAGTGTACGTGTATATGACTCTGCCAGAGGGTTGTTGTAGTCAGTGGGAGCAGCGGAAGTATAGTGGACAAGTAGCTTATGTCTATTTATAGACTAAAGTGGATATAGCGGAGATAGATCATCTAATTTTGATGTGACAGTCATAGGTTTTGACTTCATCAGAATAAGAGATGAATCTGTTAAGAAGGTAGTAGGGTGTGATGTCCTGGTATTTTGATGACATACACATAGTAGGAAGTGAAATTCCTATACTACGATCGGTTATACTTTGGTTGTCACACAGTGGTTTCTCCATATAGGATATAGATATAATATCAGACATTTTGGTTACTAGATCTATGGTTTTAGATCTAGATTTGGGTAGTTTCCCAATCTGGGTACTTAGACAGCATTCTACAGGTATTTTAGAATGGACGACTCCTGGCACGGTAGTATACCTGCAGGTGATGGAGTCACCCTCTCCAAAGGTCTCTTACAGACTAAAAAGGAGAGGGATGTGCATGATTTGCATATCACTTGCTTAGGCAATTGAGTCAATCATTAGATGTCAAGTACCATACTAGATGTTGTTTTTGCACGAGATGCAATAAGTTGATATTAATCCAATCCCGGAGAAACGTTCGGAAGCAGTTTTAGAACATAAGTGTATGTTCTAGGGATATGATAACAACACCCTTTTTCGGGAGACGGTTATCATTCCAGGCTTCCAAGGTGACCTGGATGACAGAGTGACTGTCAGAGTTATAGTTTTCCCTCTGACGAGGGGCAGTTGTTTGGACAGGAGGTCCAAGCGGATACTGAGAGAGGCATGGCGCAGGATACTGATTAAGTTCAGTTGACGATACAGTCTAAGAAGTTTGGATTTGGAGTTCATTTATGAACTAGGTCCTATCAGATATCCAGACATATTCTAAGACAGGTATTGCTCATTTCGGGAGATGGCTTTCTCCGCGAACTTGAGATAGAGAGAGACATAGAAAGAAACATCAGGGCGGATCCACTCACTGAGGTTATTCTTCGAACGCAATAGTTTCACAAACGGGCTTTGTGAAACTGACTAGTAGAGGAGTTGGGTGTTCGGTATCACACGGGCTGTGAGTATGCGACATCGCAATAATTAGCCTTGAGTGCAAGCGGGAGATTGTTGGATATAGCGCCCTCAGAGTCAATTATTGGATCACAGGCATGTGATTGCAATGATTGAGAGAGGACCTATGCCGGTAGGACAGTCTTACTCAAGATGATAGTATTCTATTTGGTTTATCTTTATCATCGTGTACAGCTTTAGGTGACCTTACAGATCACTATTATACATTGATAAAGCCCTTAGGATTCTTGCTTGACAACCAGCAGTATGATGGCGATCATATACGTGAGAGTTAGGTAGTCTATAAGCACATCCTTAAAGTGGTCCCTAGTCATGGGAGTTTCGAGACTGGGTATCGATACTCCATTAGCAGACTAGTGTATACAGTCGAGACCCCGACGAGGGGCAGTGGCCAGTCTCACAAGCCATTGGTGTCAGTTGGTTCACCTAAGATGTATACAGGTGCTCATTGGGTTATGAGTACACCGGACAGGACTCGCCGGGAACATGCTAGTTGGTATTATACCTGACGTCAGATAGCAGTTCCCTGGTGACATGTGTACAGGTTAGTTCATCGACCTGAGATCATCATTTTGTCTCGTGTGAGTTCCAACTGTGCTTTGATTACTACCCTACCACGGCTCAAAGGAGTCGTGCAAACAGGTTTTAGTTGGGTACAGTCCCGAGCCATATGGAGGCAGTGAGCGGATCAGCAGGGGTTTCGTCTCTCCCGGTATTGGGGGTGAGATCGCACTGTGTCAAGGAGAGCCATTACACGAAGTCCTTGGACAAGGTAGGAGATTTACTGGTAGGTATTCCAGTAGTATCTCAGGGTGTTCTGGGCTACACTCTGACACGACTTGTACCGCTTTTGGGGGTTTGACTTTTACCAACCCCCTAGGCCCGACATGCGATGCTCATAGACGAACGGACCAGACTGTACGGATATTGTCACTGACAGGCTCAATAGGGTGTCAGGATGAGTTCGCTCATCGACCTCCCTTTTGGTCAATACCAGGTGGCCCGTTCTGTACAGCTAGTACCACAGACGTGCTAGTGGTTAAATCCATACCCAGTGTATTGACGAGTCTTTAGAGTCCCCGACAGAAAGTTTCTCAAGTTTCGGGCGAAACGTTGTAGAGGCCGTATGGTATTATGGCAGGGTTCAATCATATACGTGCAGTAGTGCACGGATCATGATCGGACGAATCATACTTGTGGGCTTTGGTTTAAGCCGGATCCTAATATTAGATTTGTTGGATTACTTTAGTCTCATCGCATTTGCATTCAGTTGGAATGCGGATGCAGGTATGTATATACAGGTGAGGGGTATCCTTATGATCCGTCACGAGTTTACTTTAGATGTTGCCATATCTTTTTGTTGTTGTAAACATTTAGGTTAATGTTTACAAATGGTGGAAATTGGGAGTGGATTTCATCATGAGGTGCATTTATTGTGACACATGCAATCTAGTGACTCATGGTCTCTTTTATTGTGCATATGTCACATTTTGGATTGATTTAATGTGTTGAATTGATAAGAGGAGAGAGGGAGGGCAGCCTTGAGGCAAGGGTTAGCTCTTGGATTCTTATTCTTGCTCTCATTTTCAATCCAACACATTAAGAAAAGAAAAGCTCTTCTCTTTTCCTTCTTCTTCTAGCTCACAACATCCACCATGGCTTCATCTTCAACCTCCATCTATACACTCTCATGTGATGAGAATCAATGGATGCTTGAGACAAAGTTATCACACACATTCTCTACATCGTCTTGGACACGTCGGCTAGCAAACTTCGTGTCCGAGTT
Source organism: Agapanthus africanus (assembly GCA_030015575.1). Lineage (NCBI taxonomy): Eukaryota > Viridiplantae > Streptophyta > Magnoliopsida > Asparagales > Amaryllidaceae > Agapanthus > Agapanthus africanus. Next base: position 301,300,142 of record CM057347.1, read on the forward strand.
GCTTCGGATGAAGTGGGAGCCCGTAAAAAGACTCGAAGATGTGGTGCCCTTTCCGGCGAGGAAACCGGAGATTGGAGATGCCGCGAGGAGCTTGGGATGGTGGCTAAAGACCGAAGGACACAGATCGATCAGTATAGCTTTTCTATCCCTTCTCTAGTTAGCTAGTTATAGGTTAATGGTTCGATCCGGGATTAAAGTCTGCGATAGCGCCGGTTTCAAGTTTTGAAAAAGTTTTCGTTTCCGCATTTTGGCCTTGGATCGACGGCCGGAGCGCTACCGTAGACTTACAAGTTTTATCTTGGAGGAATTAAATTCCTGTGAATTTGGGAGAATTAAATTCTCATATAGGGTTAAACCCTAGTTTTACTTTTGGGAGAATTAAATTCTCTAAACTCAATTCTCCCTCTAAGTTTTGGATCTGCATGGCAGAATCTCCCCGATGAGAATTAAATTCTCAATTTGTGGGGAGATTTGCTTCTGCAGATCTTCAACCAGAGGAAGAACTAAGTTCTTTTGCAGAAGAGTTAAACTCTTAGATTGAGAATTAAATTCTCTTTTGTTTTATGGGGCTTTGATCCCTTTCCCCTTTCTCACATAGGGTTTCTTTTCTTGAGAATTAAATTCTCCTCTCTTTTCTCTCTGCTATTTTCCTTCAGAAAATTCCAAGATCCAAAAATCTATCCCCTTTCTCCTCTTCTTGGCTCCTATTTATAGGAGAAGGAAAAGAATCAATTTGTTTACTGAATCTTTCATTGAAAGATTTTGTTTGGTTTTGTAATTAACATGATCTCAGTGAATTTTATTCACCATTGGATATTTAATCTAAAAGATATTCAGTTTGTTATTCTTGGTGGAATTTAGGGAAATCTTTCCTTGTATAAAATCTTTCCATAAATTGGTGATTTTTAGTCACCACTGGATTTTTAATCCAATGGTGCTCCACTTTACAGAGCATAATCCCTTTTGTTTGGAATGATTTAAAGAAATAGTTTTCCAGTTAGGGTCTTTGATTTCCCTTAATTAGAATTTAATTCTATTAACTCATAAGGCTTTTAAAGCCCATCACGTGTTGGCATGTGATCCCAACGTTTGACCATTGAAATAGAATTTAATTCTATCAATTAAAGAGCTGGGGGACCTGTCACGTGTTGGCACGTGACCCTCTTTTATTCAGAATTTAATTCAGCCTTTTAACAGAGCTAAAAGACCATCACGTGTCAGCACGTGACCCTTGGTTACGTGTGAGCACGTGATGCTCCATTGGGGTCTTTCCTTAGCTGTTTTGTTACATTTTTGTTTGATTAGAATTTAATTCTATAAAGTAGAGATCACTAGAAACAATCACGTGTCAACACGTGACCCTTGGTCACGTGTGAACACGTGATACCTCATTGAGGTGTTTCCTGATTTTTATCAGGGAACAGACATGTGTTTCGTAGAAATACAAGGTCTAAGTTTTGAGAAGTTATAGGTAAAAGAATAAAGTAGAGAACTAGATGTCGCAAGTATCGGGATTCTTCAAGGAGATCAAAAATGTAGATACTTGTGTTTGGTATTCCGTTGATAGTAATGGTTTTGAGAAACTTGTTTCTCTTTCAGGTTACTCATAATTGGATGCACTCTAAGTTGAGTAATACTGATCGGCCTCTCTCCATTTAGTTGACATGCACTGGAGACAGCTGCATGATTTGAATCTGGTTCCAATTAAATCAGTACCTATGTTTCTATATGGTATATAGAATGGTTCATATCTTAACGATGTTAAGGTACGGGGAGTTGTCCGGCTTATGCTTAAAACCAGACTCTGGATAACTCAAGTTACGTTTCTGTAATGGCAGTTTGTAGGTTGACCCGGGCTTAAATGAGGGTTGACTTTCTACCATCTGGAAGATCAATAGTGATATAGTTCTTGACTCGCCACAGTTGTAGTAAAATGGATTTTTTCAGAAAACAGTAGTGGGGGTATGGTAGAACTGGATGTGATTCCAGAATCACAGACGATTACTGAAAATTTAATAGGACTTAAAGATTCAATCAGGTTTGACATTCCATTAGCCACTCCGCAGATATGGTGGGTAAACTCAGGCACTCGAGAGGTACTCCGGTATCCTCAAGGACGGTGACAGGGAGGTTCTTGTTTACCCAGACTTGACACTACTGTTGTTTCAGACTATGAGACCCGGCAGGAGGATACGTATAGCGTCGTTCTAAAGTTTACTTTAGAAGTGCATGTATATATTATTCTGCCAGAGGGTTGTCGTAGTCAGTGGGCGCAGCGGAAGTTTAGTGGACAAGTAGCTTGTATCTATTTATAGACTAGAGCAGATATAGCAGAGATAGATCATCTATTTTTGATGTGACAGTCATAGGCTTTGACTTCATCAGAATAGGGGATGGATCTGTTCAGAAGGTAGAATGGTGTGATGTCCTGGTATTTGGATGACATACACAAAGTAGGAAGTAAAATTCCTATACTACGATCGGTTATATTATGGTTGTCACACAGTGGTTTCTCCACACAGGATATGGATATAATATCAGACATTTTGGCTACTAGATCTATGGTTTTAGATCTAGATTTGGGTAGTTTCCTAATCTGGGTACTTAGATAGTATTCTAAAAGATATTTTAGAATGGACGACTCCTGGCTTGGTGGTGTACCTGCAGGTGATGGAGTCACCCTCTCTAAAAGTGTCTTACAGACTAAAGGGGAGAGAGATGTGCATGATTGGCATATCACTTGCTTAGGCAATTGAGTCAATCATGATGTTAGTTGTATGTATGCCCTAGAGGCCAGTATTGTACAGATTATGTATATTATATTGGATGCTTGGACATATATAGAGATGACTTTCTTGCTCGACATGATAGTATGCTATCTGGTTACTCTTTATCTTAACATGTACACTAGTCTCTTTATACTGTCTTATAGTTACATGTTGGTAAAGCCCTTAGGATTTGTACTTGACTACCTGGACTATGATGCAGATCATACTAGTGGGGACATGGTAGTCCATAAGTACATCCTTCAAGGTCCCTAGTCGTGGGTATATCGAGACGGGGCATCGATATACCAGAGTAGACTAGCGTATACGCTTCTCGACCCATGTGATGGGCGATGGATGATCCCATATCCATTGGTGTTTGACATCAAAGATGGTGTACGGGTGCTCAGTGGTGACTGGGTACACTGGACGGACTCGCCGAGAACTCCCAGATGGTATTATACCTCACGTCAGATGGCAGTTCTCAGGTGACACTTGTACAGGTTAGTCTGTAGACCCGAGATCGTCATAGAGTCTTGTGTGATTCCCACTGTGCTTTGATCTCCACCTTACCACGTCCATGAGGGCGTGCAAAACGGTGGTCTTTGGGCACAGTCCCGAGTCACATGGAGGCAATGAGCGATAGGAGGGGTTTCGTCTCTCCCGGTATTGGGGGTTGATGTTGCGCTGTGCTCGATTGGCCGTAACAGGGAAGTCCCTGGCCAGGGCTGATCAGAGATTTGCTGGTAAGTGTTACCAGTAGTTTCTCGACCCGTTACGAGCCTCACATCAGCACGACTTATCGGGTTATTGGGGTCTGACGTATACCACCCCTAGACTTGATATGCGACGTATCAGACGAAGAGACCGGACTGTATGGTAAGTGTTACTGGTCGGATTCGCAGGAGTGTGAGCGGGCTAGCTCGTCGATCTTCTGATCGCTTAATACCCGGATGGCCGTTACGTTTGGCAGACCGCTTGCGGCTTGTGGGTGCTTGATATGATCATCATCTGCTACCGGCGTATTGACGAGTCTTTAGAGTCCTACACAGAGGTTTCCTGGCTCAAGCAAAACGAAATAGGAGCGCATATGAGATATGTGCAGGACCGAGAATAATGCGTGTATGTGATACCGCATTTCATTCTCGCGATATATGTTTCGATTGGTTATATTCGATATGACCTAGTTATCGAATCATTGATTCGATGAATCAATACATTACATTCTAGTCGGTCATGTGCGACATGACCGGATCATTGAATCAAATGTTGATTTAATGATTTAATGCATAATTATATATTTGATATATTGCATTGCATTAACTAGTGTTGGTTCACTTTAAACGGATTTTTCTCACTTGATGCACATTGTATATGTGATATGCTTTAGTGCACTACTTTGTATCATGTTTGATGATACTTGATCATATAGTTAAGTTTATAGAATTAATCCATGGTTAATTTGATAATTAGGGTTTTGCATATTCATTTAATTATTTATTTGTTTATTTATTTATTTGAAATGAGTTAAGATAAGAATGGTGGCTCTTTTTGTTTTAAGTTGAAGCTTCATGAAGCTTTGACTTTGCTAACCATCCTTATCTTCATGCTTAACCCTAACCCATCCAATTGACCATGGTTAATTCTCTACACTTAACCCTAGTTCAAGTTATGATAAGTATTTGATTTAAATTTATTTTTAAATAAGACTTATCATATTCTTTTCTTGAGCTCATCTTCTTCTTCTTCTTCTTCAAGCTTGCTACTCCAATGGCAACTTGAGTTTTAGTGAGAGAAATCCAAATCTAAAGTGAACCCACCTCCTATTTCTTCACCCTCTACCTCTTGCCAAGTTGTTTTGGGTGTTTACTTCACAAGTTTCACAAGTTTGTGAAGTCGGAGCTTGAGTTTGTGCAACCTCGACGTAGATCGTCTTTGACACAAAGCCGACGACCTATTCCGCACGTTTCTCCGATGAAGCCGTCACGAGAGTCCAAGCTTCAAGATGGACAGCGAGAAGACTTCGTTGCGGAGCCGTGGAGGTGGATATCCGGATCTACAAAGGTTGTAATTTCCGTATCCTAGTAGTTAAGTGTTAACTAGCTTTTAGTTTCGCGTAGAATTCTAGCGACGATCCGTAGTCTAGGGTTTCTCGGCACCAAAAATATTAAAATGGCATGTTCGATGCCTTGTGAGACCTTACTAGTGTGCCTAGGAACCTTTCACTGGTATCAGAGCCTAGCTAGAGCCTTAGGCGAAGTCCAGACGGAATTTGATGTCCGAACGAACCCGGAAACCCATTACAAACATGCTCTCTGTACTTTTTATAAAAACGTGAATTTTTCCAGATTAAAAATTGCCAAAAAATTCAGCAGGGAATTTAATAAGTTACTGTGAAGCACGTTTGACTAAATCAACTACTTAGGCGCGGAACCGTGGCCCCCACCAGAGGATGAGCGGCGGTTCCGCGGCCACTGTACCGATTTAGTAAAAGTGGTTTGCACAGTAATTCATTTCATGTAGTGCTGAGTCTTCTGGAAATTTTTAATATTTTTTCCAGAGTTGAATTTTTCTGGGTTGTTTTGGGATTTCATGGACTCGATCGGATTATCAAATTTTGTCTGTGTGTTTTTCCGGATAATTTTCAGAATATGTTAAAAAGTTCGACCGGATATAAATACCCAACTTTTCCCCTGTCGGGAAATTTCCAAGTGTTGGATTTTTCCGTAGTTTAACGACGTTCTAAGTAGTGCAAGTAACTCGATGGTCCCTCTAGAAGACAACAAACCTTAACTCGATTATGTGACCGTCTTGAACTGCCCTTTGAACTTTCGGGTTTGGGGCAGTACGGTGTGCCACATGTGAGGCGTTGGCTTGACCCTTCTACGGCTGGACCGTTGGTACTGAGGTACGAACTGAATGTTGTTAGACTTATTTCATGTGTTGATCTGTATTGGGAAAACTTGGGTGTTCGATTGTTCGATCGGAAAGTTTAACATTTTCTGCTTATCTGGAATGTGATACAATAATTGGAATTCACAAACAGTTATGTGATAACTGAATGAATGTTATAAATCTAGCAGTTTAGTTTCACTTTATATTGAAAAGTGTTTTCGATAATGAGACTAAAATGCGGGGTTTATAACTGTTAGGCATGTGATGTCTAAAGTAGTTGCGGATTCCAATTGTTGTAGTTTTACACTTTCTTTTCTGTGACCGTAAGTGTAGTATGTTCATATCGCCGGTTTCGTTGCTATACGTCAACGACAATTGGGGTATGCATACTTACTTACGTTGATGACATGTGATGTTATGTGTTGCTGGATATGTTATATTGGATCGTCGTGTTTGAATAGCCGGGGGTTTTTATGTGAGATGAGTGTTTTTCATTTTCGTTCATGTATAAAAACTTGTATGTAATATTCTTTCATTTGGGGCGCTTCCAGGTAGCGGAAGTTGTCACCCTTTATATATTATTTACTTTTCCGCATTAGGATAGACCCAAGGAGGGGAGCACAAGTAACCGGGTTCTGGGGTCCAGTGGGAGACCAACTCGAGGAGTCGAGTCCGGGTCTCCTAACCCTAGAATTGGCAGGGTTGCTTGCCGCTCTCGTAGGGGTCTAGGGGTGTGGGATTGGCTATTCATCACGACCGTGGAATCCGTGTTTTATACTGGCTCGTATTGAAAACACGGACGTCCTAGTATATCCAATATTTCATATGTTTATTCTGCTGCGATATCTGTGATGTGATTCTGTGATGGATATAGTATATAGTATATATGATATATTATATAGACGTTACTTATGTTTTACACCCGCGCTAGCCCTGCCCTGCTCTGTCGTTAGTTACCTAACCTAACGGTGCACGAGGGGACATCGAGGTGAATGCGGATGGCATAAGTGTACGTTATATCTATCTGTGATGTTTAGGTATTTAAATGATGGGACTTCATTAATGTGATTAATGAAAAATAAGAAACCTAAGATGTTGTAGAATCAGATTTTAAATAAAACAGGTAGCTACAGTTCTTGCTTTGCATAGCGGTATATATGATATACCCCGCACCTCATTCGACGAGGAAAGGACCGAGATCCCTTCACCGGGAGTGACTCCTTTAGCAATAACTGGCAGATGCTACACACTCGGTTTGCTTTTGACTGCTTTTGCGTTTTTGCTTTGCACAGCGATATATATGATATATCCCGCACCTCATTCGACGAGGAAAGGACCGAGATCCCTTCACCGGGAGTGACTCCTTTAGCAAAACCAGAAAAGCCTCAAAATCACTCCATTTTAAAACTTCATTTGATTCTACAACGATATCAAGTTCATTACGCAATAGGTTTTCAGAAAACCTGTCGTAGCCCTCCGTCATTTCAGTTAAGTACTATTTAGTATTCGTGCTGCGGTTGTTTGGCATGCGTCAAGGCGTAGTGTACGGTAGCTAACTAGTATTTATCTGCTTATGCATATGATGCAGATTGGATTAGGGTATTCGCACGGCGTTGTTTGGCATGCGTCAAGGGTCGTGCGGGTGGGTTTAATTCAATCAGGAAATGACGGGTTGAACTTGACTAGCGGACTATGGGTTGTTTGGCATGCGTCAAGGTCATAGCACGCTAGGGGCAAAAGATTATCGGGAATTTCAAGTGTTGAAATTTGCAATGAGATTGCATACCTTCTATGAGATAGTTGGATCCCGATACCCGCTGCGAGTAAGAGTTACTCCTGGGAGAGTTTTACACAGTGCAATTAGCCGATCAAGTAGGTGTCTAGAAAGGTGTTAACGAGGTTATGCCTCTGGGAAAACGAGTTTTACAGTAATTAGGTTCGTGCGATAGCACGGGGGACCTCCCTCAAAGTACCGACACTGGCCTGGCTGAAAGATTGGCGAACTTGTAGTGTGTAATTAATCCCGGCTAGTCTTTCCTTTTAGGGTTTGGAGGAAGATTTGATAAAAAGCAGTGGGAGCCATCCTGATTAGATAAGATAATAACCAATCTGATCTTGCACGAGCATACGCTAAAGTGTTTTCTTCTCTCTCTCTCCAGGTAGCGACCATTTCATGCCTTAATAAAGATAATAATATGGATGTATTGACCGAACCCGCATGTTATACTGTGCCGGGGAACGTTGGTTCCGTTCATTCTTATAAGAGTTATAAGAATGAACAGGATATAGGGGAATACCAGGATTCCCATGCCACCCGAATGAAGAAAGTACATGATGATGCATTTTCTTCGGGTGTGTTCGTTACTGAGAACTGTTTCTCCATTTTCTCTACGTCCTGGGTATTGGATACCGGGTCGGGATCCCATATATGTAATCAGTTACATGGGCTAAGGAAAGGTAGAGAACTTGGAGAAGGTGATAAAGACATTAGAGTTGGAAATGGTGCAATTGTTGCAGCTAAGACTGTCGGGGAATATCACCTTGTATTACCAACTGGTAATACATTGGTTCTGAACGAATGCTATTACATGCCGAACCTGATATGCAACATTATATCGGTTTCTTTGCTAAGTAAAGAAGGATATAATTTTGTATTACAGGACAATGTTATGAACATTTTCCATAACCAAAAGTTGGTTGGATCAGGCACGTTGTGCAATGGCATTTATGTTCTAAATCAATCAACAGTTCTGAGCATAACAAACACACACAAGAGGAAGAGTTCTGAACTCCACGAATCCTTCTTGTGGCATTGTAGACTGGGTCACATCAATGCGACACGACTAGCTAAGTTGCATAAGGATGGATATTTAAATCCGTTTGAATTTTCATCCTATGACACTTGCCAGTCATGTCTCAAAGGCAAGATGACCAAGACTCCGTTTACGGGACACGGAGAAAGAGTTACCGAACTCTTAGGACTAATACATAGTGATGTATGCGGTCCCATGTCTACACATGCCAGGGATGGTTCTTCATACTTCATTACATTCACTGACGATCTCTTTAGGTTCGGGTATGTGTTCCTGATGAAACACAAATCAGAAGCTTTTGAGAAATTTAGGGAATATAAGCAAGAAGTTGAGAACCAAACCGGAAAAAGTATTAAAATCCTACGATCTGATCGAGGAGGGGAATACTTGAGCAATGAATTCCTGGACTTCCTAAAAGAGAATGGGATTCTCTCTCAGCTGACTCCTCCTTATACACCACAGCACAACGGTGTATCTGAACGGAGAAACCGCACCCTATTAGATATGGTGCGCTCAATGATGAGTACAGCTGAGTTACCTATTTCCTTCTGGGGACATGCGCTTGAGACAGCCATGGACCTATTGAATAGAGTTCCTACCAAATCAGTGCCTACCACTCCATTTGAGATATGGAAAGGGAAGAGACCACATCTTAATTATATTAAGATATGGGGTTGTCCAGCCTATGTCAAAAGACAAAATCCGGACAAACTCGAGGCAAGATCTGTCTTATGTAAGTTTGTAGGATATCCCAAAAATTCATAAGGGTATATCTTCTACCACCCCGAGGAACAAAAAGTGTTTGTTTCTCGACATGCCACTTTCTTAGAAAAAGGTTTTCTTATGAAACAGATAAGTGGCATTGAGGTAGAACTGGAAGAGGTTCCAGCGACACAGACTACAACAGAAGATTTGGTTGAACCCGAGGATTCCGTAGTTCCCGATGAACCCCAGCCACTCCGCCGATCTAGTAGGGTTCCTCGCCAACCTGAGAGATACTACGGTTTTCTCATGGACGGTGGAAGCGAGGATTGCATCATGGAGGATGATGACCCAACTAGCTTCGAGCAGGCCATCACGAGTGGGGACTCAGTGAAATGGCTGGATGCTATGCGGTCTGAGATGGATTCCATGTACACCAACAAAGTATGGACTTTGGAAGTTGCTCCTGAAGGGGTAAAACCTATTGGGAGCAAGTGGATCTTCAAGAAGAAACTTGGTGTAGATGGGAAAGTGGAGAGTTTCAAAGCTAGACTTGTAGCAAAGGGTTTTCGTCAAAGACCAGGTGTGGACTATGACGAGACCTTTTCTCCAGTAGCTATGCTTAAATCCATCCGGATCATGCTTGCCATCGCTGCTTATCATGATTACGAAATCTGGCAAATGGATGTTAAGACCGCCTTTCAAAATGGTGATTTAGAAGAGTGCGTGTACATGACTCAGCCAGAGGACTTCGTAGACAGTGGGAGCAGCGGGAAGGTGTGCAAGTTGCTTAAATCCATTTATGGATTAAAGCAAGCATCGCGGAGTTGGAACATCTGCTTTGACGTCGTTATCAAAAAGTTTGATTTCGTCAAAAATCCAGATGAACCTTGTATCTACAAGAAGGTGGCAGAGAGTAAAGTTGTCTTCCTCGTATTGTACGTGGACGACATACTCTTGATAGGAAATGATATTCCTATGCTGCAATCGGTCAAGCTCTTCTTATCACAAAGATTCTCAATGAAAGATCTTGGCGATGCCTCCTGCATATTGGGAATTAGGATCTATAGAGATAGATCCAAACGGATTTTGGGATTGTCCCAATCCAGGTACATTGACACCATACTAAAGAGGTTTAGTATGGAAGAGTCCAAGCGTGGGAACTTACCCACGATCTCTGGAGTCACTCTCTCCAAAGAGATGTCTCCCAAGACTGATTTGGAGAGAGCTCGCATGCAAGGGATACCCTATGCTTCGGCAGTAGGCTCTATCATGTATGCGATGCTATGTACCAGACCCGATGTAGCATACTCACTAAGTGTAGTGAGCAGGTATCAAGCTGATCCTGGAGAGAGTCACTGGACAGCTGTGAAGAGCATTCTCAAGTACTTGCGAAGGACTAGAGATATGTTCTTGGTGTATGGTAACGGAGAACTCCAAGTGGAGTCCTTTACGGATTCGAGCTTCCAGAGTGATAAGGACGACTCTAAGTCGCAGTCGGGCTTTGTTTTTACCCTTTACGGAGGGGCGGTTAGCTGGAAGAGTTCCAAGCAGGAAACCGTGGCAGACTCGACGATGGAGGCTGAATACATCGCTGCCAACGATGCTGCTAAAGAAGCTGTCTGGATCAAGAAGTTCATTTCTGAACTTGGAGTGGTTCCATCCATTGAGCATCCAATACCTTTGTATTGCGATAACAATGGAGCGGTGGCTTTGGCCAAGGAACCCAGGTCCCATCAGCGGTCCAGACATATTCTGAGGCGGTATCACCTGATCCGGGAGATAGTTGATCGCCGGGAGATCGAGGTCAGGAGAGTTGACACGAAGAACAACACGGCGGATCCACTCACGAAGGCCATTCCCCAGATACAGTTTGAGAGACTCTTCGGGATGCTCGGTATAAGATACTACAGCAGCTGGCCCTAGTGCAAGTGGGAGATTGTTAGTTGTATGTATGCCCTAGAGGCCAGTATTGTACAGATTATGTATATTATATTGGATGCTTGGACATATATAGAGATGACTTTCTTGCTCGACATGATAGTATGCTATCTGGTTACTCTTTATCTTAACATGTACACTAGTCTCTTTATACTGTCTTATAGTTACATGTTGGTAAAGCCCTTAGAATTTGTACTTGACTACCTGGACTATGATGCAGATCATACTAGTGGGGACATGGTAGTCCATAAGTACATCCTTCAAGGTCCCTAGTCATGGGTATATCGAGACGGGGCATCGATATACCAGAGTAGACTAGCGTATACGCTTCTCGACCCATGTGATGGGCGATGGATGATCCCATATCCATTGGTGTTTGACATCAAAGATGGTGTACGGGTGCTCAGTGGTGACTGGGTACACTGGACGGACTCGCCGAGAACTCCCAGATGGTATTATACCTCACGTCAGATGGCAGTTCTCAGGTGACACTTGTACAGGTTAGTCTGTAGACCCGAGATCGTCATAGAGTCTTGTGTGATTCCCACTGTGCTTTGATCTCCACCTTACCACGTCCATGAGGGCGTGCAAAACGGTGGTCTTTGGGCACAGTCCCGAGTCACATGGAGGCAATGAGCGATAGGAGGGGTTTCGTCTCTCCCGGTATTGGGGGTTGATGTTGCGCTGTGCTCGATTGGCCGTAACAGGGAAGTCCCTGGCCAGGGCTGATCAGAGATTTGCTGGTAAGTGTTACCAGTAGTTTCTCGACCCGTTACGAGCCTCACATCAGCACGACTTATCGGGTTATTGGGGTCTGACGTATACCACCCCTAGACTTGATATGCGGCGTATCAGACGAAGAGACCGGACTGTATGGTAAGTGTTACTGGTCGGATTCGCAGGAGTGTGAGCGGGCTAGCTCGTCGATCTTCTGATCGCTCAATACCCGGGTGGCCGTTACGTTTGGCAGACCGCTTGCGGCTTGTGGGTGCTTGATATGATCATCATCTGCTACCGGCGTATTGACGAGTCTTTAGAGTCCTACACAGAGGTTTCCTGGCTCAAGCGAAACGAAATAGGAGCGCATATAAGATATGTGCAGGACCGAGAATAATGCGTGTATGTGATACCGCATTTCATTCTCGCGATATATGTTTCGATTGGTTATATTCGATATGACCTAGTTATCGAATCATTGATTCGATGAATCGATACATTACATTCTAGTCGGTCATGTGCGACATGACCGGATCATTGAATCAAATGTTGATTTAATGATTTAATGCATAATTATATATTTGATATATTGCATTGCATTAACTAGTGTTGGTTCACTTTAAACGGATTTTTCTCACTTGATGCACATTGTATATGTGATATGCTTTAGTGCACTACTTTGTATCATGTTTGATGATACTTGATCATATAGTTAAGTTTATAGAATTAATCCATGGTTAATTTGATAATTAGGGTTTTGCATATTCATTTAATTATTTATTTGTTTATTTATTTATTTGAAATGAGTTAAGATAAGAATGGTGGCTCTTTTTGTTTTAAGTTGAAGCTTCATGAAGCTTTGACTTTGCTAACCATCCTTATCTTCATGCTTAACCCTAACCCATCCAATTGACCATGGTTAATTCTCTACACTTAACCCTAGTTCAAGTTATGATAAGTATTTGATTTAAATTTATTTTTAAATAAGACTTATCATATTCTTTTCTTGAGCTCATCTTCTTCTTCTTCTTCAAGCTTGCTACTCCAATGGCAACTTGAGTTTTAGTGAGAGAAATCCAAATCTAAAGTGAACCCACCTCCTATTTCTTCACCCTCTACCTCTTGCCAAGTTGTTTTGGGTGTTTACTTCACAAGTTTCACAAGTTTGTGAAGTCGGAGCTTGAGTTTGTGCAACCTCGACGTAGATCGTCTTTGACACAAAGCCGACGACCTATTCCGCACGTTTCTCCGATGAAGCCGTCACGAGAGTCCAAGCTTCAAGATGGACAGCGAGAAGACTTCGTTGCGGAGCCGTGGAGGTGGATATCCGGATCTACAAAGGTTGTAATTTCCGTATCCTAGTAGTTAAGTGTTAACTAGCTTTTAGTTTCGCCTAGAATTCTAGCGACGATCCGTAGTCTAGGGTTTCTCGGCACCAAAAATATTAAAATGGCATGTTCGATGCCTTGTGAGACCTTACTAGTGTGCCTAGGAACCTTTCACATGAGATGTCAAGTATCACACCAGATGTTGTGTTTGCACTAGCTGCAATAAGTTTATATTAATCCAATCCCGGAGAAACATTCTGAAGCAGTTTTAGAACATAAGTGGATGTTCTAGGGATTTGATGACGGTAGCCTCCTTCGGGAGACGGTTATCATTCCAGGCTTTTAAGGTGACATGGATGACAGAGTGACTGTCAGAGTTATTATTTTCCCTCTGACGAGGGACAGTGGTTTGGACAGGTGGTCCAAGCGGATACTGTGGGAGGCATGGTGCTTGATACTGATTAGGTTTAGTTGACGATACAGTCTAAGAAGTTTGGATTTGGAGTTCATTTATGAACTAGGTCCCATCAGATATCCAGACGTATTCTAAGACAGATAACTCAATTCGGGAGATGGCTTTCTCCGCGAACTTGAGACTAAGAGAGACGTAGAAAGAAACATCAGGGCTGATCCACTCATTGAAGCTATTTCTCAAACACAATAGTTTTACAAACGAGCTTTGTGAAACTGATTAGTAGAGGAGTTGGATGTTCGGTATCACACTGTTGGCTATAGTGCTCTCAAGGCAATTATCATAGTCGCAGGCAGGTGATTAAAATGATTGAGCGAGGACCTATACCGGTAGAACAGTCTTACTCGAGATGATAGTATGCTATCTGGTTTGTCTCTATCATCATGTACATGTTGATAGAGCCCATAGGATTCTTGCTTAACTACCGGCATTATGATGGCGATCATATACGTGGGAGCTGGGAGTCTATAAGCACATCCTTAAATGTCCCTAGTCATAGGAGTATCGAGACTGGGCATCGATACTCCAGTGTAGACTAGTGTATACTTATCCAGACCCTGACGAGGGGCGGTGGCCGGTCTCACAAGCCATTGGTGTCAGTTGTTCACCTAAGATAGTATACAGATGCTCATTGGGTTATGAGTACACTGGACGGACTCGTCGGGAACATGCTAGTTGGTATATACCTATTGTCAGATAGCAGTTCCCTGGTGACATGTGTACAGATTAGTCTGTCGACCTGAGATCGTCATTTGTCTCGTGTGAGTTCCCACTGTGCTTTGATTACTACCCTACCACGCTCAAAGAAGACATGCAAATAGATTTTAGTTGGGTACAGTCCCGAGCAACATGGAGGCAGTGAGCGGATTGTCGGGGATTCTTCTCTCCTGGTATTGGAGGTTGATATCGCACAGTGCACGGGTGGCCATTACCAGAAATCCTCAGCCGGGGTAGTGGAGAATTGCTGATTTGGATCAGTAGTTTCTCAGGTGGTGATGGGTTACATACCGACACGAATTATCACGTTATTAGGGGTCTGACTTTATCCACCCCCTAGAATCGATATGCGATATTCATAGACGAACAGACCGGACTGTACGGATATTGTCACTGACAGACTCAGTAGGGTTCCAGGATGAGTTCGCTCATCGGCTTCCCTTACGCTCAATACATGGGCAGCCGTTACGTGCAGCTAGTACCACTGATGTGCTTGTGGTTAAACCCACTTTCAGAGTATTGATGAGTCTTTAGAGTCCCCTACAGAAAGTTTCCCATGTTCGGGGGAAACGTTGTAGAAGCCATATGGTTTTATGGCAGGGTTCGATCATATACGTGCACTTGTTCACGGATGATGATCGGACGGATCATACTAGTGGGCTTTGGTTTAAGCCGCATCCTAGTATTAGATTTGTTGGATTACTTTCATCTCATTGCATTCGCATTCAGTCGAAATGCGGATGCAGGTATGTATATACAGTTGAGGGGCATCTTTGTGATCCGTCACGAGTTTACTTTAGATGTTGCCATTCTCTTTTTCGATTAAACATTTTGGTTTAAATGTTTTGTGGTGGACATTGTGAGTGGAAATCATCATGAAGAGCAATTAATGTGGCATGTGCATGGGTGATGACTCATGGTCTTATTTTTGGTGCAAATGTCACTTTTATGATTGACTATTGTGTTGAAATGATATGAGGAGAGAGAGAGAGGGCAGCCATTAGGCTTGGGGTTGGTCTTGAGATTTGATTCTAGTGCTCTCCTTTTTCATTCTAACACAATAAGCAAGAAAGCTCTTTTTCTTCTATCTTCTCTCTAGCTCACAAGTTTCATCCATGGCTTCATTTTCAACCTCCATCCATACAATCTCATGAGTTGAGAATCAATGGATACTTGAGACAAAGTTATCACACACACTCTCTACTTCATCTTCGATATGTCGGCTAGCAAACTTCATGTCCGAGTGCTTCGGTTTGAAGCGGGAGCTCGTAAAAGGACTTCTTGACGTGGTGCCCTTTCAATGAGGAGACCGAAAATTGAGCAAGATCGGAGATGCCGCAAGGAGCTAAGGATGGTGGCTAAAGACCGAAGGACACGGATCATCGGTATAGCCATCCTAACTTCTTTGCAGATTGCTAGTTTAGTGTTAATGGCACGATCCGGGTGAAAGTCTGCATTAGCGCTAGTTTATAAAAGTTTTTGTTCCGCGTTTGGCCTCGGATTGACGGCCGGGGCACTACCGTAGACTTACATGGTATCAGAGCCACGCCATTAACCCATACTAGCTTGTTCTAACATGTTTGAAATATCGATCGAACAAAATTTCCAAAACCGCGATTCAATTTTCCAAGTTTCTGCTGAATTTTAAAAGTCGTCAAAAAATTATTTTCAGTATGTCAGAAAATCGTGCTGGCTTTTCTAAGACTCTTCAAGAAATTTGAAAGTACGATCCTATCATTACGTCGCGGAACCGCTATAGAACCGGCATGTTTGCCACGGATCTGCGGTTGAAATGTAGGCTCAGAGCTTCATTTTTCTTCTGGATGTCTTTCATGTGGAATTGTGGTTTCTGGAATATTTTGTTTGGGCCCAGATTTGTTAGAGTACTGGATTTGTACTTGGGGCCTACTTCGGGAAGTTTTGTCAATCGAAATTTTAAATACGTTAGTTCATAATGCTTACATTATATCTGCGACTGTGAATGTCATTCGAGCGGTAAATCTTGTCTAATTGCTATTGTCCTTTTAGACGGGTTTGCGAACGTGACATTTGCGTTGATGTTCTGTGTTGTGCTGTGATGTTGCGGATTTTTCATGGTGGATAGCTTGTGTGCAATGTTAGTACAGTTTGGATTTATTTGTACATTTGATATCGCGGGGCGAGCGTCTGACATGTGGACTGCCGTCACTGCCTGTTTGTATATTTTTCTTTTAGGGCATGACCGGGTTGAGGTCGATGTACCCGCTGTACATATTTTCTTTTCTGTACTAGGATTACCCCGCGGTGGAGTGCACGGATAGCCGGGTTCTAGAGGGCAACGGGCCCACATCTCATGGATTTGAGACGGAAGGGGCTTCACTCTAGAATTGGCGGGCTATTCGCCGCACTCGTAGGGGGTATAGGTTGACCTAAGGTGGGGTGGTCAAGTTACCGGATTCGTGAATTGTTGGATGGTCCATTCACTTTACTGAAAGGGGCTGCCTCGCTTCAGGTTTTGGCGGGTAACTTGCCGCACTCGTAGGGGTCTAGGTTTTCATTGTACAAGCTATCCACATGACCAGGGGAACGTCGGGTTTCATTTGCGGTCAAAGGAAACCCGGGGCTCCCAGATTATCTGTATTGTTCTGTGATGCTTATTACTTTTCTGTGATGTTGCATTTATCACGCCTGGAGCGATTATTATATATTGATATATATATATATATACACACTATTAGATGTTGTATATGTTTTACACCAGCGCTAGTCCATTCCCCGCTCTGTCGTTAGTTAAAGTAACCTAACGAGTGATGACGGGACCCAGTGGCGAATGCGGATGGCATATACGCACATTATATTTTCGTTCTTTTCTGGTGTGATTAATTAATGGGACTGCATTGATTCTTATCAACGCAAGGATAAAACAAACCTATATTTGATGTTGTTGGAACCAATTTTAAAAACTGATATTACAGACGTACGCTTTTGCTTTGCACAGTGGTACTCAGTTATGAATATCCAGTACCTCATTCGACGAGGCAAGGGCCGAGATCCCTTCATCGGGAATGACCCCTTGAGTAAAAGTTTTTGTCAACGTAATAACTTTACTATAGTCGATTATTTTTTTTTGCATCGTTGTATTCAATTTAGAATATCCTGCACCTCATTCGACGAAGAAAGAGCCGAGACCCTTTCGCCGGGAGTGACCTCGTTAGCAAAGGTTTTCACAACTATATATTTATAAAAGCTATCAGGTTCCTTCAACGATATCAAGTTCATTACGTTAAAGGTTTTTCGCCAAAAACCATTCGTGGCCCTCCGTCATTTCAGACGGGTAGCACTTAGTATTCATGCTATGTTTGTTGTCCTACGTCAAGGCATGGTGTATGGTAGCTATTTGTTACTTTTCTGTTGCATAGATAGATGTGTTGGTTTGGGACAGTCGTACTACTTTGTTGGCCTACGTCAAGGGTATGTACGGGTGGGTTCAAATTAACCTGGATAATGACAGGTAGAACTTAACATGTGACTTATGATTTGTTGGCCTACGTCAAGGTCATAAGAGCATGGGATAAAAATCACATCGGGGGTTTCAAACATACAGGAAATTTGCCAGGCATGTGCATACCTTCTAGAGTGTGATAAAGTGAGTGTATTCCATCACGTTATCATGCGATGATAGCTGGATCCTGATTCCCACTGATGAGTAGGTTTACTCCTCGGGTGATTTTAGATGATCCCGACTAATTCTTCTTTCAGGTTTGGAGGAGAATTTAAGGATACAGTGGGAGATTTGCTGATTAGATAAAATAATTAACCATTCTGATCTAGGTTTGTGTAACGTTTTAGAAATCGTTTTGCGAATTTTTCCTTTTTAGGGCAAAATTGTCGGTATTTTCCGTTTTAACCCGATTTCGATCAAACGTCCGTAGAAACTTGCCGGCACCTATTTTAGCTAAAATAAAGCTTGTGCGTGAACTTTGGGGGTATTTGGGAGGTTTTGGTTCAGATAGAATTTTTCCCAAATAAAATATTATTTTAGCCGGTAAAATATGCACGTAAATCGGGAAATTTCTTCTAAAAGAGAATTATTAGAAATCATCACTATAATTATTTTAGAACCTTCTTTTTAAATATCTAGATTTTTTTTGGGTCAATGGAATTATTTTTTAAAATGAATAGAAAAAAAAATGAAAGGTGGCAAAATGTATTTATTAGCATTTAATGTTTTTTTTTTGCTTGATATTTCTTTTTTTTTACAAAAAACACCCCCCCTTCACCTCTTGGCCGAGCCTCCCTTCCCCATTTCTGCCCTCTTTTTATTTTTCCCATTTTCCTCTAATTTTTGCTTCAAAATTCATGAAAAATCCAAATAAATTCATACAAAATAAAATATAAATCAAACTTATCATTCTTCTTCTTCAAACATGCTTGGATCTTCAATCAAGACATCATTTTGGAGGCTAATGTTGGAGATTTTGCTAGTTTTTGAAATCAAGTTTGAGGTATAAATCCTAACTCTAAGCTTAAGTTCTTGTCTTAATACTTTATGCTAGCTTAATTAGATATTAGTTTAAGCTTTAAATTTCATGTTTCAAAATTCTTGAAATGGTTTTAGAAATTCAAGTTAAGGTTAAAGCTTGATTTAAGTGTTTAATGTTTTGTTGAAGTGTTAATTTGTGATTAGGAAAAGCTTAACCTAGTAGAAAATGTTAATTTTTGTTAATGAATATTTCGTTTAATTAAGGATTTTTGCTTACTAGGTTTTTGCTAAAACTCATTTTGCAAGTGTTAAAAATATAGAAATAGTTTAGATAGCTTAGTTAAGCTATTTTAAGGTATTTGTAATCGCTAGATATGTGTTAGCTTGAAACTAGTGCGAAATATTGCGATAAGTTGCTTACTAGGTTTCGGGGTTTTTCCGACGTGGGTTCGATTGGTCGTTGCGAGGTTATATCTATTGTATTCCTCGTAATTGTTTGTGTTATGTTGCATTGCGCGATCGGGACGATCGGGGTCTAGACTTGGTGTTTTGTAGTTTAGCGATCCCAGTTAGGGTTTTTGGCCGATGTCGTGCGCGATAGATGCGCTAAGTGCGCAGTACAATTTTCAGGGCGTTATTCTTGCGTTTCGATGTCTTTTCGTCGATGTAGGATATTTGCTTATGTGATATGTTTATAAAATTTTAGGTTTGCAAGAGGGGACTTCGGATGCTACGACAGTGGAAAATAGGTGGTAGGCTTCACTTAGCCAGGAGCATTGGTGAGTAGATTTAACTTCTACAGGGGAATCGCCCGCATGGCGTTATGCGTCTGGGCTAGAGATGTTATTTCTGTCGCATATTCTATGTCATATTTAGAATTGCGCATTTACCCTATTACTTAGATGTTGTTGTGCTTGGACTAGTAGCCTTAGGACACTGCACATATTATTGACGATTCATGTTGCACGAGCACTGATTGTATGCTACACACACCGTCAATAATTGCTATGTCATACACAAACCACTTATAGTTAGGATATTGCTTGGTTAGGGTCATTGTGACTTTGATTCATATTCCTTATCGCATATGACATATAGAATACCTGTATATCCACATGCTTACACATATGCCTTCATATACCTACACGTTAAATACCTGTATACCTATAGAGTTGTACCATTAGTGATAGATACATACACACTTCATGACATAGCTACATGTATACCTCGCACACATACTTCACTTATACCCAGGGGGTATATTACATCATTACTTATAGGTAGATACATATACCTTGCTATACCTTTATGTTTACACATATATCTGGTTATAGCTACATGTTTACCTTTACTTGATATTATTTAGAATTGGAGAAAATAGGAACCACATGATATTTAATATTAACTTGTTGCAGTTAATTAGCGGCTTTCCCTTTATATGCTTTCATTACAGTTTTATGTTGCATATATTATATTCATGGATTTTCGCATTGAGATATGGATTTTTCATGATGTATTCTGGATTTGGGGACCGTGGGAGTTCATGAAATTATGCATTGTTTGAAAAACCTGGTTTCCCTTGATATGATATTTCAGCAGCCACCATGAGATTTACCGGTTCTGATATATATACCCCATGCGAGGAATGGAGGGGTCCGTGTGCGGGTATATGGTGGGGCCCGGAGGTACGCCGAGGCAAGAATAAGGTCGTGGTGCTATACGATGAGTTGCAAGGGAACCATACCATCCGGTGACATTACCAATGACTCAGCGATTATCATGGGGATACCGATAGGAGTCATGTATGTATAGATACGTGAAAAGACAAGGGTCAGAGCTAGGCACTCGTGCTTTTCGGGATAGCGTATGATATGTACCTATCAGGAGGCCAGTCATGGTGACAGCACCTGATAGATCAGCATTTCTGTGTCGATGCTTGACACATTGTTTTCATGATATTTCTTTTTACCTCTTTGTATATATAACAGTGGGTTAGGACGCTGTTATATATGCCCTTACACCAATATTAGTGGAATGGGACGCTAATATATGTGTATTGACATTTTTACTTCTTTGTATATATAACAGTGGGTTAGGACGCTGTTATATATGCCTTTATACCAATATTAGTGGGATGGGAAGCTAATATATGTGTATTGACATTAATTTATATACGTCATCATATTTATTCATGCAAATATATTTAGGGTGTTAGAATTTTACTTGATATTGGATTTGGGATATAGGTGATTCATTTGATATTGGATACATGATTTATATGAGATTGTTGATTTGTACATTCAGGATATATGAGATTTATTCGATATTGTACATTCAGGATTTGTGAGACTTATATGATATGATGGCCAATTTGGGGGCTGATTTGAGGAAATTATGATTTGGATTGTCTTGATGGATTGTGATCCTATCACGATGTCAGGATTCCATGGAAACGACATATTTCATTCCATACTCTACATTTATTGTTTATGCACTGTTTCATGTATTAGTAGTACCTGTTAGTGTACCTTTCATGACTGTTGCATATATACATTTTCATATCATTATTGCATGATTGTTGCATACAGATTGTCATATTATTGCTTCATGTATTAGTTGTACCTGCTAGTGTACCTTTCATGATTATCACATTCATATGACCTTTTACTGCTTTTAGCTTACATATGTTAGATTCACGCTGTACGTGCATACTTGCGATTACCTGCATATGTTATTTACTATTCACGGGTTGGCAACTCACCCCCGTTGTGCCACAGGGTTTTGCAGGTTGTTTCCCCACAGTAGTCGAGGCAGGCTATTCATCTATCTTATCATCTTTTGCTGCGGATACCGCATCAGCCCACAGTGTGCAGTTTGCTTAGGTGGGTTTTGTGGTTATTCATTTTTGTATTGTATATTCATTGTATCCTTGTACTCTCCATCTACTATATTTTCTTGTTGACTTAGAGGCTTGGTGAGGACGATATTGTATATTATTTGTGACTTGTTGTCTTTTATACAGTTTCCTTTCTATCGTCTTTTATTTCTTCGCTACGGCGTCGTATATTTTTTGTGGTGGTTTTTTTCCGCCTTTGGGCGGGTATTTTCTCCCGTTTTGGGAGGCTTTACTTTATATTTATGCTGTACCCATTTTTGGGGTTGTTTTTTACAAAGGAGGTGCTGCCGAAATTTTCAAGAAAGTAAATTGGACTTAAATAAATTATACTTGAGATTTTCAAAAGTTTAAACAATGTTTCTTATCTTTTCTTGTCTTTTAATGGTTTAGATTTCTGGGTTTTGGCTTTCTTTTACTGCGTTACGCCTATAGACGTTGCGTAGTATTAGGGCCGTCACGTGCCAATTTCGGGTCGTGACAGTTTGAGTGCACGCTGAGTGTTTTCTTTTCTCTCACTCTTTAGCCGCGTCCATGACCCGGCCCTTGACTAAAACTCATGAACCAAGTTAACCGAACTTTCTTAAAACACTGGCCTTTGGATTGTCTGAGTTGCATACAACATTGCCACTCCTTCTTTTACCCTTTGCTTTTCTCCGGAGCATTCCGTATCACTACGAAAATCCACTTCCATTGGATAAATCCATCGTAAAGTTACATACGAACCCGAAGGAACTTTTTCGAGGATGGATTCTGGTTCTGGAGAAAAGGAATAAGGTTTATTCCGTTGTCTTTTATCATCACCTTCTCTCAGGTTGCGAGTACTCCTAGGATTAGGAGAGTACACCTATTATGATTATGGGATAGTCTTCTTTCAAATCATAGGCTGGTGCCGAAAGGTAGGGAATGAAGAAAACCAATTAGCCTAAGTGTGGTGTACAGAAGGTAATAAGTAAAGACAAATAAACGGATTATAAAGAGGGCAAAGTAAATTGCGACTGCTATCATTCACGACCGAACCACATATTTCATCGCCACTCCTACTTCACCTTTGTATTTCTCCAGAACACCTCGTATCACTATGAACATTCACTTCCATTGGATAAATCCATCGTATGGTTATATACGAACTCGAAGGAACTTGTTCCAGTTCAAGAATGGATTCTGGTTCAGGAGAAATAAGAATAAGGTTTATTCAGTTGCCTTTTATCTTTACCTTCTCTCAGATTGCAAGTATTCCTAGGATTAGGAAAGTACACCTATTACGCTTATTGGATAGTCTTCTTCCAAACCATAGGCTGGTGCCGAACGGTAGAGAAGAAAGAAAACCATTTAGCCTAAGTGTGGTGTACAGAAGGTAATGAGTAAAGACAAATAAAGGGATTTGGAGAGATGTCAAGGAAATATACGATTACAGTCATGAATCTGATAATGGAAGAGGCATTACTAAGAATATCCGGATACCCTTACGAAACACTTTCATGTTTCAGTTTCACTATGCATTGTTAATTGAAAACCGATTTCCCAATTAGATCCTTGCTCCAGGGTATGTATTTACCAGGTTTGATTCTCACATCCATATGGTTTTACAGATGATGAGTGAAAGTAAGTTATTGGGAATTAGGTGATCATCCTCATTATATCGGGATTCGTTGTAATTGGTGATATTTGAGGAAATCGCCTGGGTTTTTGCCGGACGTCAAATATTTGGTTTTGAATATCCATTGTTATGCACTAATTTCAAACTGATATATCTGTATGTTTATTTTATAAAGTGAGATATAAATTTTTGAAATTATGTCGATGACATTTACCTATATCAGTTGATGGTTAGGTAAGGAGCATTCAACAGCTGTGTAATTCTTCATAACCACAATACAGTTTTCAACCTACGACGTACAGGGTTTGAGTTATTCAACTCAGTGGACTTATACAAAGTATTGTATGTTGTCCAGTGTCCATTAGGACAAAGGGGTTGGTACTCGTACTATATTCTGTTTACTTGTGACTTCTCTAGTTCTGGACAAGTTTTTCGTTGAAATGCATGATCCAGATATTGAAAAGTTATAGGTATAAGAATAAAGTAGAGAACCATTTGTTAGAAGTATCAGGATTCTTCGAAGTAGTCGAAGATGAAGATACTTGTGTTTGGTATTCCGTTGATAATAATGTTTTTGAGAACTTGCTTCTCTTTCGGGTTACTCATATATGGATGCATTCCTAGTTGAGTAATGTTGATTGGCCTCATTCCATTTAGTTGATATGCACTGGAGATAGCTGCATAATTTTGAATCTGGTTCCAATTAAATTAGTGCTTTTTGTTTCTATATTAGATATATATAGAATCAATTTATATCTTAACGATGTTAAGGTATAGGGAGTTATCCGGCTGATACTTAAAACCAGACTCTGGATAACTCAAGGCACGTTGCAGTAATGGTAGTTTGTGGGTTAACCCAGGCTATGACGAGGGTTAAATTTCTACCATCTGGAAGATCAATAGTGATATTGTTCTTGACTCGCCCCGGTTTTAGTAAAATGGATTTTTTCAAAAAACAGTACTGGGAGTATGGTAGAACTGGAAGTGATTCCAGAACCATAGACGATTATTGAAAATTTAATAGGACCTAAAGATTCAATCAGGATTGACATTCCATTAGTCACTCCGCAGATTTGGTGGGTAACCTTAGGCACCTGAGAGGTACTTCGGTCTTCTCAGCGACGGTGACAGGAAGGTTCTTGATTACCCAGACTTACTATTGCTGCTATTCTAGACTATAAGACCCGGCAGGAGGATGAGTATAGCGTCGTTCTAAACTAGCTTTGGAAGTACGCGTGTATATGACTTGTTAGTTGTATGTATGCCCTAGAGGCCAGTATTATACAGATGATGTATATTATATTGGATGCTTGGACATATATAGAGAGGACTTTCTTGCTCGATATGATAGTATGCTATCTGGTTGCTTTTTATATTAACATGTGTACTAGTCTCTTGATACTGTCTTATGGTTACATGTTAGTAAAGCCCTTAGAATGTGTACTTGACTACCAGGACTATGATGCAGATCATACTAGTGGGGCCATGGTAGTCCATAAGTTCATCCTTTAATGTTCCTAGTCGTGGGTGTATCGAGACAGGGCATCGATATACCAGAGTAGACTAGCGTATAGCTTCTCGACCCATTCAGATGGGCGATGGATGATCCCATATCCATTGGTGTTTGACATCAGAGATGATATACGGGTGCTCAGTAGAGACTGGGTACACTAGACGGACTCGCCGAGAACCCCCAGATGGTATTATACCTCACTTCAGATGGCAGTTCTCTGGTGACACTGGTACAGGTTAGTCTGTAGACCCGAGATCGTCATGGAGTCTTGTGTGATTCTTACTGTGCTTTAATTTCCACCTTACCACGTCCAAGATGGCGTGCAAAACGGTGGTTTTTGGGTACAGTCCCGAGTCACATGGAGGCAATGAGCGATAGGAGGGTTTCTTCTCTCTCGGTATTGGGGGTTGATGTTGCGCTGTGCTCGATTGGCCATAACAGGGAAGTCCCTGGCCAGGGCTGGTTTAGAGATTTACTGGTAAGTGTTACCAGTAGTTTGTCGACCCGTTATGAGCCTCATATCGGCATGACTTATCGGTTATTGGGGTCTGACGTTTACCACCCCTAGACTTGATATGCGACATATCAGACGAGGTGACCGGACTGTATGGTAGTGTCGCTTCAGGCTTTTGCAGGAGTTGGAGCGGGCTTGCTTGCTGATCTTCTGATCGCTCAATACCCGGGTAGCCGTTACGTCCAGCTAGTACCGCTGACGACTTGTGGGTGCTTGATGTGATCATCACCTACTGCCGGCGTATTGACGAGTCTTTAGAGTCCTACATAGAGGTTTTCTAGCTCAGGAAAAACGAAATAGGAGCACATATGTGATATGTGCGGGACCGAGAATAATGCGTGTATGTGATACCGTATTCTATTCTTGCAACTTTTTGTATCGGTCGGTTATATGTGATATAGCCGGGTCATCGAATCAAGGGTTGATTCGATAAAGCGATACATTGGATGTTAGTTCGTTATATGTGATATAGCCGGATTATTAAGTCAAGTGTTGATTTGATAATTTAGTGTATAATTGTATATGTGATATACTAATTTACATTAACTAACATTGGTTCACTTAAGCATTTGTTTTTCTCACATGCGCACATTTATTATATATGAAATACATATTAAATAGTGCATAATTTTGTATCATGGTTGTTGATTCAACTTTCATTGGTGTACAAGACTTACACCATGCTAATTATCATGTTGGGTTTAGTATTTAAAGTAATTACAAAATTAGTGGAAAATTAGAAATATGCATGAAGCTAGTGGAAGCTTGTGGATGCATGGATTAGGTTTGTTTTACTTTAGATATTTGTTAACTCAACCATGTTAATTAGCCATGGTTATGTCTTTACATGAGTTTGTATATGATACTCACTCACCATGGTTCACTTTCTCTCTTGATTAGTTTTCATTCTCATTTTCCTTGAGCTCATCTTCTTCCTCCTTCAAAAAGCATGCTAGGGTTTGATAAAGAGAGAGAAATAATGTGAGAAAATAAATTCTAAAGTGTACCCACTTCCTATTTCATCATCCTCTACTAGACTAGCACTTTAGTATAGGGTGTTTGCTTCACTTTGGTGAAGTGGTAGCTTGAGTTCGTATTCTCTCGACGTAGATCATCTTCGGCCTCGAAGACTTCAAGTAATACCGTTGCTATCTTCTCATGGAGCCATTCGAGAGTTCGGGAGCACGATGATCGTAGCGAAGGGACTACTACAAGGAGCATATGAAGTGAAGGACCGATCTACAAAGGTTGTATTTCCTCTTCACTTAGATAGTAAATGGTTTACTATATGTTTTCCGTATTAATTTCTAGTTAACGATTATTGTTTAGAGTTCCTTGAAACGACAATTTTTTAAAAATGGCATGAACGATAACTCCCGAAACCTTGCTGCCATCGATGGGAACCCTACATGACTCAGCCAGAGGGTTGTTATAGTCAGTGGGAGCAACGGAAGCATAGAGGGCAAGTAGCTTATGTCCATTCTTAGGCTAAAGTAGGTATAGCGGAAATAGATCATCTATATTTGATATGAAATTCTTGGGCTTTGACTTCATCAGAATAGGAGATGGATATGGTAAGAAAGTAGTAGGGTGTGATGTCCTGGTATTTGGGATGACATGCACTTTATAGGAAGTGGTATTCCTATACTACAATCGGTTATACTGTAGTTGTCACACAGTTGTTTCTCCATACAGGACATGGATAAAATATCAGATTTTCTGGTTACTAGATCTATGTTTTTAGATCTAGATTTGGGAAGTGTTCCAATTTAGGTACTTGACACTATTCTAAAGTATTTTGGAATGGACGACTCCTGGCATGGTAGTGTACCTGCAGGTGATGGAGTCACCCTCTCCAAAGGTGTCTTACAGACTAAAGTGGAGAGGGATGTGCATGTTTGGCATATCACTTGCTTAGGCAGTTGAGTCAATCATACAATATCAAGTACCACACCAGATGTTGCCTTTGCACTAGATGCAATAATTTGATATATTAATCCAATCCTGGAGAAACGTTCGGAAGCAATTTATGAACATAAGTGGATGTTCTAGGGATTTAATAACGGCAGCCTCTTTTTGGAGACGGTTATCGTTCCAGGCTTCCAAGGTGACCTAGATGACAGAGTGTCTGTCAGAGTTATAGTTTTCCCTCTTGACCAGGGGCAGTTGTTTGGACAGGTGGTCTAAGAGGATACTGAGGGAGGCATGGCACAGGATACTGATTAAATTCAATTGACGATACAGTCTAAGAAATTTGCTAGATTTAGAGTTCATTTGTGAACTCGGTACCATTAGATATCCAGACAAATTCCAAGACAGGTATCGCTCATTTTGGGAGATAGCTTTCTCCGCGAAGTTGTGATATAGAGATATAGAAAGAAATATTGGAGCAGATCCACTCACTGAGGCTATTTCTCGAACACATTAGTTTCACAAACAGACTTTGTGAGACTGATTAGTAGAGAAGTTGGGTGTTCTGTATCACACGGGCTGTGAGTATGCGACATCGCAATAATTGGCCTTAAGTGCAAGTGGGAAATTGTTAGCTATAGTGCCCTCAAGGCAATTATCATAGTCGCAGGCAGGTGATTATGATGATTGGGCGAGAACCTATACCGGTAGAACAGTCTTACTCGATATGATAATATGCTATCTGGTTTGTCTTTATCATCATGTACATTTTAATAGAGCCCATAGGATTCTTGCTTGACTACCGGCATTATGATGGCGATCATATACATGAGAGCTGGGGGTCTATAAGCACATCCTTAAATGTCCCTAGTCGTGGGAATATCGAGACTGGGCATCGATACTCCAGTGTAGACTAGTGTATACTTATCCAGACCCTGACGAGGGGCGATGGCCGGTCTCACAAGCCATTGGTGTCAGTTGTTCACCTAAGATAGTATACAGATGCTCATTGGGTTATGAGTACACAGGACGGACTTGCCGGGAACATGCTAGTTGGTATATACTTATTGTCAGATAGCAGTTCCCTGGTAACATGTATACAGGTTAGTCTGTCGACCTGAGATCGTCATTTGTCTCGTGTGAGTTCCCATTGTGCTTTGATTATTACCCTACCACGCTCAAAGGAGACGTGCAAACAGGTTTTAGTTGGGTACAGTCCCGAGCCACATGGAGGCAGTGAGCGGATCGTCGGGGATTCGTCTCTCCTGGTATTGGTGGTTGATGTCGCACAGTGCACGGGTGACCATTACCAGAAATCCTCGGTCGGGGTAGTAGAGAATTGCTGATTTGGATCAGTAGTTTCTCAGGTGGTGATGGGTTACATACCGACACGAATTATCGCCTTATTAGGGGTCTGACTTTATCCACCCCCTAGACTCGATATGCGATATTCATAGACGAACAGACCGGACTGTACGGATATTGTCACTGGCAGGCTCAGTAGGGTTCCAGGATGAGCTCGCTCATCGTCTTTCCTTTTGCTCAATACATAGGCAGCCGTTACGTATAGCTAGTACCAATGATGTGCTTGTGGTTAAACCCACTATCAGAGTATTCACGAGTCTTTAGAGTCCCCCAAAGAAAGTTTCCCATGTTCGGGCGAAACGTTGTAGAGGCCGTATGGTTTTATGGTAGGGTTCGATCATATACGTGCACTTGTGCACAGATCATGATCGGACGGATCATACTAGTGGTCTTTGGTTTAAGCCGCATCCTAGTATTAGATTTGTTGGATTACTTTCGTCTCATTGCATTCGCATTCAGTCGAAATGCGGATGCAGGTATGTATATACAGGTGAGGGGTATCCTTGTGATCCGTCACGAGTTTACTTTAGATGTTGCCATTCTCTTTTTGGATTAAACATTTTGGTTTAAATGTTTTGTGGTGGAAATTGTGAGTGGAAATCATCATGAAGAGCAATTAATGTGGCATGTGCATGGGTGATGACTCATGGTCTTATTTTTGGTGCAAATGTCACTTTTTTGATTGACTATTGTGTTGAAATGATATGAGGAGAGAGAGAGAGGGCAGCCATTAGGCTTGGGGTTGGTCTTGAGATTTGATTCCGGTTCTCTCCTTTTTCATTCTAACACAATAATCAAGAAAGCTCTTCTTCTTCTTCTTTCTTCTCTCTTGCTTACAAGTTTCATCCATGGCTTCATCTTCAACCTCCAACCATACAATCTCATGAGTTGAGAATTAATGGATGCTTGAGACAAAGTTATCACACACACTTTCTACTTTATCTTGGACATGTCGGCTAGCAAACTTCATGTCCGAGTTGATTCGGTTTGAAGCGGGAGCCCGTAAAAGGACTTCTTGCCGTGGTGCCCTTTCGGCGAGGAGACCGGAAATCGAGCAAGATCGGAGATGCCGCGAGGAGCTAAGGATGGTGTTTAAAGACTGAAGGACACAGATCAATCGGTATAGCCATTCTAACTTCTTTGTAGATTGCTAGTTTAGTGTTAATGGCACGATCCTGGTGAAAGTCTGCGTTAGCGCCAGTTTATAAAAGTTTTTGTTCCGCATTTGGTCTCAGATTGACGGCCGGGGCGCTACCGTAGACTTACACACACGGGCTGTGCGTATGCGTCATTGCAATAATTAGTCTTATGTTCAAGTGGGAGATTGCAGGATATAGTGCCCTCAAAGTCAATTATTGGATCGCTGGTACGTGATTGCAATGATTGAGGGAGGACCTATACCGGTAGGACAGTCTTACTCGAGATGATAGTATGCTATCTGGTTTATCTTTATCATCGTGTACTGCTTTAGGTAACATTATAGATCACTATTACACGTTGATAGAGCCCCTAGGATTCTTGCTTGACTACCAGCAGTATGATGGCGATCATATACGTGAGCGTTGGGTAGTCTATAAGCATATCCTTAAAAGTGTCCCTAGTCATGGGAGTTTCGAGACAGGGCATCGATACTCCAGAGTAGACTAGTGTATACAGTCGAGACCCCGACGAGGGTAGGTGACCGGTCTAACAAGCCATTGGTGTAAGTTGGTTCACCTAAGATGTATACAGGTGCTCATTGGATTATGAGTGCACTGGAAAGGACTCGCCGGGAACCTGCTAGTTGGTATTGTACCCAGCGTCAGATAGCAGTTACCTGGTGACATGTGTACAGGTTAGTTCATCGACATGAGATCGTCATTTGTCTTGTGTGAGTTCCCATTGTACTTTGATTATTACCCTACCACGGCTCAAAGGAGTCGTGCAAACAGGTTTTAGTTGGGTACAGTCCCGAGCCATATGGAGGCAGTGAGCGGATCGGTAGGGGTTTCGTCTCTCTCGGTATTGGGGGTGAGATCATGCTGTGTTTGGAGAGCCATTACACAATGTCCCTGGTCAAGGCAAGCGAGATTTACTGGTAGGTATTCCAGTAGTATCTCAAGGTGTTCTGGGCTACACTCTGACATGACTTATACCACTATTAAGGGTCTGACGTTTACCAGCCCCTAGGCCCGATATGCGATACTCATAGAAGAATAGACCGGACTGTACGGATATTGTCACTGATAGGCTCAGTAGAGTTTCTGAATGAATTCGCTCATCAGCCTCCCTTTTGCTCAATACATGGGCAGCCGTTACGTACAGATAGTACCACTGACGGCTTGTGGTTAAATCCACTGCCAATGTATTGACGAGTCTTTAGAGTCCCCCACAGATAGTTTCCCAAGTTCGGGCAAAACGTTGTAGAGGCCGTATGGTTTTATGGCAGGGTTCGAACATGCACGTGCACTTGTGCACGTGTCATGGTTCGGACAGATAATACTAGTTTTCTTTGGTTTAAGCCGGATCCTAGTATTATATTGTGTAGGAATATTTTTGTCTCATTGCATTTGTATTCGGTCGGAATACGGATGCGGGTATGTATATATGGATGATGGGTAATCTCGTAATTCGTTACGGGATTACTTTTAAAGTTGCCAATTTTTTTCCCGACTTAAACATTTGATTTATGTTTAATTATTGTGAGCTTTATTTTTGGCCTATTTCCTTGCCTAAATTTCGAAACTTGGGGCTACCGTTTTCATTTGGCATTGTGTGGGCTTCTAGATGGGAATGGGTCTTTTGGTGATTCACTTGTAAGCATTGATGGGCAGCATGGGTTTTTCAGTGAAGTGGCTTGTGCTTTAATTGCATATTGTTTTGTGAGGTAGCTGCTAATATTTTAAGTGGCTGGGGATTCTTCTTGGTTAATTTAATTAATCCCACCATCTCACTTCATATTAGAAATTCACTGAGAGCATTCTTGATTTTTGGGAGAGCATTATTTTGGCCGAGCACTTTGAGTGTGAGCTCATCTTGTTTTTTCTTCCAAGCTCACTTCAACACATCACTTGGCAACTTCATTTACCTCTACCCAAATGCTTGGCTGCCTTGAGACAAACTATTCTACACTCTCTCTACTTCAATCTTGGACATGTCGGCTAGCAAACTTCATATCCGAGTTGCTTCGGTTTGAAGAGAGAGCCCGTATAAAGATTCCTTGATGTGGTGCCACCTCGACGAGGAGATCGGAGATCGAGCGAGATCGGAGATGCCGCAACAAGCTAAGGATGGTGGCTAAAGACAGAAGGACACGGATCGATCGGTATAGCCATTCCAACATCTTTTACAGTTTGCTAGTTTAGTGTTAATGGCATGATCTGGATGACAGTCTGCGTTAGCGCCAGTTCATAAAAGTTTTTGTTCCATGTTTGGTCTCGGATTGACGGCCGGGGCGCTACCATAGACTTACATAAACTGGATATGTGACATATCAGACGAAGAGACCGGACTGTACGGTAGTGTTACTGATTGGATTCACAGGAGTGTGTGCAGGCTTATTTGTTGATCTTCTGATCGCTCAATACCCGGATGGCTGTTACGTTTAGCTGACTTCTTACAGCTTGTGGGTGTTTGATATGGTCATCACCTACTGCCGGCGTATTGACGAGTCTTTAGAGTCCTACACAGAAGTTTCCTGGCTCAGGAGAAACGGAGTAGGAGCACATATGTGATATGTGCGGGACCGAGAATAATACGTGTATATGATATCGTATTCTATTCTCGCGATATGTGATATCGGCCGGGTATATGTGATATAGCCGGGTTATCAGATCAAGTGTTGTTTCGATAAAATGATACATATTATATTAGTAGGTTATATGTAATATAGCCGGATTATTAAATCAAGTGTTGATTTAATAATTTAATGTATAATTATATATGTGATATATTACCTTATATTAACTAATATAAGCTCACTTAAATGATTCTTTTTCTCACTTGGTGATACATTGATATATATGCGATATATGTTAATTGTATTATTTTCTTTTATTACAATATTGTATATATGAGATATGTATAATTGTAACATGCTAGGTTACAAATGCAACTAGGGTTTATGAGATTAAACCATGCTAGGGTTTAGATTAGGGTTAACATTTTATTTTTAGTTAATTCTACATTATGGATTAATGTTGAGATATTTCTTTGCCTTGACTTAGTCCACTCTTTAGATATTTACTAGATATTTGTTAACCTAACCTTTTAACCCTAGCTTATGGTCTATTCTCTATAAGGGTTAAGCATGTCATGCTTAACCCATGGTTGTTTTTCTAACCTTAACAATAATTCATTTTTCATCACTTGCTTATCTTATTCTTCCTCCAAAAAGGGGGCTTGCTTGATTTTCTATGTGATGAAATAAAGAGAGAAAAAGAAATATAAAGAGAGAAAAATTCCTACTTTATCATTATCATCTATTCTAGCCATTTAGATTAGGGTGTTTGCTTCACTAATACCTCATTAGTGAAGTGATAGCTTGGGTTTGTGTTTCCTCAAGGTAGATCATCTTGGATTGTGAAGTCTTCAAGCAAGGATGCCTCATTTACCTCATGGAGCCTCTCTAAAGTCCGGGAGCTTGATGATCGCAGCGAAGGGATCTCAACTCGGAGCTTATGAAGCGAAGGAACGGACTACAAAGGTTGTAATCCCTATCACTTATTAGTAAAGATGTTTACTTGATATTTTAATTTGATTCTCTAGTTAAAGATCTAGGGTTAGGGTTGTTTAAACATGACAAAATTTTAAATTGTCATGGATGATGCCACCCGAAACCTTGCTGTCGTGATAAAT
Source organism: Agapanthus africanus (assembly GCA_030015575.1). Classification (NCBI taxonomy): domain Eukaryota; kingdom Viridiplantae; phylum Streptophyta; class Magnoliopsida; order Asparagales; family Amaryllidaceae; genus Agapanthus; species Agapanthus africanus. Next base: position 301,333,586 of record CM057347.1, read on the forward strand.
AACCCTACAGGAAGAAACCCTATCTTCAGTATCTGAAGATATGGGGATGTCCAGCTTTTGTAAAAAACAGCATGCGAACAAGCTCGAGGCACGCTCAGTACTGTGTATGTTTTTGGGATACCCAAAGAACTCCATGGGGTATCTTTTCTATTAATCAAAGGAACAAATGGTTTTTGTTTCTCGTCATGCCCATTTTTTGGAAAAAGAAACTAGTGGGAGCGCAATAACTGGAAGAAATTCCAGAACCACATGCTATTACTGAAAGCATGGTAGAACTGGAGGTTTCGAAAAAACAGGACATCCTCGCGCCACTCCGCAGAACTAGTAGGCAGTCTCATCCGCCCGAGAGATACTATGGTTTTCTCATAGACGGGGATAGAGATGATTGCATCCTTGACAATGAAGAGCCAACTAGCTTCCAGCAAGCCATTCAGAGCGGTGACTCAGTAAAATGGATGGATGCAATGCGGACCGAGATGGAGTCCATGTACACCAACAAAGTACGGACTTTGAACATTGCTCCAGAAGGGGTAAAATCCATAGATTGCAAATGGATCTTCAGAAAGAAGATTGGTGGAGATGGACAGGTTGAAACCTATAAGTCTAGACATGTTGCAAATGGTTTTATCAAAGACCTAGTTTGGACGATGATGAAACCTTTTCTCCAGTGGTTATGCTCAAATCCATTCGAATCCTTCTTTCCATTGCTTCCTTCCACGATTATGAGATTTGGCAGATGGATGTAAAGACCGCTTCCCTAAATGGAAATTTAGAAGAGTGCGTCTATATGGATCAGCCAGAGGGTTTCATTCAGAGTGGGAGCAGCGGGGAAGTGTTCAAATTGCTTAAGTCTATTTATGGACTAAAGCAGGCATCGCGGAGTTGGAACATCTTTTTGATGAGACGGTCTAAGAATTCGACTTTATTAAAAATCCAGATGAACCATGCATCTATAGTAAGATTGTAGCGAGAACTGTGGTATTCCTCATCTTGTACGTAGATGACATTCTTGATAGAAAATGACATTCCTATGCTACAATCAATCAAAGGGTTCTTGTCATAGAGGTTCTCCATGAAAGACCTGGGTGATCCCAACTACATTCTGGGGATCTAGATCTATCGTGATAGATCTAGAGGATGTTAAGACTTTCACAGTCAAGGTACATCGGCACTATACTGAAAAGATTTAGTATAGAAGATTCAAAGCATGGTAGTCTACCGGCTTGTCACGGAATCACACTCTCGAAAAAGATTTCTCCTAATACTGATTTGGAAAGGGCTCGCATCACATCTATACCCTACGCTTCTACGGTAGGCTCTATAATGTATACGATATTGTGTACCAGACTAGATATTGCTTACGCACTAAACGTGGTAAGCCGCTATTAGTTAAACCTAGCGGAGAAGCACTGGATAGCAGTAAAGAACATTCTCAAGTACCTAAGAAGGACTAAGGAGATGTTCTTGGTGTATGGAGGAAAAGACTTCCAGATTGAGGCCTTTGCTGACTCCAGCTTCCAGAGTTATAAGGATGACTCCAAGTCCATATTGGGTTATGTCTTTACCCTCAATGGAGGGGCGGTTTGTTGGAAGAGCTCCAAGTAGGACACCGTTGCTGACTCGACGATGGAAGCGGAGTATATCGCTTCTTGTGACGCCGCAAAAGAGGCAGTCTGGATAAGGAAGTTCTTAACTGAACTTCAGGTGGTTCCAACCATTGTTGATCCAATACCTCTGTATTGTGACAACAACGGCTCTATAGATTTAGTGAAGGAACCCAGGTCCCATCAGAAGTCCAGACATATCTTATGGCGGTACCACCTGATCAGGGAGATCGTTCATCGCCGGGAGATCGAGCTGTGGAGAGTAGATACGGAGAAAAACATTGCAGATCCACTCACAGAGGCCATCCCTCAGACACAGTTCGAGAGGCTATTCGAGATGATAGGTCTGCGATATACAAATATATGACCTTAGTGCAAGTGGGAGATTGTTAGTGTTATATGCCCTAGAGGCCATTATTGTATCATACTGGTTCGTATATTACTTAATGGAAGCTTGGGATGTACACGGATATAGTAACAATCTTGCTCGAAATGGTAGTATGCTACCTGGTTTGTTTCTACCTCAATATGTGCATGTGTTTCTTTTAGCATATTGCTTATACATATTGGTAGAGCCCTTAGGATCTTTGCTTGATTACCAGCGTTGTGATGGCAGTCACACTAGTGGGGGCTGGGTAGTCTATAAGCACATCCTATATAGGTCTCTATTCGTAGGATTATCAAGGCAGGGCATCAATACTCCAGAGTAGACTAGTGTATACGCTTCTCATCCCAGTAGGGGAGATGGTCTGTCCCACAACTATTAGTATGTCGTACTGGAGATAGTATACTGGTGCTCATTGGGTTATTAGTACATTGGACAGGACTCGTAGGGAACTGTTGGTGGGTACTATACCTATCGTCGGGTGGAAGTTCCCATGTGACATGAGTACAGTTTAATCCGTCGACTTGACACTGCTACTTCGCCTTGAATATGTTCCCACCGTTCTTTGATTACTACCCTACCATGGATCAAAGGAGTCGTGCAAACAGGTAGTAGTTGGGTGCAGTCCCGAAGCACTTGGTGGCAGTGGCAGTTAGATAGGATTCGTTTCTCCCGGTATGGGGGGTTGATATCGCGCTGTGTTCGGAAAACCATTACACAAAGTCCTTGGCCAAGGCGAGCGAGATTTACTGGTAGGTACTCCAGTAGTTTCTCAAGGTGTTTTGGGCTACACTCCGACACGACTTATTGCACTATTAGAGGTCTGACGATTACCGCCCCATAGGCCCAATATGCGATACTCTTAGACGAACATACCGGACTATACGGAGATTGTCACAGATAGGCTCAGTAGGAGTTCGGATGAGTTTTCTCATCGTCCTTCTTATCGATAGATACCTGGGTAGCCGTTATGTGCAGCTAGTACCGCTTGCGGTTTGTGGTTAAACCCACTGCTAGCATAGTGTCAAGTCTTTAGAGTCCTACACAAAGGGTTTTCCTGCATCGGGCAAAAGATATAGAGGCCGTATGGTTTTACGGCAGGGCTTCGAACACATACGTGTACTTGTGCATGTATGATGTTCGGGCGGATAATACTAGTGGGCTTTGGTTTAAACCGGATTCTAGTATTATATTGATGGATTATTTTCGTCTCATTGAATTCGTATTCTTTGGAATGCGGATACATGTATGTATATATGGATGGGGGCATTTTCGTAATTTGTTCGGGATTGCTTCTAGAAGGAGACACCTCATTAGGGTTTTTATATTTTGATTAAAACAATTATGAGGTGGAGGAAATGAGGTGGAGATTTGCATTAAGTGAGATATGGCTCTTAGTGACTCATGGCATGTCTCACCTTGTGACTCACTATGAGATATTTATGGAAAATGCTATATATTTGTGTTTGCATTATTAGTATGTTTCTATTCATCACAAATGGTCACAACACTTAGCCAAGCTCACTCACATGCTCTTTTCTTCACTAGCTTTTTCTTAAATCTCCTTCTTCTTCTTCTAGCCTTTCATGTCTCATGTGTTGAGAAACCTAAGGCTATTGAGACATATTAATCTATCCACACTCTCTACATCATCTAGGCCATCTATTTTAGCGAACTAGGTTCCCTAGTTACCTCGGATTTGAGGTAGGAGCTCGGACTATAGACTCTCGGGTGGATCGTCTTTGACTCGAGAAGGCCGATGAGGAAGCATCGATCCGTTACGATTCTCGGAGCTTATGACGAGGTGGAGGACAACAAAGAAGACCCGAAGGATATGAATTTGTGAGGTATAAACTTCTTTCCAAGTAGTTAACCTCATAGTCGTTTAGCTAGTTAGGGTTTAGCATCGATCCTGGAGTTCAAGTCAGTGTTGTGACACCCGTAAAAATCGTTTTTTACGTATTCCGCCTCCCCTCGAACCCGCGGGGTGCGCGACATCAACTTAAAGTGGTATCAAAGCCTACTAAACCTTAGCTAACAGTTTAGACAACGTGTAGAACTATGAAACCGAAATAACTCCGAAACATCGAAATCAAAATCCAAGTTTCTGTCAAATTCCCGAAGTGTCTAGGGTGGGGTTTGGCTATTCATCACGACCGTGGAATCTGTCTTTCGTTACAGACTTAAACGAAACGCGGAATTCCTAGTATATCCAATATGTTCATCTGTTATATCGAATGCCTATTATTGCGTGAGACGAATGGTTATTATATATATGCTATATAGTAGACATTGCTTATGTCTTGCACCCACGCTAGTCCAGCTTCCGCTCTAGCGTTAGTTAAGTAACTTAACGGTGTTAGACGGGGCCCAGTGTAGAATGTAGATGGCATAAGCGGACGTCGTATTTTCTTTTCTCTCTGTGATGATAGGTGTAAATGATGGGACTGCATTAGATTAATGCTAAGCAAACAAACCAAAGCTGAATCGTTGGAACAATTTTAAAAAACACTAGGTTTTTTTCAAAACAGAAACTTTTAAATGCAGAGCTTAAACCACTCCTTTAATAGCTATCAGGTTCCTTCGATTAAATCAAGTTCATTATATTCACGGTTTCGCCAAAACCAGTCATGGCCCTCCATCATTTCAGTTGAATATTCAGCAGTATTCAAGCTATGTATTTTGACCTTCGCCAAAGCATAGTGATGATTGGTAGCTGCTGGATATTCATCTGTATCATAGATAGATGCATTGGTTTAGGACAGTCGTACTACTATTTTGTCCTTCGTTAAGGGTATGTACGGGTGGGTTCAATTTAACCTGGACAATGATGGACATAACTTGACATGTGGCTTATGATATGTCGGTCTTCGTCAAGGTCATAAGAGCATGGGGCAAAAATCCACATCGGGAGTTTCTAAATAAACTGAAACTTGCTAGTGCTACATACTATTTGGAGTGTGATAATGTTGGTAGGATTCCTTCAGGATTATCACATAATGATATTTGGATCCCGATCCTACTATGAGTATCCACCACTCCTCAGGAGATTTTTCACTAACACAATCAATGCTATAAATCAAGTATGTGTTTAGAACGGTGTAAGCGGGGCTACGCCTTCAGGGAAAAGAGGTTATGTAATTAAGAAAATTCTCGAAAGTGTTAGATAACCTCCTTCGAAGTACCAACACCAGCCTGGCTGAAAGATTAAGAAAGAATTGTATGGTGAGATTAATCCTGACTAATTCTTCTTTTAAGGTTTGAGGAAGGATTCGAGATACAGTGGGAGCCATCCTGTTTAGATAAATTAAAAACCAATCTAAACTTGCATGAGTATCATGATGAGTGTTTTCTTCTCTCTCTCCTAATTGCAGCGACCAGGTGACCAAGATTAGGTTACAGCTAGATAATAAAATGACTGAGTTATACTATATTAACTGGCAAAAGTTTGTCCAGATGTCCATTACCTATGACAAGCTGGACCACCTCAGTACCACTCAAGTCCCCACCGTCTCAGGTCCAGATTCCACCGTCGTGGATAATGATATCCGTAAGACATCGGAAAAAGACAATGTGAATGCCAAGTGCCTCATGTTGGGCTTAGTAGATGGTGTAAACCAGAGGCAGCACGAGAAGATAGACTTAGTTTCCATCTTCCTCTATAACAAATATTTATATAGAGAGCAATCTCGTATCACAAGGTATGAGACCTCGAAGGTATTGCTTCAAGCGAGGTTGGCTGTCGGGTCATCTATAGGGGACCATGTCCCTACAATGATCAGCTATATTAAACAGCTCACGGACCTGGGGACCACGTTGGAGAATGAGTCATATGCTGACTTGATTCTACAGTCCCTACCTTCTACTTACGTCCGGGGGAAGAAAGTTATACTTCCAGTTGAGGGCACCCTGAAGGAAACCAGGGAGACACCCGCTCTACTTAATGGAGAATCTTCCTCTTCTAGATCCAAGGTGAAAGCCAAGGGTGAGAAGAAGAAGACCTCCACAAAGCTAATAGGCTGTATCGGTAAGGTAGAAGGAAAGGGCAGGGCAAAAGTTTTGGGGCTAACAGTAAGGAAGGAGGGATATTCCTATTGTCACGGGAAAGGGTATTGGCAGAAGGAATGCAGGGCTTTGAAAGCCAGAATCCAGGATCCGAAGCATGTTGTGGCTTCGGGTTCAGGTGTGTTTGTGATTGAAAACTGTATGTCAATTAACTCTACTTCCTGGGTACTAAATACCGGATCAGGATCTCATATCTGTAATTCATTACAGGCTTTGAGAAACCGTAGAGTTATCAGGGCAGATGATATGACTCTCAGGGTTGCTAACGGAATGAGCATGGACACTGTATCCGTAGGAGAATATCATCTAGGATTGACAAGTGGGCAGATATTTATTTTACGTAACTTTTTGTGTGTACCTAGTCTAGCTTGTTGTCATGACCCGAAGGTACTGAACGTGACCAGCACTTAAATTACGAAACGTCTAGAGGCACCACGTAATCTAAGTAAGCCGAAGCCCAGAAATCTAAACCATTTAAAAGAAGAAGTGAAGGAAAACATGTTTAAAAGCAACATCAAATTTTTCCGAAAATTTCGGCAGAGTCTCCTTTGTAAAAACTGGCCCCAAAAGGGTACAAACAAAATAATATACATAAGCAATAAAAAAAAAGGCATCCACAAGCGGGAGGAAGCAATAAAATACAACGCCAAAGTGCGAGGATCAAACTCAAAAAGAAACCAACATCATCAAGAAAACCAGAAAAGAATCATAATAATACAAGCGCACGACTCTAAGGTCGAAAGAATAGATAACTGGTCTTCTAAATCTATCAAATAATACAGGTCTGGTTGATGGAGCTTACTAGATACAACTACAATAAATAAAGGTACAACGGCGGTCACGATACAAGTGAACCAACCAACCAGGCAATCACCCCGAATGAAATGGTGTGCCAGAAAGCTGCCAAGGAAACCTGTACATCTAATCCTGCAAGAAAAATTTGGCACAACGGGGGTGAGTTGCCAACTCGTGAGTAGAAGACATCTGCGGGTAGAAATCATATGAAAGACGATCTCCTAGGTTGTATGATAGTATACTCAATGTAACACTAAACATCTAGCAGTGACAGGGTAATAACCTATGTATACGTATAATACTCGGTGCTTGTGTCAGTGTCACTGAGTAGCAACATGTCATGTATATATATGATGTATGAATGCATCATGAATGAAACAATCCACTAAGAAATCTGGATAATCCGATATAAGAAAATATGTGTCTTTATCTTAGTAAAATTTGTATAATAAACTGAAACACCATCAGTGAAATCAACAGAAAATCCGTGTCAAGCATCGAAACAAAATATGTATATCTCAAATTCTCTATATCTCGTATCTCTGTATCTCAAATCTCAATATCTCTGTATCTCAAATCTCAATATCTCAATATCTCGGGCTCCGGCAGTCCGGATCGGCCCATCATCAAATCACACGACTACGGTCGGTATCCTCCGAATATTCACCTCGTCATAAATAACCGGTAGGTAGTGCTCACCTACCGGGCTCAACGCCTTCATCTACGATCCTCTTGCGCCGGGGTACCATACCGGGCCCACCATGTACCCGCAGACGGTGCATCCCCCTCCTCGAATCGGGTATATGATATAGCTCAAGAACCGAGAAAACTCATGGTGGACGCCACACACATCATATCACGAGAAAACCGCAAATTTCTATTTTTAAATAATGACAAAAGTTTTATAAAATTCTTGCGGTTTTCCCCAAAATCCAGAAATCTCATGAAAATCCGAAATCCAAGAATCAAGAGTAAGTAAACAGTGAATATCAGCATAAAGCCAAAATAGTACATAACCGAATGCAGATATGAATGCATGAAGTATCTAGTAAAAAATGCAATCTCTAAGCTAGCACAAGAGAGCAATCGTACCAATATTATGTTGGAACTAGCATTTAGTTGATTATATCAATAAAATAATATGTTCTAAAGTGTACGTGATATGGCAATTACCGATGATAATGTGTGTGAGCCGACAAATATGTGTACGTGGAACATGCGCATCATCGGTAATGGTGCTGGTGTCCTAACAGATGGAATCATAACAGTTAAGGAAACATAGGTATAAACAGGCAGTGAAATGAGAATAACACGATTATAGCAGAGAAGGAGTAATAACCGTAATACCGAAGAATATACATTTTTTCTATACTAGTCATACCGTTTGGTGTTTGAAACAGCGCGAATCGTGGATTTTATAAAAAAAATAGGAGCTACGGGGTTTCGAGAAAAGATACGTCCTTTGAAGAATCCGTAGTATCTCTCAAGCTGTCCTTTAAAAATGCGCACGATTCGTTAGTTTTGAAAATAAGTATGACTCGAGCCTAAACTAATATCTATCTAACCAACTAAGTGACTAAACTAAGGGAACTAGTCGAAAGGTAAGAAGGATCCACCTAAAGTCCCTGTCGATATCTCTAGTAGTCGACGATCCAGCCTCAATAGCGTCACGTACCAAGTACGACTTCCTAAAGTCAAGAGTGCGGATCAATCATCACATCTGTACCTCGTACGGTAAAATCTATTGTACGGCATCCTAAAATCGGGGTACGGGTCAACTATCATATATACATCATCATTCTTATGGTACCATCGTCACAATATCATGATCTGGGTACTGTTCTAAACTCTCATACATTCCGATTTCATCACACATTTTATCGTTTATATATATATATATATATATATATATTCTCATTACCCAACGATCCGTTAATATCATAACACATCTCATATCATAACTCGATCATATATCCAATATCTAACGGCATCATGCCCAGTCATATCGACTCGTCCCTAAGTATCATATAACATCCTCAAATCACTCGTATATGTTGTGTGTGTGTGTGTGTGTAGAAATCTACACAAATTCATACACACACACACACACACACCAAGTCAAGTGTATGTGTGTGCGTGTGTGTATGTCTACACGAAACCTATGAATTGTCTCCAAGATAATCATCCTCTGGTTAAGTCTTTCTAAACCAATCTAATCCTACTTAAGGTCTTCAATAGTACCCTACTCGTCAAGAATCTAAGGTCACGTCTGACTCATAATAATAATATGTAATTACCTTACTTTACGCTTACGGGGGTGCTATACGCCATCCACCCGACTCCCCTCGTAGATATATATCTACTCACCTGGTCCTTACTTGCCAAAGTCGATGCCGCCGTGCTCTTGCTTGTCATTCCGAAGTTCACGCGGAGCTATCTATATATCATAACATAACGTATCGTATTAAAATTCGATTCAAAACCAAAACGACACGCGAGTTGCCTATAGGTTAGAACCTATAGCCTACGCAAGCACAAACATCCAAATAACCCCCGTCGTCGACGTACAAATGTCCGATGACCAAATCAACATTTAAATACCAAAAACCAAGTCATGAAAACCATGAAACCAAAACAACAACTTTACAATGTTTCTCCAGATTTTAGTTCAGGTCAAATTAAGTTAAACAAACAGTACTGGGGTGATGTATAAGGGGCGTATGAGCTACAGAACCAAATTCAACATGATACCTCACAGTCTGGCCGGCCATAATGGCCTTAAATCCGAGCTCGCCGGTCCAAAATGCTTGGTTGGGGTTCGTATTTGCAGGGTGGCCTCCTAGTGGTCTACCTAGGTTAGTGGTGTTGCTTATTTTTCTTAAAAAGTTCTCGGTTCACTCCAGATTCCCTGTAGGCACTGATTATACACAAAACCGACATTGCAACATCTAACTCAAATTTTGGTTTGTCACTGGTTTGGTCTGGATTTCTAACACCAGGAGGGTTTAAGGTCACAAATTACACCTCAAATGCATCCTCACAACTCAAGAATCCCTAATCCACATCTAAGAATTTTCAAAGCTCACAAAACTACACTTAATGGATTCTAAACTAATTTAGAGGCTAAAGGAAATCAAATACTACATAATTGGTTAAAGGATTACCTTATTTGGCAACTCAAGAATTTTCTTGAGTTGCACAAGTTCTTCAAAATCTCAACTTGATCACATCATGGTCTTTGTAGTAAGGTTGTGCACAATTTTTGTGAAGAGGGTGCATGTTTTTGATGTGGTTTTTGAGCTGAAATGAAAGAGTAGAGGAGAGGGGAGTGAGAGGGCAACCATGAGAGAGTGAGGAAGAGAAGAAGAGAGGATGAAGTGAAGAAAGGTGTGGGGAGCTCTAAAAATTTCTCATTCTCTCTCGCACTCATGTCATGTTCAAGTCAGAAGGCTAGAATGTTCTCTCATTTTCAAAAATCCTTTTACTTTTCTTTTCTTTTAAGTTTCAAACAAAGCCTTAAACCATTTAAAAATAAAACAAAAACATGGTTCAAAAAAATGTAACCATTGTTTGCAACATGCTATGTGGCATGACATGCACATAATCATGCATAAAGAATAATTAATCAATGTTAATCAAGTTTAGACACAAACTTGTATATAATTGATTGTATAAAATTTATAAAAATATCTAAATCATATAAATTCGTTAAAAATCAACATTCAAGGTAGTTTTCCAATATTTCCCAATTTATTGGTATATAATTATACCATATCATTAAAATATTCATAACAATTATTATTTTAATTATATAAATTCCCAAAAATAATATTTTATATTTCTGAAATATTACAGTCTTTCCCCCTTAAATAAACTCGGTCCCCGAATTTAAATTTAATCTCCCCAAATACTAAAATATTTCAACAAAACAATCAAGTCGTCGGGGCTCCGAAACCATCAATACTTAAAACACATCTTAGTGCAAGCATGCGTATAAGAACGAGTATACAACTCAACAACAAACTCCGTCAAGCCTCACGTGATCATCGGAGTTATGGTGAATATACAATATCAAAATCCAATACGAAAAACCAATATGATATACTAAAAACTATAACATGTATATAGTACGCATCGTTGTAAAACTGTCCAAGCATCCGAAAAGAAATACATGCAAAACCTTTTTCCACTTGTTGTGCGATGCGCGTATCACGGCACAAGTAGCGGACGCTCATTTTAAGGAGAATAACTATATACATATATATATCTTTTGTTTAACATACACGTTCCGCCATTTTTGAAAATAACATAGAAGGGTTTCCTTTGTAAAAGGTTCCGTGTCATCTCAGACACGTAGGAAAATATTGAGACTATAGCTCCTTTTTGGAAATCCCTTCGGTAACTACCGATGTATACAAAAACACCTGGGTACTGTTCTCAGAACAGTCCTGCTCGGTTACGAAACCAATTAGTAATTATCATAAAAACGTACTGCTCAAAATGAAATCAATCTCAAATACAGTATACAAGGTACCATGTGCGTTCGGTGGTCAGGAAAATCGAAATCAAATACAGATGCCATGAATATGCACAGAAAAAAAACTGAGTGCAACGGGTGTGCACCAAAAACATCTGTCAAGTGCAACGGGTGTGCACGATAACAATATCAGGTGCATCTAATCTGCACAAATCCCGATTTAGTGCATCTGGTGTGTACAAAATCGCATCAAGTGCGCCAAGTGCGCGCAAGAATCTCAATCAAGTGCACATGGTGCACGAAAACATTCGAATATCAAAATCGAAATCAGCGGTATACGACATACAACGAATCAAAATCAAGTACACCGCGATGGATAAACTCACAACTACATGCATCAGAGTGCAGAAGACCAAATCGAAGTACGAAAAGTGCATGAAAACCATACCGAAAGCATAAGTCCAAAATCATGTGCAACCCATATACAGGAAATCAAATCAGTATCTCAGAATGTATAAAATCAAAATCAAGTGCAACGGGTATGCACAAAACGAACATCAATACAACTGTTACATGGAACACTAATCGAGTTCCATAAATGTGCACATAGGAAATACCAATCATAAAATGAAATCCTCAAAATACCAGAATCCAAACAACAGAAATGTGATATTCGAATCACTAAATCGCAAATCGTAACATTGACGTCGATGTGCTCCTTCTCTAATGTCGAAGAGTGTCGATGCATCCAAAGCTAGTAGAGCAAAATATCTCCTTGCATCATGTTCATGGTCTGGCGCCTGGTGTTCTTAGGCTCTCGTCTCTCACTGCGAATTGCTAATTACATAGCACCTCGGCTCAACGGCCCAATGTGGAATGATGACGGAAACAGTTCCGCTCTGGCACATCCTCTAAAAGTCTCTGGCCAACTATCATGGTCACTCATAACACGTCTCGTCGACGATACTGAACTGCCCGGAAGTTATCATCCTTTACTAAATCCATTTCTTATTCTGGAACAACTGCATACTCATCGCGACTTCTTCTAGAAGATATATCCATATTCAACGCCTCTGTGTGCGTATCACATCTCTGATGTCAACGGAGTGGAACGTCGTCTCGTCAAAATCCCGTACGAACCTCCTACTCCTCTTTTCTCTGTGTCGACTGATTCGAACTCTTCTCTTCGTAGCTGTATGAACGGTGCTACAAACGGCTATACTCATATCTAGTGTCTCCCGAGTAATGTATCCCATCACATGATATCTGGACTACGTTAAACTTTTCGATCAATTCATCAAAGTCCCATAATTCCCCGAGAGCTCAACACTCGAGTATAGTTTAAAAATATCCGATACATGCCAGAGCACCTGCGGACCAACAGTAGAAGGGCAAACCAAAGCCTCACTAATGGCACCACGGAACTACCGCAAATCTTAAGGTTCAAAAGCGTTCTCATGGTCATTATGTCGAGTTAGGGTTTCATTCTTCTAGAGAGTCCATAGAATCACCTGCATGTTCTTCCGAATACCTTAAACTTGGGAAAATGGGTTTCTGACATTCGTTCGAACTTTTAACTTCGCCTAGACGACATGTGAATACCCTTTGTCCACACGCTAACAATGCCTCGATCCTCAGGAATAGACGATACATTAACGTTCATCACATTCTAACCGGTCTCTAGCAGTGGCCCGATCACCTGGTGTAGATATCAAACACTCGCGGCTACGAGAAAACATGGTAAACGACATTTCGAAATGCTCGTGCTGGCCGCAACTCTAGCCGTAGCTCTCTCTGCCCGTGCGACCGTGGTAACAGAAACCACCATCCGACATCGACGAAGATAGATCAAAGAAATGAATAGAATACGGTGCAAAGAAATATACATCGTAATCTTTCTTAAGTGGAGTAGCGTATCGTAAGTATGCCGCGGAACATACCCACGGTACGTCACTCTACTTTAGTCACCTACTCCATCAACCAAGGGTCATCCTACACTAAAAGGTAAAACCTAACGCTCTGATACCAACTTTGTCATGACCCGAAGGTACGGAACGTGACTGGAACTTAAATTACGAAACGTCTGTTAGTGTATATGCCCTAGAGCCCATTACTGTATCATACTAGTTTGTATATTACTTAATGGAAGCTTGGGATATTCACAGTTGTATAGACAATCTTGCTCAAATAGTAGTATGCTACTTGGTTTGTTTCTACTTTAATGTGTACATGTGTTGCTTTTAGTATATCACCTATACACATTAGTGGAGCCCTTAGGATCTTTGCTTGATTACCAGCGTTGTGATGGCAGTCACACTCGTGGGGGCTAGGTAATCCACAAGCACATCCTTATGCAGGTCCCTAGTCGTAGGACTATCGAGACAGGGCATCGATACTCCGGAGTAGACTAGCGTATGCGCTTCTCATCCCAGCATGGGAGACGGTCTGTCCCACAGCCGTCAGTACGTCGTACTTGAGATAGTATGCGGGTGCTCGTTAGGTTACGAGTACACTGGACAGGACTAGTCGGGAACTGTTGGTTGGTACTATACCTATCGTCAGTTATCAGTTCCCAGGTGACATGAGTATAGCTTAGTCCGCTGACTTGACACTGTCACTTCGCCTCGAGTGTGTTCCCACTGTACTTTGATTACTACCCTACCACGGCTCAAAGGAGTCGTGGAAACAGGTAGTAGTTGGATGAAGTCCCAAAGCACTTGGAGGCAGTGACGGTTAGACATGATTCGTCTCTCCCGGTATTGGGGGTTGATATCGCGCTGTGTCTAGGAGAGCCATTACACAAAGTCCCTGGCCAGGGCAAGCGAGATATACTGGTAGGTTTCCAGTGTTATCTCAGGGTGTTCTGGGCTACACTCCGACACGACTTGTACCGCTATTAGGGGACTGACGTTTACCGGCCCCCTAGGCCCGCCATGCGATATTCTCAGACGAACAGACCGAACTGTACGGAGACTGTCACATTCAGGCTCAGTAGGAGTTCAGATGGGTTTCATCTCATCCTTCTTCTTATCGGCAACTACCTGGCGGCCGTTACACACAGCTGGTGCCGCTTGCGGTCTGTGGTTAAACCCACTGCCAGCGTAGTGTCGAGTCTTTAGAGTCCCACACAGAGAGCTATTCGCCTTTAGGAAAAAGAGTAGAGGTCGCATGGTTTTGCGACAGGGTTCGGTCACATCCGTGCACTTGTGCACGTTTAGTGTCCGGGCAGTTATCACTAGCGGGCTTTGGTTTAAGCCAGATCCTAGTGTACGTTTTGGGATTGGTTTTATCTCGTTTGTATTCGTGTTCCTCGGAACGCGGATGCGGGTGTGTATGCACGGTTGATAGAGACAGAGGCAGAGGATTCTCATTAGGGTTGTTGACTGTTGACTTTTGCTAAACCCTAATGAGAATAAGAAAAATGATTAATGATAATATTAATTAAGTATTATTGTGCCATGGTTGGGTTGAAAGGTTGACTTTGTTGACTTGTTGACTTAGTTGACCGGTTGACTAGGTTGGACTTGTTGACCATCATCATGACAATGGCTATCATTTCTTGGCATTGACCTTTACTTGCTTGTTTGTTCACAAATTGCATTTAATGCATGAAATGATATTGCCATTTGATATGATAACAACCATCACATAATACTCAATTATTATTATTTGTTATGATTATTTTAGAATATGAGAGCAAGGGTGGGAAAAAGTCTTGCTCATTCTATCATTCTCATTCTCTCTCATCCTCAAGCTCTCAATCTTCCTCTTGCTCTCTCTCTAGCTCAAGGAAACTCCCTCTCATGAGTTGAGAACCATTTCCTTAGAGACAAAACCCAAAACACTTCTCTACTCATCCTAGTATACAAGGTCTAGCAAACTAAGTGTTCTAGTTTCGTCAAGATTGAGATTGGAGCCAAAGGTAGAAGCTTTCAGGTGGATCCATCTTCGGCACAAGGAGACGACGAGGAGAGAACCATCCGACCACCACAAGGAGTCAAAGAGAAGGAGTTCAAGTTAAGGTATAATCCCCTAACCGAGTAGGTAAAACTCCTAGTTAGGTTGTTAGATAGTTGTTTAACAAAGATCCGTATTTTGAGTCCATGTTTACCCCAAAGAAAAATCGTTTTTCACCATTTCCGCAACCCCAAAGAATCGGGGACGGGTAACGTAGACTTACAGTGGTATCAGAGCCAGGTTAAACACTATCTAACATGTTAGCAAAGTAACTAGAAGTTCGATCGGAGAAAAATCCACGAAAGATGCCCGGAATTCAAACTTTCTATCGATTTTTAAACTGCTGTAAAAATTATTTGACATATACCAAAAATCGACTCAGGCTTTTTAATAAACACTTCAGAAAAATGATCCACAGAGCCAACCAACTCACCGCGGAAACGCGGCAAGAAGAGCTTCTTGCCGCAGATCCGCCGCCGAGTTGACTCGGCCGTGGATCTGTTTTGCTACAGTGTGTTTCTTGAGGTGTTTTGGGATTTTTGGAATATGATTTTTCTGCCCAGATTTTTCAGAAAGCAAAATTTGTTTTTGGGGTTTAAAAATCCGTATTTTGATCAAACATCTAAAGACTTTAGCTAACGGGTTTATATCTGTGATGTGATATATGTATTGAACGTCTGCTAATCGCTATACGTCGATTAGTGGGGGTTATACATATCTGTGATCTGTAATGTTGATGGTATGTGTATATGAATTCATTGGATTGTCGCGGATGAATAGCCGGGGGGTTGTGAGATAAGAGTTTTCTTTTTCTTTCAATTCATGTAATTTGTAATTGATGTAATATTATTTATATGGCCTCACAACCGGGATAGGGTTGTAGCCATCATTGTATAATTTCTTTTACTATTTTTGCTCCTAGGATAGACCCAAGGTGGGGTGCACAAACTACCGGGTACCTCGAAGTGCCGAGTGGCCTACTCACGGTGTTGAGAGAGGTTGCTTCGCTTCGGGTACTTGGCGGGTAGTTTACCGCACCCGTAGGGGTCTAGGGTGGGGTATTGGCTATTCACCGCGACCGTGTAATCCGCTTTTCGTTACAGGATCATACGGAATGCGGATTCCTAGTATATCCAATGTGTTCATCTGTGATCTGGAATGGCTATCATTGCATCTGACGAATGTATATATCTGTATATGATATCTATTTAGGCGTTGCTTATGTTTTGCATCCGCGTTTGTCCAGCCCCCGATCTGTCGTTAGTTAAGTAACCTAACGGGTAATGACGGGGCCCCATGGCGAATGCGGATGGCATAAGCATACGTCATATTTTCGTTATTTTCTACAATGGTAGGATTAAATGATGCGACGCATTAAATTAATGCAAGAAAATAAACCAAAGTAGAGTCGTTGGAACACTTTCAAAACCACTCGGTTTCTTTTCAAAAACAACTTTTAAACGCGGAGCTTAAGCCACTCCTTTTAAAAGCTATCTCGTTCCATCAATTATATCAAGTTTGCTACGTTCACGGTTTCGCCAAAACCATTCGTAGCCCTCCATCATTTCAGTTAAATATTCGGTAGTATTCAAGCTATGTATTTTGACCTCACGCCAAGGCATAGTGATTGGTAGCTGCCGGATATTTATCTGTTGCATAGATAGAATGCGTTGGTTTGAGACAGTCGTACTGCCATTTTGTCCTACGTCAAGGGTAGGTACGGGTGGGTTCAAATTAACCTGGATAATGATGGGTAGAACTTGACACGTGACTTATGACGTTTTGACCTCACGCCAAAGTCATAAGAGCATGGGGAAAAATCCACATCGGGAGTTTCAAAAGAAACTGAAACTTGCTAGCGCTGCATACCATTTGGAGTGTGATGATTCTGGTAGGATTCCTTCAATTTTGTCATGCAATGATATTTGGATCCCGATCCTACTGTGAGTATATGCTACTCCTCCGGAACTTTCTCACTTAACGATCAATGCAATAAACCAAGTAGGTGTCTAGAAAGGTGTTAGCGGGGCTACGCCCACAGGGAAAAGAGGTTATTTAATTAAGGAACTTCACGAAAGCGTTGGAAAACCTCCCTTGAAGTACCAACACTGGCATGGCTGAATGGTTAAGCAAGTATTGCACGGTGAGATTGATCCCGACTAATTCTTCCTTTTTGGTTTGAGGAGGGATTCGAGAGACAGTGGGAGCCATCCTGTTTAGACAAACTAAAAACCACTCTAAACTTGCAAGAGCATCATGCTAAAGTGTTTCTTCTCTCTCTCCTAATTGCAGCGACCAAACATCATGACTGGACTTACGTTACTACTAGATAAAAACATACTGACAGGGCCAAACTATAAACATTGGCTCAGGAAAGTCAAAATGGCAATCACTTATGACAAGTTGGGGTATCTCCTTACCACCAAAGCTCCTCCTGTCACAGGTCCCAAAACCAACGTCGCGGATAAGGAAATCCGTAAGACCTGAGAAATCGACTGCGCGAAGGCCAAGTGCCTCGTGCTTGCCTCTATGGACAATGAACATCAGAGGAGGCACGAGAATATGGACCTTGAATCCATATTTCTCCATACAAAAGAACTGTATGGAGAGCAAACCCGTATTGCCAGATACGAAGTCTCGAAAAAGCTGTTTTCGGCGAGATTGGCGTCGGATCATCGGTAGCGGAACACGTGCTTAAGATGATTGGCTTCATTGAGGAGCTCACGGACCTTGGGACCACGTTAGAGAACGAGCTCTACACGGACTTGATTCTCCAGTCCCTTCCTTCCACTTACGCCCAGTTTATCCTGAACTTCAACTTGCAAGAAAAAGAAGTTGAACTTTCAGAACTCCTCAACATGCTGAGGAGTGCAGAGGGCACCCTACAGAAAGGTAGGGAAACATCCACTTTGTTTGTAGGAGGATCTTCCTCTTCTAGGTCCAAGGCGAAAGCCAAGGGAAAGAAGAAGAAAACCCCCACCAAACCAAGGGGCGGTGTTAGTAAAGTGGATACGAAGGGAAAGACAAAGGCAACAAAGGTAGCGGGAAAGCTTGTGGGAAAGGAAGAATGCTTTTACTGTCACAAGAGTGGACACTGGAGAAGGGATTGCAGGGCTTGGAAGGCCAGAAACCAGGACCCGAAGCAAGTTGCGGCTTCGGCTTTAGGTGTGTATGTTATTGAAAACTGTCTATCAATAAACTCTACTTCCTGGGTATTGGATACCGGATCAGGATCCCATATCTGTAATTCTTTGCAGGCACTGAGAAAGCGTAGGGTTTTGAAAGCAGGTGATATGACCCTCAGAGTTGCAAATGGAGCTGGCATGGATGCTGAGTCCGTGGGGGACTATCACCTGGGATTATCAAATGGACACGTTTTGGTTTTGCGTGATTGTTATTTTGTACCCAATGCAACCTGTAATATCATATCTTTATCTTTATTATCTAAAGAAGGTTATGAATTTGCATTTGTAAGTAATGTTGTGAACATTCACCTTAATCAAGTTTTGATTGGGTCGGGTACATTAAACAATGGTATATACGTATTAAACCAACCATAAATTTTCAATGTCCAGAATACACACAAAAGAAAGTCTCCGGAAACAAATCAGGCTTTCTTATGGCATTGTAGACTGGGTCACATCAATGAGAGAAGGTTGACGAAGTTACATACAGAAGGATATTTGGATCCGTTCGAATATCAATCGTATGCAACTTGTCAATCCTGTCTCAAAGGAAAGATGACAAAGACTCCGTTCACTGGACACGGAGTAAGAGCGAGCGAACTCTTGGGACTCGTACACAGCGTCGATGTGCGGTCCAATGTCTACGCATGCGCGAAGCGGTTATTCTTTCTTCATTACTTTTACGGATGACTTTTCAAGGTACAGATATGTCTTCTTAATGAAACATAAATCCGAAGCCTTTGGAAAATTCTAGGAATATAAGAATGAAGTAGAAAAACAAACAGACAAAAATATCAAGACACTGAGATCTGATCGAGGTGGTGAATACTTAAGTGCCGAGTTCCTGAATTACTTAAAAGAGAATGGAATTCTCTCTCAGCTTACTCCTCCGTACACTCCGCAACATAACGGTGTATCGGAGAGACGGAACCGAACCCTATTGGATATGGTACGGTCTATGATGAGTAACACTGAGTTGCCGCGATCATTTTGGGGATATGCGCTAGAATCAGCTGCATACCTTTTGAACCGAGTTCCAACTAAGACTGTGCCTACCATACCATATGAGATATGGAGTGGGAAGAAACCCTATTTTCAATATCTGAAGATTTGGGGATGTCCAGTTTTTGTCAAAAAGCAGCATGCGGACAAACTCGAGGCACGCTCAGTACTGTGCAAGTTTGTGGGATACCCAAAGAACTCCAAGGGGTATCTTTTCTATTACGCAGAGGAACAAAAGGTCTTTGTTTCTCGTAATGCCAACTTTCTGGAACACCAGTTCTTAGAAAAGGAAATAAGTGGGAGCGCAATAGAACTGGAAGAAATTCCAGAACCACAGACTATTACTGAAAGCTTAGTAGAACCAGAGGGTTCAAAAGAACAGCACATTCCTACACCACTCCGTAGGAGTAGTAGGCAGTCTCATCCGCCCGAGAGATACTACGGTTTTCTCATAGACGGGGATAGAGAGGATTGCATCATTGATTATGATGAGCCGACTAGCTTCCAGCAGGCCATTCAGAGCGTTGACTCGGTAAAATGGTTGGATGCAATTCGGATCGAAATGGAGTCCATGTACACCAACAAAGTATGGACGTTGGACGTTGCTCCAGATGGGGTAAAACCCGTAGGATGCAAGTGGATCTTCAAAAGGAAGATTGGTGTAGATGGACAGGTTAAGACCTATAAGGCTAGACTTGTTGCAAAGGGTTTTCGTCAAAGACCTGGTTTGGACTATGACGAAACCTTTTCTCCAGTGGCTATGCTGAAATCCATTCGGATCCTTCTTGCCGTTGCTGCCTTCCACGATTATGAGATTTGGCAGATGGACGTAAAGACCACTTTTCTAAATGGAAATTTAGAGGAGTGTGTCTATATGGACCAGCCAGAGGGTTTCATTCAGAGTGGGAGCAGCGAAAAGGTGTGCAAGTTGCTTAAGTCCATCTATGGACTAAAGCAGGCATCGCGGAGTTGGAACATCTGTTTTGATGAGACGGTCAAAGAATTTGGCTTTATCAAAAATCCAGATGAACCATGCATCTATAGTAGATTTGTAGCAAGAACTGTCGTATTCCTCGTTTTATACGTGGATGACAGTCTCTTAATAGGAAATGACATTCCTATGCTACAATCTGTCAAAGGGTTCTTGTCACACAGGTTCTCCATGAAAGACCTGGGTGATGCCTCTTACATTCTGGGGATCCGGATCTATCGTGACAGATCTAAGAGGATATTAGAACTTTCACAGTCCAGGTACATCGACACCATACTGAAAAGATTCAGTATGGAAGATTCCAAGCGCGGTAATCTACCGGCTTGTTACGGGATCACCCTCTCTAAAGAGATGTCTCCCAAGACTGATTTGGAAAGGGATCGCATGTCTATTATACCTTACGCTTCTGCGGTAGGATCTATAATGTATGCGATGTTGTGTACCAGACCAGATGTAGCTTATGCACTAAGTGTGGTAAGCCGGTATCAGTCAAACCCTGGGGAGAAGCACTGGATAGCGGTAAAGAACATTCTCAAGTACCTGAGAAGGACTAAGGAGATGTTCTTGGTGTATGGGGGAAAAGACCTCCAGATCGAGGCTTTTGCTGACTCCAGCTTCTAGAGTGACAAGGATGATTCCAAGTCCATGTCGGGTTATGTCTTTACCCTCAATGGAGAGGCGGTGTGTTGGAAGAGTTCCAAACAGGAAACTATTGCTGACTCGACGATGGAAGCGGAATATATCGCTGTTGCAGATGCCGCAAAAGAAGCCGTCTGGATAAAGAAGTTCTTGATAGAACTTCAGGTGGTTCCGTCCATTGTTGATCCAATACCTCTGTATTGCGACAACAATGGGGCTATAGCTTTAGCGAAGGAACCCAGGTCCCGTCAGAAGTCCAGACACATCTTGAGGCGGTATCACCTGATCAGGGAGATCGTGGGTCGCCAGGAGATCGAGGTTCGGAGAGTTGCTACGGAAGATAACACTGCTGATCCATTCACGAAGGCCTTAGCCCAGACTCAGTTTGAGCGGCTGATCAAGATGATAGGTCTTCGATACGCCAGTACATGGCCTTAGTGCAAGTGGGAGATTGTTAGTGTATATGCCCTAGAGGCCATTACTGTATCATACTAGTTTGTATATTACTTAATGGAAGCTTGGGATATTCACAGTTGTATAAACAATCTTGCTCAAATAGTAGTATGCTACTTGGTTTGTTTCTACTTTAATGTGTACATGTGTTTCTTTTAGTATATCACCTATACACATTAGTGGAGCCCTTAAGATCTTTGCTTGATTACCAGCGTTGTGATGGCAGTCACACTCGTGGGGGCTGGGTAATCCACAAGCACATCCTTATGCAGGTCCCTAGTCATAGGACTATCGAGACAGGGCATCGATACTCCGGAGTAGACTAGCGTATGCGCTTCTCATCCCAGCATGGGAGACGGTCTGTCCCACAGCCGTCAGTACGTCGTACTTGAGATAGTATGCGGGTGCTCGTTAGGTTACGAGTACACTGGACAGGACTCATCGGGAACTGTTGGTTGGTACTATACCTATCGTCAGTTATCACTTCCCAGGTGACATGAGTACAGCTTAGTCCGCTGACTTGATACTGTCACTTCGCCTCGAGTGTGTTCCCACTGTACTTTGATTACTACCCTACCACGGCTCAAAGGAGTCATGCAAACAGGTAGTAGTTGGGTGCAGTCCCGAAGCACTTGGAGGTAGTGACGGTTAGACAGGATTCGTCTCTCCCGGTATTGGGGGTTGATATCGCGCTGTGTCTAGGAGAGCCATTACACAAAGTCCGTGGACAGGGCAAGCGAGATATACTGGTAGGTTTCCAGTGTTATCTCAGGGTGTTCTGGGCTACACTCCGACACGACTTGTACCACTGTTAGGGGACTGACGTTTACCGCCCCCTAGGCCCGCCATGCGATATTCTCAGACGAACAGACCGGACTATATGGAGACTGTCACATTCAGGCTTAGTAGGAGTTCAGATGGGTTTCACCTCGTCCGTCTTCTTATCGGCATCTACCTGGCGGCCGTTACGCACAGCTAGTGCCGCTTGCGGTCTGTGGTTAAACCCACTGCCAGCGTAGTGTCGAGTCTTTAGAGTCCCACACAGAGAGCTATTCGCCTTTAGGCAAAAGAGTAGAGGTCGCATGGTTTTGCGACAGGGTTCGGTCACATCCGTGCACTTGTGCACGTTTAGTGTCCGGGCAGTTATCACTAGCGGGCTTTGGTTCAAGCCAGATCCTAGTGTACGTTTTGGGATTGGTTTTATCTCGTTTGTATTCGTGTTCCTCGGAACGCGGATGCGGGTGTGTATGCACGGTTGACAGAGACAGAAGCAAAGGATTCTCATTAGGGTTGTTGACTGTTGACTTTTTCTAAACCCTAATGAGAATAAGAAATATGATTAATGATAATATTAATTAAGCATTGTTTTGCCATGGTTGGGTTGAAAGGTTGACTTTGTTGACTTAGTTGACCGGTTGACTAAGTTGGACTTGTTGACCATCATCATGACAATGGCTATCATTTCTTGGCATTGACCTTTGCTTGCTTATTTGTTCATAAATTGCATTTAATGCATGAAATGATATTGCCATTTGATATGATAAAAACCATCACATAATACTCAATTATTATTATTTGTTATGATTATTTTGGATTATGAGAGCAAGGGTGGGAAAAAGTCTTGCTCATTCTATCATTCTTATTCTCTCTCATCCTCAAGCTCTCCCTCTTCCTCTTGCTCTCTCTCTCTAGCTTAAGGAAACTCCCTCTCATGAGTTGAGAACCATTTCCTTAGAGACAAAACCCAAAACACTTCTCTACTCATCCTAGTATACAAGGTCTAGCAAACTAAGTGTTCTAGTTTCCTCAAGATTGAGGTTGGAGCCAAAGGTAGAAGCTTTCAGGTGGATCCATCTTCGGCACAAGTAGACGACGAGGAGAGAACCATCCGACCACCACAAGGAGTCGAAGAGAAGGAGTTCAAGTTAAGTTATAACCCCCTAACCGAGTAGGTAAAACTCCTAGTTAGGTTGTTAGATAGTTGTTTAACAAAGATCCGTATTTTGAGTCCATGTTTACCCCAAAGAAAAATTGTTTTTCACCATTTCCGCAACCCCAAAGAACCGGGAACGGGTAACGTGGACTTACAACGTCTAGAGGCACCACGTAATCTAAGTTAGCCGAAACCCAGAAATCTAAACCATTTAAAAGAAGAAGTGAAGGAAAACATGTTTAAAAGCAATATCAAATTTTTCCGAAAATTTCGGCAGAGTTTCCTTTGTAAAAACTGGCCCCAAACGGGTACAAACAAGAATAATATACATAAGCAATAAGAAAAGGTATCCCCAAGCGGGAGCAAGCAATAAAATACAACGCTGAAGGGTGAGGATCAAACTTAGAAAGAAACCAACATCATCAAGAAAACCAGAAGAGAATCATAATAATACAAGCGCACGACTCTAAGGTCGAAAGAATACATAACTTGTATTCTAAATCTATCAAATAATACAGGTCTGGTTGATGGAGTTTACTAGATACAACTGTAATAAATAAAGGTACAACGGCGGTCACGATATAAGTGAACCAACCTACCAAGCAATCACCCCGAATGAAATGGTGTTCCAGAAAGCCGCCAAGGAAACCTGTACATCTAATCCTGCAAGAAAAATTTGGCACAACGGGGGTGAGTTGCGAACTCGTGAGTAGAAGACATCTGCGGGTAGAAATCGTATGAAAGACGATCTCCTAGGTCGTATAATAGTATACTCAATGTAACACTAAACATCTAGCAGTGACAGGGTAATAACCTATGTATATGTATAATACTCAGTGCTTGTGTCAGTGTCACTAAGTAGCAACATGTCATGTATATATATGATGTATGAATGCATCATGAATGAAACAATCCACTAATAAATCTGGATATTCCGATATAAGAAAACATGTGTTTTTATCTTAGTAAAATTTGTATAATAAACTGAAACACCATCAGTGAAATCAACAGAAAATACGTGTCAAGCATCGACACAAAATATGTATATCTTAAAGTCTCACTATCTCGTATCTCTGTATCTCAAATCTCAATATCTCTGTATCTCAAATCTCAATCTCAATATCTTGGGCTTCGGCGGTCTGGATCAGCCCATCATCAAATCACACGACTACGGTCGGTATCCTCCGGATATTCGCCTCGTCACAAATAACCGGTAGGTAGTGCTCCCTTGCCGGGTTCAACGCCATCATTTGCGATCCTCTTGCTCCGGGGTACCATACCGGTCCCACCATGTACCCGCAGATGGTGCATCCCCCTCCTCGAATCGGGTATATGATATAGCTCAAGAACCAAGAAAACTCATGGTGGACGCCACATACATCATATCACGAGGAAATCGCAAATTTCTATTTTTAAATAATGATAAAATTTTTATAAAATTCTTGCGGTTTTCCCCAAAATCCAGAAATCTCATGAAAATCCGAAATCCAAGAATCAAGAATAAGTAAACAGTGAATATCAGCATAAAGCCCAAAATAGTACATAACCGAATGCATATATGAATGCATGAAATATCTAGTAAAAAAATGCAATCTCTAACCTAACACAGGAGAGCAATCATACCAATATTATGTTGGAACTAGCATTTAGCTAATTATATAAATAAAGTAATATGTTTTAAAGTGTACGTGACATGATAATTATCGATGATGGTGTGTGTGAGCCGGCAAATATGTGTACGTAGAACATGTGCATCATCGGTAATGGTGCTGGTGTCTTAACAGATGGAATCATAACAGTTAAAGAAACATAGGTATAAACAGGCAGTGAAATGAGAATAACACAATTATAGCAGAGAAGGAGTAATAACCGCAATACCGAAGAATATACATTTTTTCTATATAAGTCATACCGTTTAGTGTTTGAAATAGCGCGAATCATGGTTTTTAGAAAAAAATGGGGGCTACGGGGTTTTGGGAAAAGATACGTCCTTTGAAGAATCCGTAGTATCCCTCAAGCTGTCTTTTAAAAATGTGTACGATTCGTTAGTTTTGAAAATAAGTATGACTCGAGCCTAAACTAATATCTATCTAACCAACTAGGGGACTAAATTAAGGGAACTAGTCGAAAGGTAAGAAGAATCCACCTAAAGTCCCAGTCGATATCTCTAGTAGTCGGCGATCCAGCCTCAATAGCGTCACTTACCAAGTACGACTTTCTCAAGTTAAGAGTGCGGATCAATCATCACATCTGTACCTCGCACGGTAAAATCCATTGTACGGCATCCCAAAATCGCGGTATGGGTCAACTATCATATATACATCATCATTCATATGGTATCATCATCACAATATCATGATCTGGATACTGTTCTAAAGTTTCATACATTCCGATGTCATCACATATTTTATCGTTTATATATATATATTTTCTCATTACCCAACGATCCGCTAATATCATAACACATCTTATATCATAACTCGATCATATATCCAATATCTCACGGCATCATGCCCAGTCATATCGACTCATCCACAAGGATCATATAACATCTTCATATCACGTGTATATGTTGTGTGTATGTGTGTGTGTGTGTAGAAATTTACACAAATTCATACACACACACACACACACACCAAGTCAAGTGTATGTGTGTGCGTGTGTGTGTGTGTCTACATGAAACCTATGACTTGCCTCCAAGGTAATCATCTTCTGATTAAGTCTTTCTAAACCAATCTAATCCTACTTAAGGTCTTCAATAATACCCTACTCGCCAAGAATCTAAGGTCACGTCCGACTCATAATAATAATACGTAATAACCTTACTCTACTCTTGTGGGGGTGCTATATGCCATCCACCCGACTTCCCCCGTAGATATACATCTACTCACCCGGTCCTTACTTGCTGAAGTCGATGCCGCCGTGCTCTTGCTTGTCGTTCCGAAGTTCACGCGAAGGTATGTTCATAACAGATTTTTGCATTTTTATACCGCCCATTTTTTATCATATTGCTTATAGGTAGGTACTTTTGATCCATGTTTGCTAGATAATTGCAGGTTACAGGTTCTCAGCTCTAAGCAATAAAATTCATAGAAAATCGCGATAAATTCTGGATTACTGCCAACCATAGATAAAATACGGGTCTCCGCTCTCTATCCGTATGTTGTTGCACACTAGTTTAAGGGACAAAATGGCAAATCGATGGTCATTTTCATGCACGAAGCACCATGTCAACACAAGATCCATCATGTCTACGCGGAGCTCAAGACAATCATGGCAAAAGATCCACATCAAATCACCTTTTGATCTGCTGAAAATCTGGAAGAAATGTGAAGAGCTTCTGAGAAACCAAGTATACCACACTAAAGGAAAGAGCAAACCAGAGACACCCACAAAATTCCATGAGCCAATTCCACTTTATGGCCGCGGATCCGCCTCCAACATGGTGACTCGGCCGCGGATCCGCGGCCGAGTTGACTCGGCAGGTGGTTAATTTTTGGGGGCAGTTTGGTCAATTCATGTTGGTCCTGAATGTTGCCCTAGGGTCACTGTTTCCTGCCTATAAATAGCCCAAAACTTGCCAAGCCAAGGGTGCTTAATTCTTGTGTTAGGTTCTAGGATATATTTCGTTCTTCTTCTTCTTCTTCTTCTTTTCATCTTTTCTCCATTAAAACCTTGTAGTAA
This sequence comes from Agapanthus africanus, assembly GCA_030015575.1. Taxonomy (NCBI): domain Eukaryota; kingdom Viridiplantae; phylum Streptophyta; class Magnoliopsida; order Asparagales; family Amaryllidaceae; genus Agapanthus; species Agapanthus africanus. The sequence goes on from CM057347.1 coordinate 301,360,756, forward strand.
GCTTGTATGAGGGAAGTGATGAATAAAAGAGTTCTTTTCTTTATCATGCATGTCTTGTTCTTTTGTTAATTATAATTGCTTGTAATTTTCATTTGCTAATCTAGTTGTGGTTATTTGTTGTTTGTTTCTTTCTTCTTCTAGTTTTCTTTATCCATAACAATAATGATGCTTAAGCTTGATCCTACCCAAAGTGAGATCTCAAATAGCTAGTTGTAATCTTCTAATCTCTTTCTTTCTATCATCCTCCTTTTGTTTTATTTTCCTTTTTTTTGTAATTGGTGAGTTGTTTCTCACTTGTTAGGGTAGGATAAGGAAAGTTTGAGAGAAGGAAATCTCTCTCACTCTTTTCTTGCCCAACATCTTAATTCGGACTCCCGTTAATTGAACCACAATCCGCTCCCTACAGCACCCTATCCTACAAGATAGTGGTGATTCCTTAGCGAGACCGGTTGTGGTTGAATTAACCGAAGGTTAAGGCTAAGAGCCAAGAATGGACGGACAAGGACCAAAAGGAAGAAACTAAGCGTTGGAAAGCCTAACTTATACTCGCAAGTTCCTTCCTAGTCGTGCTAATCCCCGTTGTTGACGATTACCGTAATACCGATATTAAGAGTGGCAACGAAAGAAGTGAGCGACTCCTATCTCAAACTAACCTAATCCTAACCCTAACAAGCTCTCTTTATATACATTTTAGCACATAGTTAATCTCAAACAAACCTGGACATTTGGACTTAACTCGTTAACGCACATAGAAAAAGATTCTCATCTCCCTGCGGACGACCCGTACTCAACCGGCTAGCTACAAGCGAAACCGTCTTGATTGCGGTAATTAAACTTGAACACGCAAAAACTCCAACAATCAAATGGCGCCGTTGCCAGGGAGACGGTAGTTTATTTCTTTGTGTAATTTCGGGTTAATTTATGAATATAAATATAACCGTAAAACAAAACAAAAAAAATATACATTGTAAAAACCATCTTGTTATTTTTGATAAGTTTTTGTGCAAGTGGGCAGGATAAAAAGAAGGGTCAAGTTCAGTGCCAAAGACGTGGGAAGTTAGACCCATATCTCGTGGCTATACCGCGTTTGATCAAAACGGAACCAACGGTCTACTGTAAAATTCTGGAGCAAACCCAGTAAGCAAATCAAGATTCAGGGGCTCCAAACAAGAAGAGGACACCCAACGCAGCACACTCCAGAAATTTGAAAGTCCAACTCATCCATACAGCCGCGGATCCGCGGTATTAGGGCTTCTTTGGCCGCGGAACCACGGCTATTTGCTGCCTTCAGGGATCGAAACTTTCTGTGAGTATTCCTACCTTTTCCCCCACTCCTCCGAACTCCACTGAACTGTATTTTCTGCAGCATTCTTTGCGCAAACTCTCTTCCCCCTTCCAATAAATTGTTTTTGTGCAGGATTCTTTGCGCTGCGTTAAAAAATAAAAAAATTGATAGCAGTTGATTGTTACTGCTTTGCATATTTTAATCGGACTTTAAAGGGCTTGAAACCAATCCAGATTGGGTGGGGATTTCATCACCCTTCCCAGGACCCCAGAAATCACAAAAAGCATATGCATTGACCATTGTTTAGTTAAAAATATACTAGACTCGGCCCTAAGAATATTGCACTCAATAGGACAGAGGACTGGTTGTAGGTATCAGCCGTTTATCCTATCCTGACTTTGCGGTGTCTAGGCAAGTGTGTCTAAGACAAGTGGTTACTTAATTAGGACCACTACCTACGTAGTGGGGAGCCTCCCACTTACCTGGCACTTACCTGGCCGCAATTGGCGGAGAAGAGGCGGTTTGAGGTCCTATTTCTAGCCCTTTGGAACAGTTAGGAGCTGTCTAGCTGACCTAGGTGACCCTAGATCTAGGTATGATTGTGCATATTTTGTCTGTGATTGTTTGAAGCCGTAAGTCCGTACATATTTTTGTAAAGCTCTTTCTAAAAAAAAAAGAAAAAAAACACAAAACAAAAATTTTATAAAAACTTACCCTTTGTCGCCAGAATCCATTTTTTTTACCCACCTCCCATCGTATTTCTCCATTGACGTTTTCTTACCCTCACCTTCTCCGCTTTGACTACACTAAACCCGTTTAGTATATGTCCGGTTGGACTCGGGACACTAGCGCCCGCCTAGTCCGTGTTACGTTAGTCGCTACCGACTACGCGATCGACTCAGACGTCGAAACTCCTTCCACGCCTCTTTCACCCTTACCTTTGCCAGCCAACTCCAACGTTGACCGGGATTCTGTTCCTACTTCCTCACCTTCACCATCACCAACCTCTTCTTCCGCGATGTCAGGATTTAATCCAAACATCCCTTTGACTCCCCCGGGATTGATTCCACCTCCTATGGATGCGAATAACCCACAACCGCCGCCTGTTGTAGCGCCACTGCGAATCACGCTCCAGGATTGTTTCTATCCTACCCGCTCCGCACTCCCTACCTGTCTTTCCCTTCCACCGGCCAATGAGGATAATTTCGAAATTAAGCCCCACTTCATTAACATGCTTCCGAAATTTCATGGGCTTGAATCTGAAGATGCTTATATCTTCATCAACAAGTTCCAGAATGTTTGTGCCATGATGAAAATGACCCAGCTGTCAGACGATGCTATACGGCTACTGGTCATTCCATTCACTTTGTACGATCTTGCTGAAAAGTGGTTGTATAGAACTGCTTCCTACTCCATAACCAGTTGGGACGAGTTTGTGAAAGCGTTTCTCAAGAAATTTTATCCAAATCATAAAACCACGAGGATCCGTAACGAAATCAAACAATTTGCCCAGCTTCCTACTGAACCTTTTTGGAAGTGCTTTGACCGGTATAAAGACCTTCTTGTTCAGTGCCCTCACCACGGTATTGAGAAATGGCAACTTTGCCAAACTTTATACGAAGGCCTGAATCCAGCAACCAAGCAGTTGTTGGAAACAATTTGTCAAGGCCACTTCCTATCGAAATCTGACGAGGAAGCATGGCAATTCTTCGACGACCTTGCGGAACAAACGCTTCAATGGGAGAGCACCAGACCAAGTACTTCTTCTTCTTCCTCTACTTCTACTGGTCAGTCTAGGGTAGGCATTCACCAACTCGATGTCTCTATTGCAATGAAAGCCGAAATGGCTGCAATAACGAGAAAACTTGAAGCGATAGAGAGCAAATTTTCATCTCCTGCTCCTGCCCCTGTTCTTCCCCTTCGTACCATTTATGCTTGTTGTTCCGATCCATCTCACCTAACCGAAGAGTGTCCTTACAATCTATCATCTCAAGTACAGGATCAGGTTAATGCTGCATTTCAGCAAAGACCAAGAAATGATCCATACTCTTCCACCTACAGTCCCGGTTGGAGGAACCACCCCAATTTCGCTTGGAATCAGAACCAGCATTAATGCCAAGGCAACAATTTCCAAAGGCCCCCTCCTCCGCAACAACAAGCACAACAACAAACTCAACATCAATTTCAGCAACCCTTCCAACCCCAACCTTTTCAAAATCAGACGAACAATTTTGCACCCAATAATTCTTTTCCTCAAAACAACTTTGTTCCGTCAAACAACGATAAGGTTTCCTCGCTAGAACGGAGTCTGGAGGCGTTTGTAAAGTAATCGACTCAATCCACCGCCAACATCCAGTCTTCCATTCAGTCTTTGGTGCAACACATTGCCGCTCACGGGCAAAGCATCAAAACCATCGAAGCCCAGATTGCACAACTGAATGCAGCCTTAAGAGAGCGAGAGAAAGGGAAGCTTCCTTCTCAACCACTCCCAAATCCTAGTCACCCACATAATGCACATGTTGCTCTTGAACAACAAAAACATAATGTGAGTGCCGTGACTACATTGAGATCTGGAAGAATGCTGCAAAACAACATTGGGACACGGATAGATGATGACACCCCGGCCGCTTCTTCTTCTTCTTCTTCTTCATCTTCTGAGCCTATTCTCCATTCTTCAAAAGGCTCTTTTTCTTCTTCTGCTCTGAACGGACCCATATCTCACTCCACGAAAATTCCAGCTCTAGGATCCGTTCCAACTCCACAATCTCCTCCACAAGTATTGGACTCAACCAATTTTAAAAACGTTCCATTTCCAAACCGGTTGAGGTCCAATAAACAAAATCCACAAATGGAGAAAATTCTGGAGTTGTTTAAGCAGGTTAACATTAACATTCCCCTTTTAGATGCTGTCTAACAAGTCCCTTCCTACGCAAAAATCTTAAATGACTTGTGCACGAAAAAGAGGAAATCTCAGGTACCCAAGAAAGTTTTCTTAGATAGTGCTGTGAGTGATGCTCTTACCCAATCTTTACCTCAAAAACGGAAGGACCCTGGCTGTCCTACGATTTCTATTACCATTGGGGATAAGAACATCAACCGCGCACTTTTGGATCTTGGTGCCAGTGTTAACCTGCTTCCGTACTCAGTATATGAACAACTAGGTGTAGGAGAGTTGAAACCCACACACTGTACTCTCCAAATGGCCGACCGATCGATCACCTATCCTAGGGGTGAGCTAGAGGATATGCTAATCATGGTTGGGGACTTTATATTCCCCATTGACTTCATTGTTTTAGACACACAGCCTGTAGCTAACCCCCAGAATCAAATTCCGGTGATACTCGGCCGGCCATTCCTTGCAACCTCAAATGCTGTGATCAATTGTCGAAATGGTTCGATGAACATATCTTTTGGAAATATGACAATTGAACTCAACATTTTTAGGTTGGGGAATAGCCTTCCGAACCTAATGCTCATATACTAGACGTTTGTTCAATCCAGGAGATCACCCCGGAGGAGTGTGAATTCGAGGAGTTTCTGTTCAATCACGACAACCTTAACGCCACTAGTGCGTTCCTCTTCGAACCTGCTGCTGCTTCTTCGCCCGAAAATGACTACGAGTGTTTAACTTTCTCGAACGATCTTAGCCAGTCACCACCCGAGTTGGAATCCTTTGAATTTCTGGATGAGTTACCTGAACAATCCAACTCGGTCGCTTACACTCATTTTGAACCTCTGCTGGAATCCTTTGAGTTCGATACCTTTTCACCAATCTTGCCTTCAATCGTTTCACCTCCAATGCTCGAACTTAAGCCATTGCCGTCTCACCTTAAGTACGCTTACTTGGGTGAGAACGAGACCCTTCCTGTAATCATCTCGGCTTCTCTAGCTCCGGAGCAAGAGAAAGCTCTTCTGACAGTCTTGCACAGCAATAGGCAAGTTTTTGGCTGGTCAATGGCGGACATCAAGGGGATTAGTCCCCTGATCGTTGAACATCACATTCATCTGATGGATGATGCCAAACCAGCCAGGGATCCACAAAGGCAACTCAATCTAGTCATGAAGGAGGCTGTGAAAAAGGAGATCGTAAAGTGTCTAGATAGTGGTATCATTTACCCTATCTCTGATAGCCAGTGGATTAGCCCCATTCACGTTGTCCCCAAGAAATCAGGCATAACGGTCATAACCAACGAGGCGAACGAGTTAATCCCTACTCGCACCCAGACTGGGTGGCGAGTATGCATCGATTATAGAAAACTCAACGCCGCAACGCGGAAAGACCACTTTCCGCTACCTTTCATTGACCAGATGCTTGAATGCTTGGCTGGACACGAGTACCACTGCTTTCTTGATGGCTACTCCGGCTATAATCAGATTCCCATCACCGAAAATGACCAGGACAAGACCGCATTCACTTGTCCTTTCGGCACGTTTGCATATCGTCGCATGCCCTTTGGGTTATGCAATGCGCCCGCTACCTTCCAGCTGTGTATGATGGGAATCTTCTCAGACATGGTGGAAAATTTCTTGGAGATCTTCATGGACGATTTCTCCATTTTCGGCGATTCCTTTGATGAGTGTTTGCTGCATCTCGACACTGTCCTTACCCGGTGTAAGGACAAGAACCTAACTTTAAATTGGGAGAAGTGCCACTTCATGGTGCGCGAAGGTATTGTCTTAGGACATATCATCTCGCAAAATGGCATTGAGGTAGATAAAGCGAAGATTGAAGTCATTTCTAATTTCCCTCCTCCCAGATGCGTCAGAGACATCCGAGCCTTCCTTGGCCATGCCGGTTTCTATAGACGGTTTATCAAGGACTTTAGCAAGATTGCTAGGCCCTTGACTCTTTTACTAGCCAAGGACACGACATTCGACTTCAACTCGAGCTATGTGACTGCGTTCGAGTCATTAAAAAGATCACCCACTTCTGCTCCCGTTCTTTCTTCTCCTGACTGGACGCACCCATTTGAGATTATGTGCGATGCATCCGACTTTGCCATCGGTGCTGTCCTTGGACAACACATCAACAAGATGCCACACGTAATCTATTATGCTAGCCGAACCCTGAACGACGCCCAACTGAACTATACGACAACCGAGAAGGAATTCTTGGCTGTTGTATTTGCTTTAGAAAAGTTCAGGCCCTACCTCATCGGCTCTCCAGTCATCATCTACACGGACCATTCTGCTCTGCGCTATCTTTTTGCGAAGAAAGATGCAAAATCTCGGCTGATACGTTGGATCCTCTTGCTTCAAGAGTTTGACCTTATCATCAAGGACAAAAGAGGATGTGAAAACGTAGTCTCCGACCATCTCTCACGACTTCCTTCTTCGCTGTCGCTTCAAATTCTGATCAACGACGTTTTTCCGGATGAACAACTCTTGATAGTATCTTGCGAACCCTGGTTCGCAGATATTGTGAATTATTTGGCCACAGGATTACTACCGACTGAATGGTCAAGTCAGGACAGACTTCGATTCTTATCCCAAGTAAAACACTTTTACTGGGACGGACCCTATCTGTTCAAGTACTGTCCCGACCAGATTATTTGTCGGTGTGTCCCTGACGATGAATTCAAGAGTGTGTTGTCGTTTTGCCACGATCAAGCATGTGGCGGGCATTTTGGCCCCAGAAAGGCAGCCCAGAAGATCTTGCAGTGTGGTTTCTACTGGTCACGACTCTTCAAAGACGCTCAAGACTACTGCAAGACTTGCTTCCGGTGCCAACACTTGGGCCGGATATCCAGGAGAAACGAGATGCCGCTCCAACCAATCTTGGTTGTGGAGATTTTCGATGTTTGGGGGATTGATTTCATGGGGCCGTTTCCCAGCTCTTTTGGGAACTTGTACATCCTTCTCGCCATTGATTATGTCTCTAAGTGGGTCGAGGCTGTGCCCAGCCGGACTAACGACAACAGGTTGTCGTTAGATTTCTTAAGGAAAATATTTTCTCCCGGTTTGGTCACCCCCGAGCGATCATTAGCGACAAGGGAACTCATTTCTGCAATAAGACTTTCGAGGCCTTGATGCGGAAATATTCCATTAATCATAAGCTATCTACGCCCTACCACCCCCAAACCTGTGGGCAAGCCGAAGTTTCAATCGGCAAATCAAGCAGATACTGGAGAAGACGGTTTCCAAGAACCGTATAGATTGGTCGTTAAAACTCACTGATGCCCTTTAGGCATTTCGAACTGCTTATAAGACCGATCTTGGCATGTCCCCCTATCGGCTTGTTTACGGAAAGGCTTGCCACCTCCCTGTAGAAATAGAGCATCGCGCATTTTGGGCGATAAAAGAGCTGAATCTGTCTCTCGAAGATGCGGGCAGCCACCGGAAGCTGCAGTTGAACGAATTGAGCGAGCATCGGGATGAGGCTTACGAAAACGCGGTTGTCGTTAAGAACCGAACGAATGTGTTTCACGATAAACACCTTTTGCGTAAAACATTCGCACCTGGTCAACAGGTACTGCTTTACGACACCCGGCTACATTTCCATCCAGGAAAGCTCAGATCTCGCTGGAAAGGGCCATATTTTGTGCGGAATTTGTATCCGCATGGCGCTGTGGATTTGGACGATCCAAAGGACGGTTCATTTTTCAAAGTAAACGGACACAGACTAAAACTGTACCTTAGCGCCGAACCAACAGAGGAGCTCCTGGTCTTACAGGAGCCGGTTTACCCTGCATAATCTTCCTCTGCCTACCACCAAACTTCGGTTATCCAGCCAAAATAGTGGACACTGTTTCAAATAAGTTTCGGGGTATGTATATACCATTTTGTATATATATGTGGATATTCTTGTCCGGTGCATATCCATCTTTAACAATTTTCTTAAAATTATATATATATATATATATATATATATATATATAAAATGTGTATATCTAACCGACAATTTTGACCCTTCAACGATTTCTTCATGCAATGACAGTGAGGACACTGTCCAGTTTAAGTTTGGGGGTACACTCGGTACGCATTTCTAACCTTTGCATTCATATGTATATTTTGCATCTGCATACTAAAATCCATAAAATCCATAAAAATCTAAAAAATTTCTAAAAACATAAAAACTTTTTCGTCAAGTTAGCTAGTGGGAGAACTCAGATTCAACATTTCGACGGTTTTGTTTGATAAGATAAGAATAACTAAATCTTATTTTTAGATTTTGAAAACCTGAAAGATAACTCTCCTTTGAAGTTAACTATAACTGATATACGTCTTTACATCACACTACACGTGTCATGAGTTTTGAAAATTTGATGACAAGTCTATTATGTCTAAAAAACTTTTAAATGGATAAATTATTTTCTGATAATTAAATAGGTTTGTTCTGAAATAAGTAATATCAAGAATAGTTTATGAAGTGAAGCGGATATGAAGGGATGTTATCTATGCCTTAATTGGAACTAATTCTGAAAAATAACCCATCTGAAACTTGATTGGAATGATTACACACCCAATCCACTAAACACGTCTTTTATCTAAAAAATGATTGAACTGCAGGTTATATCTCCGTTCGCATTAAATCGTCATGATTTTCACGCTAAATTGTCTTTTGTTTTTGAGCCTAGGTAACTTGAGTAATTAAGTCCGCCGAGGTGTCTCTACACCTAATGCCCTAAAGCCAACTGGTTTGGGTGCATTGGCCTAAAGCTTGTTAAGAAGCCTAGAAAGTCCATATTAAAACAAAGTCAAGCAAGTGTTCTCTCCGAGTTAAAATTCCTAACGGTTCTTTGTGTGAGAATAATCTTGACAAAAGACAGGTTTTTATAAAAAAGTATTTCTAGCGGAGATATGAAGGTTTTATTCTATGATAAATACTATTGCACGTTCACGAAGGTGTGTATGAAATGAAAACAAGAAAAAGGTGGAGTGAAAAATAAGACCTAGTTTCCTGTTAAGGAAGATAGAAATTCTGAAATTGAAACCTTACTGGAAAACGAAACATGAAAAATACTTAACTCTTTATAAAACTTATGTGATCCTTTTAAAATTTTTATCTGGGATTTATTTTGTGATATGATGACTTTAATCGATCCTTTTGGAACTTAACGACACTATTTGCACTGCACGTAAAGACATATAAAATATTAAGTTAAATAAGAAGCGAGGTGTGAAAAATAAAGGTTCGATAGTCTAGACTTAGCATAATAGAATTGTTATTTTTAAAACAAAACCTTAGGATTTGAATCATATTTATTTTGCAAAACTAGCTTGACCGGATTTTGCGGGTAGTATCCGCTGAAAACCCTCAGGAGACAACACTCCTCCTATTAGGGACACCTAGAGGTTTAACGGCTTGTTGCACATGCTCAGTGCAATCGCGTTCCCTGCGAAAGTGAGGTTAGGAATTTTTTATGAATAAATTGGCTTTGCTCGGGACGAGCAAATGATAAGTTTGGGGGTATTTGTTCATAAGAGATTTTTGCATTTTTATACCGCCCATTTTTGATCATATTGCTTATAGGTAGGTACTCTTGATCCGTGTTTGCTAGATAATTGCAAGTTACAGGTTATCAGCTCTAAGCAGTAAAATTCATGAAAAAGCGTGACAAATTCTGGATTACTTCCAACCATAGATAAAATACGGGTCTCCGCTCTCTATCCGTATGTTGCTGCACACCAGTTTAAGGGACAAAATGGCAAATCGATGGTCATTTTCATGCACAAAGCACTATGTCAACACAAGATCCAACATGTCTACACGGAGCTCAAGACAATCATGGCAAAAGATCCACATCAAATCACCTTTTGATCTGCTGAAAATCTCGAAGAAATGTGAAGAGCTTCTGAGAAACCAAGTATACCACACTAAAGGAAAGAGCAAACCAGAGAAACCCACAAAATTCTATGAGCCAATTCCACTTCATGGCCGCGTATCCGCGGCCAACATGGTGACTCGGTCGCGGATCCGCGGCCGAGTTGACTCTGCAGGTGGTTAATTTTTGGGGGCAATTTGGTCAATTCATGTTGGTCTTGAATGTTGCCCTACGGTCTCTGTTTCCTGCCTATAAATAGCCCAGAACTTGTCAAGCCAAGGGTGCTTAATTCTTGTGTTAGATTCTAGGATATATTTTGTTGTTGTTCTTCTTCTTTTCATCTTTTCTCCATTAAAATCTTGTAGTGAGCTTGTATGAGGGAAGTGATGAATAAAAGAGTTCTTTTCTTTATCATGCTTGTCTTGTTCTTTTGTTAATTATAATTGCTTGTAATTTTCATTTGCTAATCTAGTTGTTGTTATTTGTTGTTTGTTTCTTTCTTCTTCTAGTTTTCTTTATCCTTAACAATAATGATGCTTAAGCTTGATCCTTGCCAAAGTGAGGTCTCAAATAGCTAGTTGTAATCTTCCAACCTCTTTCTTTCTATCTTCCTCCTTTTGTTTTATTTTCCTTTTTTTTGTAATGGGTGAATACTTTCTCACTTGTTAAGGTAGGATAAGGAAAGTTTGAGAGAAGGAAATTTCTCTCACTCTTTTCTTGCCCAACATCTTAATTCGGACTCCCGTTAATTGAACCACAATCCTCTCCCTACGGCACCCTATCCTACATGATAGTGGTGATTCCTTAACGAGACCGGTTGTGGTTGAATTAACCGGAGGTTAAGGCTAAGAGCCAAGAACGGACGGACAAGAACCAAAAGGAAGAAACTAAGCGTTGGAAAGCCTAGCTTATACTCGCAAGTTCCTTCCTAGTCGTGCTAATCCCCGTTGTTGCCGATTACTGTAACACCGATATTAAGAGTGGCAACGAAAGAAGTGAGCGACTCCTATCTCAAACTAACCTAATCCTAACCCTAACAAGCTCTCTTTATATATATTTTAGCACATAGTTAATCTCAAATAAACATGGACATTTAGACTTAACTCGTTAAAGCACATAGAAAAAGATTCCCATCTCCCTGCGGACGAGCCGTACTCAACCGGCTAGCTACAAGCGAAACCGTCTTGATTGCGGTAATTAAACTTGAACACGCAAAAACTCCAACAATCAAGGTACCTATATATCATAATATAACGTATCGCATTAAAATATGATTCAAAACCAAACGACACGCGAGTTGCCTATAGGTTAGAACCTATAGCCTACGCAAGCAAAAACATCCAAATAACCCCCGTCGTCGACGTACAAACATCCGACGACCAAATCCATATTTAAATACCAAAAACCAAGTCATGAAAACCATGAAACCAAAACAGCAACTTTAAAAAGTTGCTCCAGATTTTAGTTCAGGTCAAATTAATTTAAACAAACAGTACTGAGGTGATGTATAAGGGGTGTATGAGCTACAGAACCAAATTCAACATGATACCCCACAGTCTGGCCGGCCACAATGGCCTTAAATCCAAGCTCGCCGGTCCAAAATGCTTGGTTGGGGTTCGTATTTGCAGGGTGGCCTCCTAGTGGTCTATCTAGGTTAGTGGTGTTGTTTGTTTTTCTTAAAAAGTTCTTGGTTCACTCTAGATTCCTTGTAGGCACTGATTATACACAAAACCGACATTGCAACATCTAACTCAAATTTTAGGTTTGTCACTGGTTTGGTCTGGGTTTCTAACACCAGGGGGGTTTAAGGTCACCAATTACATCTCAATTGCATCCTCACAACTCAAGAATCCCTAATCCACATCTAAGAATTTTCAAAGCCTACAAAACTACACTTAATGGATTCTAAACTAATTTAGAGGCTAAAGGAAATCAAATACTACATGATTGGTGAAAGGATTACCTCATTTGGCAACTCAAGAATTTTCTTGAGTTGCACAAGTTCTTCAAAACCTCAACTTGATCACATCATGGTCTTCGTAGTAAGGTTGTGCACAATTTTTGTGAAGAGGGTGCATGTTTTTGATGTGGTTTTTGTGGTGAAATGAAAGAGTAGAGGAGAGGGGAGTGAATGGGCAGCCATGAGAGAGTGAGGAAGAGAAGAAGAGAGGATGAAGTGAAGAAAGGTGTGGGGAGCTCTAGAATCTCTCTCACACTCATGTCATGTTCAAGTCAAAAGGCTAGAATGTTCTCTCATTTTCAAAAATTCTTTTTCTTTTCTTTTCTTTTAAGTTTCAAACAAAGCCTTAAACCATTTAAAAATAAAACAAAAACATGGTTCAAAAAAAATGTAACCATTGTTTGCAACATGTTATGTGGCATGACATGCACATAATCATGCATAAAGAATAATTAATAAATATTAATCAAGTTTAAATACAAATTTGTATATAATTGATTGTATAAAATTTATAAAAATGCCTAAATCATATAAATTTATTAAAAATCAACATTCAAGGTAGTTTTCCAATATTTCCCAATTTATTTGTATATAATTATACCATATCATTAAAATATTCATAACAATTATTATTTTAATTATATAAATTCCCAAAAATAATATTTTATTTTTCTGAAATGTTACACTTGTAATATCATATCTGTATATTTACTTTCTAAAGAAAGATATGACTTTACATTTGTAAACAATGTGGTCCACATCCACCTTAATTATGGTTTGATTGGGTCGGTACACTAGAGGACGGTATATACGTGTTAAATTAAGCTCAGGTTTTCAACGTCCAGAACACACCTAAAAAAAAGTCTCCAGAATTAAATAAGGCTTTCTTATATCATTGTAGACTGGGTCACATCAATGAAACATGGTTGACGAAGTTACATAAAGAGAGATATTTGGATCCGTTCGAATATCAGTCTTATGCAACTTGTCAATCTTGTCTCATAGGAAAGATGACAAAGACTCCATTCACTGGACACGGAGTAAGAGCGAGCAAGCTCTTAGAACTCATACACAGCGATGTATGTGGTCCAATGTCTACACATGCACGAAGTGGTTATTCCTATTTCATTATTTTTATGGATGATTTCTCTAGGTATGGACATGTCTTCTTGATGAAAAATAAATCCAAGCCCTTTGAGAAATTCCGGGGATATAATAATGAAGTGCAAAAACAAACAAGCAAAACTATCAAGACACTGAGATCTGATCGAGGTGGTGAATTGTCATGACCTGAAAGGTACGGAACATGACCGACACTTAAATTACGAAAGGTCTCGAGGCGTACGTAATCTAAGTAAGCCAAAACCCAGAAGTACAAACCAAGTAAAGCAGTAGAGTGAAGGAAAAACCAATTTTTAAAACAAGAAGTTTAACAACATAAGCCGAAATATCCATTTTTAAAATCTTAAGTCTTTTCTGAAAATTTCGGCAGAGTTTCCTTTGTAAAAACTGACCCCAAACGGGTACAAACCTGATAAAGCATATATAATGAATAAAGGCATCCCCAAGCAGGAGCTACCTCTTCGCCAATCGGCGGACAAAACCACACAATACAATATAATATACAACGCCGAAGGGCGAGGATCAAAACTGCAAAGGAAACTCAAAACAACATAAAATCCATAATAATACAAGCGCGGCGCTAAGGTCGAAATAATATACACTGGTCTTCTATGTCTATCAAATAATACAAGTCTGGTTGATAGAATTTGCTAGATACAACTGAATGTAATAAAGTACAATGGCGGTCACGATGCAAGTGAACCCACCTACCAAAGCAATCACCCGGAAAGGGAGAAGTGTGCCAGCAAAACCGTAACGAAACCTGTATGGCAAAACCTGCAAGAAACTGTGGCACAACGGGGGTGAGTTGCCAACTCGTGAGTAATATCTACGAGTAGAAATCGCATGCATGACGCTATCCTAGGTCATATCAAGTAATATCCTTAAATAAACATCCTGGTCCATCTATGTATGAGTGCAATACTATATGCTCGTGTCAGTACCTCAGATAGCAACATATCAGATATATGATGTATGAATGCATGACAAATGGAAATAGAATACATCATGAAATCAATAGAGAAGTCAGTGTCAAGCATCGACACAAAACATAAATCTGTGCCCAGCATTGGCACATAAATCCACATATATCTCAGGCTCTGTATCATCTGCGGGATTGGCCCTCGGGCTTCGGCAGTACGGGTCGTCCTATATGCATCTCGTGACTCTGGTCGGTATCCTCCGGATAACCGCCAGGTCCAAATGCAATCACCGGTAGGCAGTCTTCCCCTACTAGGCTCATCATCCACCATGAATAAACAATCTCGCCCCGGGATACCATACCCCGTCCACCACGTACCCGAGACGGTTCCTGCGCCTCCTCGAATCGGGTATCGAAATCCATCTCATAACCAAGAAAACATCATATCAAGGAAAACCGCATTTTTCTCTTTAAAATAACACATCAGCTTATAAAACTTTCACATGCGTTTCTAAATCCAGAAAATCTCATGGAAATCCGAAATCCAATCATCAATAGCAAGTAAACAGTGAATAATAATATGCATCCAGTAGCAAGTAATAACTGCAACGTCTAATCTAGCATATAAAGACGAGTATGCTAATACCATGTCGAACTATCAGTTAACAAGGTTTGTCAATGAGTAATATTCTCTAAAGTGTACGTGACATGGCAATTACTGATGATGATGTGTGTGAGCCGGCAAGTAAGTGTATGTGGAACATACGCATCATCGGAAATGGTGCTGGTATCCTGACTGTATGATCTCAATAATGGCATATGAAAACACAATATAAGCATGCGGTGCGATGAAACATCATGAATACATAGGAAGTGATGTTATAACAGCAACACTGAAAATATACCTACCCAATATCCGAGTCATGCAGTTTGGTATATAAACATACTCACGATTTCCCGCTTTTGAAAATGAGTATGACTCGAGCCCAGTCAAAAGGGTAAGGGAATCCGCCTGAGTCTGAGTCGATCTATACATACATACCTACTAGTCGATGATCTCGCCTCAACAGTATCACGTACGATACAATAAATAATATGACATCCTCGAGTCAAGAGTGCGGATCTATTCTCATAACTATCTCTCGTACGGTAAATCTATCGTACGACATCCTAAATCTGGGTACGGGTCAAATATCATATTTATCTCCTTATTCATCTGATATCCTTATCATCACAAATTATGAACAGGGGTACTGATCTAAGTCTAGCACACTACTAATATCATCGACACTAATCATGATCTGGCTACTGATCTACAGCCTCATACAATCCGGTGTCATCCATACTTATCATCATATAGGAGTATACATCGCCCAAGCGATCCATTATAATATCTTAACATATCATATCTCATATCTTGATATATAAAACGTCAACTATCATAATATATCATCAACATAGTATCGTCGTCTAATGACCCGCTATAACATCATAGCATATCTCGGTCGCGCACTAAATATCTCACGGCATTATGCTCGATCAGATCGACTCATTCACAAATATCATATAACATTCTCGTCATCCAAGCATAGGAATACAAATATAAATATGTCGCCGATACACACAAGGAAGTCAAAGTATGTGAGTTTGTGTAGGTGCATGTATGCAAATCTTTACCCTAGGGTCTCGGGACTAAGAAATCGACTAGAGTCCTTTCATCCATATTCTCTAATATTAACCCCTAACCTCCTAAAGCTTTCTTGCTAAGGCTCATATCACATCCTAACATATAAAGGTATATATATCGTATCCCATCACATAATTCCTTACAATTTTGCGAGGGTGCTTTACACCATCCACCCGACTTCTCCCCGTAGATATAAATCTACTCACCTTGCTTCCTGTGTATCGATGCCGATGTCGCCATCCTCTTCTTCACCTTCTTGAGATCCTCGTGGGGTACCTACATATCATAACACATCGCAATTGCGTATTAAAATCACATCGGAAAACCAAAATGACACGCTAAAGGCCTATAGGTTAGAACCTACAGACCACGCCTTCAAAACCACCACCAACCCTCGATATCGTCGTACAAACGTCAAGTGATCGAGGTAAAACACATATACAAAAATCCAAAATTCAAAATACGAGAAACGAAATCCCGAATCAAAACAAAAACTCTTGAAAATGGTCCCAGATTTTACCCTAGGTCAAATTAGTCAATTTTGCATATGTGGAGGGTCTATTTTACTGGAGATAAAGCCCTGGAACAAAAACGAGTTGATTCCTCACTGGTCTGGCAGCAAATTGCGGCCAGAAAGAATTAAATTGCGGCCTGGGTAGAAGGTTAGGGGCTAGGGTTTCAGTGGGGGGTTCTGGGTTTCCTTCACACTCCTCTGTGTTTGCAAAATAATTTTTCAGGTCCCCGAGTGTTAGCAGATTTTATTACACTCTCACAGAATCCACAATTTCTCTGATATCGGGTTTCTAAGTTCGTATTCCGGGATAAAGTCTCAGGTTTAGTCCAATATGATCTCACTAAAGGGGGTTTAAGTTCACTACTAAGCTCAATTTCACTTTACAACTCAAGAATCCCTCACACTCTTATCTTGGAAATTTCCAAACTCATAAAACTACACAATATCGGTTCTAAACAAACATAGGTGCTAAAGTGAATGGAAAACTATGCTAAGGGTGAAGGAAAATTACTTCATTTGGCAACGCAAGAATTTTCTTGAGTTTCCTAAAGTCCTCAAAATTTGATTTTTCTTGGTCTAATGTGCTTCCCTTGAGCTTGTGCATGCTTTTTGTGAAGTGGAGATGGGGTTTTGGGTTTGTTTTGGAGGTGTTTTTGAGGGTTTAGAGTTGGAGGGAGATGGGGTTTTGCCATGGGTGAAGAGGGAGAACAAATGGTGAAGAGATGAAGAGAGAAAGAATGAGCCATGCCTATGTTTGACCCCTCACCCTCTCTCTCTCATACCCATCCCCCTTGCAATCATTGTGTCTCTTTGACTTTTCTTTTTCTTTTCTTTTCTTCTCTCAAATAAAACAACCACCATGATATAAAAAAAAAGAAGAAAAGCCATGATCAAATTGTAACAAGTGTAAAAATGACATGGTGCATGTCATGTGCACAAATCCGGTTTAATACACGATTAGCGATTTTTAATCGCGATTAGCACTAAATTAGCGTCAAATAAATCATAAAATTTCATAATTGCTTAAATCCAACAAAACACCCTCTTTTTGGTAATTTCTATAATTTTTCCATAATTTTCTCAATTTATCGGTATTTAATTATACCGACATATTAAAATATTCATTATAATATTATTTAGTTATAAAAATTTCCAAAAATAATATTTTATTTTTTCTGAAATGTTACAATATTCCCCCCTTAAAGAAATTCGGTCCCCAAATTTAAATTTAACCCCTCTCGAATACTAAAACATTTCAGTAAAAAGTCCAAGTCGCCGGGGCTCCGAAATCATCAATACATAAAACGCATCATAGCGTAATGCGTGCGCATGAACAATGAGCAGATAACTCTAAATCAAAACTCCGTCAAGTATCCCGTAATCATTGGAGTCATGGTGAAGACACAAATGTCAAATCCAAAACGAAACCAATATGATATACATCAAAACTATCCATGTAAACATCTGAAGGAAATGCATACCAATTCTTTTTAAGTCGCTGTGCGATGCGCATAACACTGCACAGTGGCGGACGTCTCTAGTAAGAAAATAACTCTCTATATATATATCCTTTGTTTACATGCACATACCGCCGTTTTGAAAACAATTTAGAAGGGTTTCCTTGTTTTTAAACGTTTCGTTTTATATCAGCCACGTAGGTAAATACTGAGACTATAGCTCTCTTTTTGGAAATCCCTTCGATAACTATCAATGCATGCAAAATACATCCAGGTACTGTCCTCTGACTAGTCCTGCTCAGTACGAAAATAATAGTAAATATCATAAAAACGTACTGCTCCATAAGAAATCAATCCCAAAATATGCATATGAATGCTACGTGCGTCTGGTGGGCACGGAAATCAAAATCCATATATGTGCCATACATGTGCATAGAAACAACATCTAACTGCAACGGGTGTGCACGAAACGCCTGTCAGAGGCAACGTGTGTGCTTGACAGCGAAATCAGGTGTATCTGACATGCACGAAGAATCTCGATTTAGTGTATCTAGTGTGCACCAAAATCGCATCTCATAACATGCACCCAACATGCGCAAAAATCCAAATCACGTCCATCCATTATGCACGAATAAAAATCTAATCGTATGCACCCAACATGCTCGAAATCACGAAATCCAATATCAAGCGCCGAACTTGCGCAAAATCCAATCCAAGCGCGTCAAATATGCGCAAGAATCCAATCAGGTGCACAAAGTGCACAAAACAAATATCGTGTATCACAATCAAAATCCATATCTCAAATGACATCGAACCGTAGTCCAGTGCAACTGCGGTGCATAAATACGTATCAATGCACTGCAAGCATATATGAGCTATACCGAGTACAAAAACCAAATCGTGTGCGTACATATGCACAAAATCAACTCAACTGTATGAAACCCACGAAATCATAAACATGTGCAACTAAGGCACGAAAACGATATCAAGTGCAATAACTGTGAACAAATCGTAAATACTCAGTAGGTGCAAGCATGGTGCACGAAAACAAATATCATGAAACTCAATCATCAAAACTCAATCATGCGAATAGATCGCCCAAAATACCGAAATCAAGTTTGGCGGAATAGTCCCGCTCAAGCACATCCTCTAAGAATCTCTGGCCAACTGTCGTGGTCACTCATAACATGTCCCGTCGACGATGCCGAACTCTGGCCTGCTGGGTGTGCACAATATGACCACTCCTGGGTCCAAGTCTTCTCGTAATTTATTCCAGAAAGGTCCTGTCGAGGTCTCACCCAAATCTCGTCTCTGCCGAACTGTCTGGAAGTTATCACCCTTCACTAAATCTGTTTCTTGTTCTGGAAAGGCTGCATACTCATCGCGACTCCGTCTGGAAGATATATCAATATACAACGCCCCTGCATGCGTATCACATCTCTGGTGTCGGCGGAGTGGAACGTCATCTCATCAAGATCTCGTACGAACCTCTTACTCCACTTTTATCTAATGTCGACTGCTACGGACTCGTCTCTTCATGGCTGCATGGACTGTGCTCCAACGGTTATACCCGTATCTGGAGTCTCCTAAGAAATGAATCTCACCACATAACATCCGAATGAAGTCGAACCATTCGATCGATTAATCAAAACCTCATAATCCCCCAAGAGCTCAACATCTTGGGTAAAATTTAATAGTATCGAGTACATACCACAGCATCGGTGGACCAGCCGTAGAAGGGCAAACCCAAGCCTCACTAATGGCACCGCGGAACTGCCACAAACCCTAAGGTTCAAAGGCTTTCATACGGTCATTATGTCGAGTTAGGATTTCATTCTTCTAGAGGGTCCATAGAATTTCTTGCATTTCTTTCCGAATACTTTAAACTTGGAATATGGATTTCTGACATTCGATCGCCTCTATCGACTCTCAGCGTACCTGCGTGAAGTCGTCTCTAGCTGGAATCCATTTATCTGATGACCTCGAATCGGGATAAGCGAACGAACCACATGTCCTAGTCATTCATCCTCGGGTGACTAGTGACTTTCTATCATATCTCTAAGTACAACTCGTACTGCAATAGCTCCAAGCATCTGGGGCGATATCTCGTCGTTCGCAGCAGCAACTAGCTCATTCGTCTGCACGCTAAACAGTGCCTCAATCATCATGAATAAGCGATATATCAATGGTCATCACATTTTGGCCGGCCTCTATCAGTGGCTCAACCCTCTGGTGCAAATCTGTACACCCGAAAAATCTCATAACAGCGATCCATCAAATGCTCACGGTGCGAAAACACAATAACACGGCGCATCTATGCAAATCGTATGTCCCTGGAATGATGCCCTGGTCAGTCTTCGTTCGTGACGAGGTCGTGCTGATCGCAACTCTAGCCGTAGCTCTCCACGCCCGTATAACCGTGGTAACAAACCATAAACTGGTACCGATGAGGCTGGATCATAGGAAGGAAAATAATACTGTGCAAGGAAATGTACATCCTAAGGCTTCTTAAGCGGAGTAACGTATCGTAAATATGTCGTGGAACATACGTACGGTACGTCACTCTACTCAAGCTACCTACTCCATCAACCAAGGGTCATCCTACACTCCGAAGGTAGAACCTAACGCTCTGATACCAACTTTGTCACGACCCGAAAGGTACGGAACAAGACCGACACTTAAATTACGAAATGTCTCAAGGCGTACGTAATATAAGTAAGCCAAAACCAAGAAATCCAAACCAAGTAAAGCAGTAGAGTGACGGAAAAACCAATTTTTAAAACAAGAAGTTTAACAACATAAGTCGAAGTATGCATTTTTAAAATCTCAAGTCTTTTCTGAAAATTTTGGCAGAGTTTCCTTTGTAAAAACTGACCCCAAACGGGTACAAACCTGATAAAGTATATATAATGAATAAAGGCATCCCTAAGCGGGAGCTAGCTCTTCACCAACCGGCGGACAAAACCACATAATACAATATAATATACAACGCCGAAGGGAGAGGATCAAAACTGAAAAGGAAACTCAAAACAACATGAAATCCATAATAATACAAGCGCGACACTAAGGTCGAAATAATATACACTGGTCTTCTATGTCTATCAAATAATACAAGTCTGGTTGATGGAATTTGCTAGATACAACTGAATGTAATAAAGTACAATGGTGGTCACGATGCAAATGAACCCACCTACCAAAGCAATCACCCGGAAAGGGAGAAGTGTGCCAGCAAAACCGTAACGAAACCTGTACGGCAAAACCTGCAAGAAACTGTGGCACAACGGGGGTGAGTTGCCAACTCGTGAGTAGAAAACATCTACGAGTAGAAATCGCATGCATGACTCTATCCTAGGTCATATCAAGTAATATCCTTAAATAAACATCCTGGTCCATCTATGTATGAGTGTAATACTACATGCTCTTGTCAGTACCTCAGATAGCAACATATCAAATATATGATGTATGAATGCATGACAAATGGAAACAAAATACATCATGAAATCAATAGAGAAGTCAGTGTCAAGCATCGACACAAAACATAAATCTGTGCCCAGCATCGGCACGTAAATCCTCATATATCTCAGGCTCCGTATCATCTGCGGGATCGGCTCTCGGGCTCCAGCAATACGGGTCGGCCGATATGCATCTCGTGACTCTGGTCGGTATCCTCCGGATAACCGCTAGGTCCAAATGCAATCACCAGTAGACATTCTGCCCCTGCCAGGCTCATCATCCACCATGAATAAACAATCTCACCCCGGGGTACCATACCGGGTCCACCACATACCCGAGACGGTTCCTGCGCCTCCTCGAATCGGGTATCGAAATCCATCTCATAACCGAGAAAACATCATATCAAGGAAAACCACATTTTTCTCTTTAAAATAACACATCAGTTTATAAAACTTTCATATGCAGTTTCCAAATCCAGAAAATCTCATGGAAATCCGAAATCCAATCATCAATAGCAAGTAAACAGAGAATAATAATATGCATGCAGTAGCAAGTAATAACTGCAACGTCTAATCTAGCATATAAACACGAGTACGCTTATACCATGTCGAACTATTAGTTAACAAGCTATGTCAATAAGTAATATTCTCTAAAGTGTACGTGACATGGCAATTACCGATGATGTGTGTGAGCTGGCAAGTAAGTGTATGTGGAATATACGCATCATCGGTAATGGTGCTGGTGTCCTGACAGTATGATCTCAATAATGGCATATGAAAACACAATATAAGCATGCGGTGCGATGAAACATCATAAATACATAGGAAGTGATGTGATAACAGCAACACTGAAAATATACCTACCCAATATCCGAGTCATGCAGTTTGGTATATAAACATACTCACGATTTTCCACTTTTGAAAATGAGTATGATTCAAGCCCAGTCAAGAGGGTAAGGGAATCCGCCTAAGTCTGAGTCGATCTATACATACATACCTAGTAGTCGGTGATCTCGCCTCAACAGTATCACGTACGATATAATAATTAATATGACATCCTCGAGTCAAGATTGCGGATCTATTCTCATAACTATCTCTCGTACAGTAAATCTGTCGTACGGCATACCAAATCTGGGTACGGGTCAAATACCATATTTATCTAATTATTCATCTGATATCCTTATCATCACAAATTGTGAACAGGGGGTATTGATCTAAGTCTAGCACACTACTAATATCATCGACACTAATCATGATCTGGCTACTGATCTACAGCCTCATACAATCCGGTGTCATCCATACTTATCAACATATAGGAGTATACATCGCCCAAGCGATCCATTAAAATATCTTAACATATCATTTCTCATATCTCGATATATAACTCGTCAACTATCATAATATATCATCAACATAGTATCGTCGTCCAATAACCTGCTATAACATCATGACATATCTCGGTCGCACACTAAATATCTCATGGTATTATACCCGATCAGATCGACTCATTCCCAAATATCATATAACATTCTCGTCATCCAAGCATAGGAATACAAATATAAATATGTCCCCGATACACACAAGGAGTCAAAGTATGCGAGTATGTGTATGTGCATGTATGCAAATCTTTACCCTAGGGTCGCGGGACTAAGAAATCGACTAGAGTCCTTTCATCTATACTCGCTAACACTAACCCCTAACCTCCTAAAGCTTTCTTGCTAAGGCTTATATCACATCCTAACATATAAAGGTATATATATCGTATCCCATCACATAATTCCTTAAAACATTGCGGGGGTGCTTTACGCCATCCACCCGACTTCTCCCCGTAAATATAAATCTACTCACCTTGCTTCTTGTGTGCCGATGCCGATGTCGCCATCCTCTTCATCACCGTCTTGAGATCCTCATGGGGTACCTACATATCATAACACATCGCAATTGCGTATTAAAATCATATCGGAAAACCAAAATGAAACACTAAAGGCCTATAGGTTAGAACCTACGGACCACGCCTTCAAAACCAGTAACAACCCTCGATATCGTCGTACAAACGTCAAGTGATCGAGGTAAAACACAGATACAAAAATCCAGAATTCAAAATACGAGAAACGAAACCCCGAATCAAAACAGCAACTCTTGAAAATGGTTCCAGATTTTACCCTAGGTCAAATTAGTCAATTTTGCATATGTGGAGGGTCTATTTTACTGGAGATAAAGCCCTGGAACAAAAATGAGTTGATTCCTCACTGGTCTGGCCGCAAATTGTGGCCAGAAAGAATTAAATTGCTGCCTGTGTAGAGGGTTAGGGGCTAGGGTTTAAGTGGGGGGTTCTGGGTTTCCTGCACACTCCTCTGTGTTTGCAAAATAATTTTTCAGGTCCCCGAGTGTTAGCAGATTTCATTACACTCTCACATCCATAATTTCTCCGATATCGGGTTTCTAAGTTCGTATTCCGGGGGTTAAGTCTCAGGTTTAGTCCAATATGATCTCACTAAAGGGGGTTTAAGGTCACTACTAACCTCAATTTCACTTTACAACTCAAGAATCCCTCACACTCTTATCTTGGAAGTTTCCAAACTCATAAAACTACACAATATCGGTTCTAAACAAACAAAGGTGCTAAAGTGAATGGAAAACTATGCTAAGGGTGAAGGAAATTACCTCATTTGGCAACTCAATAATTTTCTTGAGTTACCCAAGGTCCTCAAAATTTGATTTTTCTTGGTCCAATGTGCTTCCCTTGAGCTTGTGCATACTTTTTGTGAAGTGGAGACGGGGTTTTGCGTTTGTTTTGGGGGTGTTTTTGAGGGTTTAGAGGTGGAGGGAGATGGGGTTTTGCCATGGGTGAAGAGGGAGAAGAAATGATGAAGAGATGAAGAGAGAAAGAATGAGCCATGCCTATGGTTTGACCCCTCACCCTCTCTCTCTCATGCCCATCCCCCTTGCAATCATTGTGTCTCTTTGACTTTTCTTTTTCTTTTCTTTTCTTCTCTCAAATAAAACAATAACCATGATATAAAACAAGAAGAAAAGCCATGATAAAAATGTAACAAGTATAAAAATGACATGGTGCATGTCATGTGCACAAATCCGGTTTAATACACGATTAGTGATTTTTAATCGCGATTAGCACTAAATTAGCGTCAAATAAATCATAAAATTTCATAATTGCTTAAATCCAATAAAACACTCTCTTTTTGGTAATTTCTATAATTTTCTAAGTTTTTCCCAATTTATCGGTATTTAATTACCGTCATATTAAAATATTCATTACAATATTATTTAATTATAAAAATTACCAAAAATAATATTTTGTTTTTCTGAAATGTTACATGAATGCTTAAGTGCTGAATTCCTGGATTACTTAAGAAAGAATAGAATTCTTTCTCAGCTTACTCCTCCATACACACCTCAACACAACGGTGTATCGGAAAGGAGGAACAGAACCCTATTAGATATGGTACGTTCCATGATGAGTACCGCTGAGTTGCCGCGATCCTTTTGTGGTCATGCACTAGAATCAGCTGCATATCTTTTGAACAAGGTTCCTATCAAGACTGTGCCTACCACACCATATCAGATGTAGAGTGGGAAGAAACCCTATTTTCATTATCTGAAGATATGGGGATGCCCAGCTTTTATAAAAAAGAACCATGCGGACAAGCTCGAGGCACGCTCAGTACTGTGTAAGTTTGTGGGATACGCAAAGTACTCCAGGGGTATCTTTTCTATTACGCATAGGAACAAAAGGTTTTTGTTTCTCGTCATGCCCACTTTTTGGAAAATCAATTTTTAGGAAAAAGAAACTAGTGGGAGCGCAATAGAACTGGAAGAAATTCCAGAACCACAAGCAATTGCTGAAAGCATGGTAGAATCAGAGGTTTTGAAAGAACATGACATCCCCGTGCCACTCCGCAGAACTAGTAGGCAGTCTCATCCGCCTGAGAGATACTACGGTTTTCTCATAGATGGGGATAGAGAGGATTGCATCATTGATAATGATGAGCCAACTAGCTTCCAGCAAGCCTTTCAGACCGGCGACTCGGTAAAATGGATGGATGCAATGCGGACCGAGATGGAGTCCATGTACACAAACAAAGTCTGGACTTTGAACATTGCTTCAGAAGGGGTAAAACCCGTAGGCTGCAAATGGATCTTCAGAAAGAAGATTGGTGTAGATGGAAAGGTTGAAACCTATAAGGAAAGACTTGTTGCAAAAGGTTTTCGTCAAAGAACTGGTTTGGACCTTGAAGAAATCATTTCTCCCATTGCTATGCTCAAATCCATTCGGATCCTTCTTGCCATTGCTGCCTTTCACGATTATGAGATTTGGCCGATGGACGTAAAGACCGCTTCTCTAAATGGAAATTTGGAAGAGTACGTCTATGGATCAGCCAGAGGGTTTCATTCAGAGTGGGAGCAGCGGGGAAGTGTGCAAGTTGCTTATGTGCATTTATAGACAAAGGCAGGCATCGTGGAATTGGAACATCTGTTTTGATGATACGGTCTAAGAATTCGATTTTATCAAAAATCCAGATGAACCATGCATCTATAGTAAGATTGTAGCGAGAACTGTGATATTCCTCATATTGTACGTAGATGATATTCTCTTGATAGAAAATGGCATTCCTATGCTACAATCAGTCAAAGGGTTCTTGTCACAGAGGTTCTCCATGAAAGACTTGGGTGATGCCAACTACATTCTGGGGATCCAGATCTATCATGATAGATTTAAGGGGATGGATGTTGGGACTTTCACAGTTAAGGTACATCGACACCATACTGAAAAGATTTAGTATGGGAGATTCATAGAGCGGTAGTCTACCGGCTTGTCACGGAATCACTATCTCCAAAGAGATGTCTCCCAAGACTGATTTGGAAAGGGCTCGCATCACATCTATATCCTACGCTTCTGCGTTAGGCTCCATATGTATGCGATGTTATGTACCAGACCAGATGTTGCTTACGCACTAAGCGTGGTAAGCCGGTATCAGTCAAACCCAGGGGAGAAGCACTAGATAGCAGTAAAGAACATTCTCAAGTACCTAAGAAGGACTAAGGAGATGTTATTGGTGCATGGCGGAAAATACTGCTAGATCGTGGGCTTTGCTGACTCCAGCTCCTAAAGTGACAAGGATGACTCCAAGTCCTTGTCGGGTTATGTCTTTACCCTCAATGGAGGGGCGATCGGTTGGAAGAGCTCCAAGCAGGACACCGTTGCTGACTCGATGATGGAAGCGGAGTATATCGCTGCTTGTGACGCCGCAAAAGAGGCAGTCTAGATAAGGAAGTTCTTAACTGAACTTTAGGTGGTTCCAACCATTGTTGATCCAATACCTCTGTATTGTGACAACAACAGTGCTATAGCTTTAGTGAAGGAACCCAGCTCCCATGAGAAGTCCAGACATATCTTGAGGCGGTACCACCTGATCAAGGAGATCATTGATCGCCGAGAGATCGAGGTGAGGATAGTAGATACGGAGAACAACACTGCAGATCCACTCACAGAGGCCATCTCTCAGACACAATTCGAGAGGCTATTCAAGATGATAGGTCTGCGATATGCCAATATATGGCCTTAGTGCAAGTGGGAGATTGTTAGTGTTATATGCCCTATAGGACATTATTGTATCATACTGGTTTGTATATTACTTAATGGAAGCTTGTAATATACATGGATATAGTAATAGTCTTGCTCGAAATGGTAGTATGCTACCTGGTTTGTTTCTACCTCAATATGTGCAAGTGTTTTTTTAGCATATAGCTTATACTTATTGGTAGAGCCCTTAGGATCTTTGCTTGATTACCAGCATTATGATGACAGTCACACTAGTGGGGGCTGGGTAGTCTATAAGCATATCCTATACAGGTCCCTAGTCGTAGGATTATCGAGACGGGGCATCGATATTCCAGAGTAGACTAGTGTATACGCTTCTCATCCCAGCAGGGGAGATGGTCTGTCCCACAGCCATTAGTACGTTGTACTGGAGATTGTATGCAGGTGATCATTGGGTTATGAGTGAAAGTCGACCCTAGCACCACCATGAGGTTTTAGTAGCACCAAGCATGCCAAATTTTAATTTTATTAGGTGTTAAGCTAGACTAACAAGATCTTTACTAGATTATTAGAGATTGCCTATGATGATGTGGTGATCTAAAGTGAAGAAAAGAGCATACAACCTTTGTAGTTCGAGTCTTTCTCTTCTCTAGCTCCGGGTTGTAGTCCACGCGACTCCATTAGGCTCCTCTTCAAGATGAAAGAACCTCATTCGTGATCTTCGCGCCAAAGACCATCCATCCGAAGTCTACTAGCTCAAGCTAACCCTTCACTAATCTCATTAGTGAAAGCAACACTCCATATCAAATTGCTAATCTAATGTGAGATGGTGAAGTAGGGGTTTATTTTGCTCACTAGGGTTTTCACAAGTTCAATGATTCACATCACATGTGCGGGTTTGAACTTGGAAGTGAGGTGAAGAAAATGGTAGAGAGCAAGAGAGAGAGCAAAATCTCATGAAAATGGCTAAGGTATGAAGAATGAAAAATGATGAGAGTAAATTCAAATGGCTATCTCTTTCCTCACTTATTCTAGCATGGAATAAAATTGCAATTCTAAGTTGCAACCATGCTTGAATAGTGAGTCAAGACTAATATACAAATAATAAAACCCATGCCTTGCCCATTACACAAATATCTCCACAATTTACACCTCATTTTTCTATTTTCTCAAAATAGAAAAACATGCCTTGCTTCATATAATAATATATATTTATATATATCAAATATACATTAATATATATATATATAAAGCAATTAGTGAGCTAATGATATTAGTTAATATATAATTATATCAAATATAATTTATATCAAATTATTAAATGAACTCTTGATTTAATAATCTGGTTATATCACATATGACCGACTAATATCATTTATTTGTTTATCACATTATCAAATCAACATTTGATTCGATAATCTGGTTATATCACATATAATCTAACCGATACCAGATAACTGCCAGATTACAATACAGTATCACATACTCGTATTTAATCAGGCCCATACACATATCACATATGTGTCCTACTTCATTTCGCTTGAACCAGGAAACTTCTACGTGGGACTCTAAAGAATCGTCAATACGCCAGCAGTAGGTGATGATCACATCAGTCACCTACAAGCCGTCAGCGGTACTAGCTGGACGTAACAGCTACCCGGGTTTTGAGCGATATGAAGATCAACAAGCAAGCTCGTCCATACTCTCCATGAAGCCTATCAGTAACACTACCGTACAGTCCGATCTCTTCGTCAGATATGTCGCAAATCATGTCTAGGGGTGGTAAACGTCAGACCCCAGTAACTTGATAAGTCATGCCGATGTCTGGCCTATAACGGTTTGAGAAACTACTGATAACTGTTATCAGTAAATCTCAGCAGCAGCCCTGGCCAGGGACTTCCAGTTATAGCCAATCGACCATAGCGCAACATCAACCCCCAATACCGAGAGAGACGAAAGCCCTCCTAATGATCATTGCCTCCATATGACTCGGGACTGTACCCAAAATCCACCTGTTTGCATGACTCCTTTAAGCCTTGGTAGGGAGGAAATCAAAGCACAGTGGGAGCCATACAAAACTCTATGACGATCTCGGGTCTACAGACTAACCTGTACCGGTGTCACCAGAGGACTTCTATCTGACGATAGGTATACTACCAACTAGGAGTCCTCGGCGAGTCCTGTTCGGTGTACCCATTCTCCAATGAGCACATGTCTACAATCTTTGATGTCACACACCAATAGCCGTGGGATCCGCCATTGCCCTCTAAGGGACAAGAAATATACACACTAGTCTACTCTGGAATATCGATGCCCTAGTCTCGATATTCCCTCAACTAGGAACTGATTAAAGGATATACTTGTTGACCACCCTGGCCCTACTAGAATGATCTCATCATAATCCTGGCAGTCAAGTACATATCCTAAGGGCTTTATCAATATGTGAGAGCAAGACAGTAAAGAATACCAGTCAACATGTTAAGATAAAGAGTAACGAGATAGCATACTATCATGTTGAGGAAGAAAGTCCTATATATATATGTCCAAGAATCCAGTATAATATACATCACATGTACAATAATGGCCTGTAGGGCATACATATACCGAACAATGAGTACACTGGACAGGACTCATAGGGAACTGCTAGTGGGTACTATACTTATCGTCAGGTGGCAGTTTCCAGGTGACATGAGTACAGCTTAGTCCATCGACTTGACACTGCTACTTCACCTCGAGTGTGTTCCCACTGTTCTTTGATTACTACCCTACCACGGCTCAAAGGATTCATGCAAACAGGTAGTAATTAGGTGCAGTCCCGAAGCACTTGGAGGCAGTGGCGGTTAGTTATGATTCGTCTATCTCGGTATTGAGGGTTGATATCGCGTTGTGTTCGGAAAGCCATTACACAAAGTCTTTGACCAAGGCAAGCGAGATTTACTGGTAGGTACTCCAGTAGTTTCTCAAAGTGTTTTGGGCTACACTCCAACATGTCTATTGCGCTATTAGGGGTCTGACGATTACCGCCCCTAAACCCGATATGCGATACTCTTAGAAGAACAGATCGGACTGTACGGAGATTGTCACAGATAGGCTCAGTAGGAGTTCGGATGTGTTCGCTCATCGGCCTTCTTATCGACGGATACCTGGGTAGCTATTACGTGTAGCCAGTACCGCTTGCGGCTTGTGGTTAAACCTACTTCCAATGTAGTGTTGAGTGTTTAGAGTCCCACACAGAGGGTTTCCCTGCATCGGACAAAAGATGTAAAGGCCGTATGGTTTTACGGCAGGGTTTCGAACACATACGTGTACTTGTGCACATATGATGTTCGGGCGGATAATACTAGTGGGCTTTGGTTTAATCCGAATCCTAGTATTATATTGATGGATTATTTTTTCATTGTATTCGTATTCTTCGGAATGCGGATACGGGTATGTATATACGGATGAGGGGCATTTTTGTAATTTACACGTGATTGCTTCTAGAAGGAGACACCTCATTAGGGTTTTTATCTTTTGATTAAAACAATTATGAGGTGGAGGAAATGTGGTGGAGATTTGCATTAAGTGAGACATGGCTCTTGGTGACTCATGGCATGACTTACCTTGTGACTCACTGTGAGATATTTATGGAACATGCTAGATATTTGTGTTTGCATTATTAGTATGTTTCTATCATCACAAATGGTCACAACACTTAGCCAATCTCACTCACATGCTCTTTTCTTCACTAGCTTTTTCTCAAGTCTCATTCTTCATCCTCTAGCCTTTCATGTCTCATGTGTTGAGAAACCTAAGGCTATTAGAGACATATTAATCTATCTACACTCTCTACATTATCTAGGCCATCTATTTTAGTGAACTAGGTTCCCTAGTTACCTCGGATTTGAGGTAAGAGCTCGGACTATAGACTCTCGGGTGGATCGTCTTTGACTCGAGGAGGCGGATAAAGAAGCATCGATCCGTTACGATCCTCGGAGCTTATGGCGAGGTGGAGGACATCAAAGAAGACCCGAAGGACATGAATCTGTAAGGTATAAACTTCTTTACAAGTAGTTAACCTCATAGTCGTTTAGCTAGTTAGCGTTTAGCATCGATCCTAGAGTTCAAGTCAGTGCTGCGACACGCGTAAAAATCATTTTTTACGTATTCCGACTCCTCGCGAACCCGCGGGGTGCGCGACCCCGACTTATAGATTTTGGGTACAGTCCCGAGTCACATGGAGACAATGAGCGATATGACGGGGTTTGGTCTCTCCCGGTATAGGGAGTTGATGTTGCGCTATGCTCAATTGGCTATAACAGCAAGTCCCTAGCTAGGGCTGATGAGATTTACTAGTAAGTGTTATATGTAGTTTCTCGAACGGTTATAGGCTACACATCGGCATGACTTATCAAGTTACTGAGGTCTGGCGATTCCACCCCTAGATTTGATATGCGACATATCCTACGAAGAGACCGAACTGTACGGTAAGTTTTTCTTATAGGCTTTACGGGAGTTTGGACAAGCTTGCTTGTTGATTTTCTATTCGCTCAATACCTGGGTAGCCGTTACGTCCAGCTAGTACCGCTGACGGCTTGTGGGTGACTATGTGATCATTACCTACTACTGGCATATTGACGAGTCTTTAGACCCACACAGAGGTTTTCTAGCTCAAGCAAAACAAAGTAGGGCATATATGGTGATATATGCAGGAGCTTGATTAAATACGAGTATGTGATACCGTATTCTAATCTCGCGATATTTGATATCGGTTAGATTATATGTGATATAACCGGATTGTTGAATCAAGTGTTGATTCAATGATATGTTATATATATATATATTTGATATTGGCCGGTTATATATGATATAACCGGATTATTGAATCAAGTGTTGATTTGATATAGTATATTGAATGTTGTCGGATATATGTGATATGACCGAGTTATTGAATCCAGTGTTGATTCGATAATGTGATATACATATAAATGATATTAGTCGGTTGTATATGATATGACCGGATTATTGAATCAAGTGTTGATTTAATAATTTGTTATATATTTTTATATTTGATATATTAATATAATTAACTAATATTGTGCTCACTAAAGATTTTCTTCTCTTTGAAATACATTAAATATATATGTGATATATATATATATATATATATATTAATATATGTATTTATATATTGTGTCAGGATGGATGATACATTGGACATGGGTGTATGAGACTCACACCAAGGCTAAAGATAATTAGAGTAATTATTTATTTAGAGTAAAATTAAAGTGAGGTGGAAATGAGCATGGCTTAGATTCCTGTGGAAGCATGTAGAAGCTATAAGTAGATGTCGCGCACCCCGCATGTTTGCGGGGAGGCGGAAATAGAAAAAAATAATTTTTACTTTCTTCGTAACACCGACTTGAACCAAGGACCGATCAGAAACCCTAGCTAGCATACTACTTGAGGTTTAACTACTCGGATGAATGCTATACCACGTAGTATCGTGTTCTTCTAGTCTTCTTGCTGTCCTCTTCCTCTTCATAAGCTCCTTGGAGTGAAAATGTATCGCGCCTCCTCGTCGGCTTCTCGAAATCGAAGAAGATCCACCCGAGAGTTCCAACCTTGAGCTTTCACCTCCAAGATGAGGTAACTAGGTCACTTGGTGTGCTAAACTAAGTAGCCTAGAGTGAGTAGAGAGTGCTAAAGGATCTAGTTGTCTCACAAACCCTAGGATTCTCAACTCATTAGACAATTAGGGTTCTTGGGGAAGATGAAGAGAGCTTGAGAGGAGAGAGAATGTATTTGTGATAATGAGAGTGAAGTCTTGAGAATGGCTTATATTTTTAACTTTAAGGCAAAATGAAAATATCTCTCACAAATATCTCACAAATATCCCAAAATATCTAAGTCTTCATTTGCTGCAAATAGTCTAAGAAAGTCAACAATAAGCCATGCTCAATTTCACTAAAATACCATAAACATTTCCTCCTCACAATATCCACCTCATTAAGCATTTAACCTAAAATACTAAATCAAATAATGAGGTGTTAATCATTTAGAAGCAAACTTGAATAATTACAAGAATGCCCACCGCATCTGTATATACATAACTGTATCTGTATTCCGAGAAACACAAATACAATGAGACATAACTAATCCAATAATCAAATACTAGGATCCGGCTTAAACCAAAGCCCACTAGGAATGTCCGCCCGAACATCATATGCGCATGAATACACGTATGTGGTCGAACGCAGTCGTAAAACCATACGACCTCTACATCGTTTCGCCCGAAGCAGGGAAACCCTCTGTGTGGGACTCTAAAGACTCGACAGTATGCTGGCAGTGGGTTAAACCACAAGCACGTCAGCGGTACTAGCTGCATGTAACGGCTACCCAGTTATCTGTCGATAAGAAGGCCGATGTGCAAACTCATCTGAACCCCTACTGAGCCTATCTGTGGCAATCTCCGTACAATCCGGTATTGTCATGCCCCGCTTCCCAGAGTACGCTAAGATAGGCACGTGACATAGCCAAGCATGCTACCTGTGGATAGGAAAAATCCTTCCACAGTCACATTACGGCTGTAGAGATATCAAGAACAGGAAAGTAAACTAAACTATATAGTACATGTCCATAAGCCAGAATAAATGAGTCAAGAAATAATATAATATGCGAAAGCAAAAGATCCAATAAATAAAACACCTGGAAAGTAAAACTGGATACCAACAGGATCCTCACCGCTCGGTCTAACAGAGGCAGTACTCCTGATCGGTCTGCAACAAA
Organism: Agapanthus africanus; assembly: GCA_030015575.1. Classification (NCBI taxonomy): domain Eukaryota; kingdom Viridiplantae; phylum Streptophyta; class Magnoliopsida; order Asparagales; family Amaryllidaceae; genus Agapanthus; species Agapanthus africanus. The sequence goes on from CM057347.1 coordinate 301,394,248, forward strand.
GGTAGAGGATCTGGGCCATGCAAAACCCAGACATCAGTGCGTCATAATATCAAGCAATAAAATAAACAGGGGTAGTAAGACATGCAGGTATGAGTATAAATGATAAAACCGGCATAACAGTGATATAAGTAAGGACAGAGGGGTAATGTGTAGTGAGTAATCTAAACTGGTCTATTGGGTTAACTACTCTCATGTCTCTGAAATCAATTAGATGAATCATCGATGTAACTCAATAGTATCCCGTGCGTGCCCGGGATCACGGTGAAGATTCTCGAGCTGAAACCGAGACATGCCGCTAGGCACTAAAAGGAAAAGGGGTAACGATGAATGATGTCAATAGCATCATCCCAAGGCTGGCCTAACCTCTAAAAGGTAGTGGGTAACGATGGATAATGTCAGCAGCAGCATCCCAAGGCTGGCCTAGCTTCTAAAACTGATCGGTAAAGGTATCGAACTGTCGAGTTACAAGTCAGGTTTCATTATTGATTTCCCCATACCCCCAAGTTATATGTGTTCAAGTCAGGTATTAAATAATCTGGACCTAATACCAACACAGGATCAGGCAGGTACAGGTTTGTCTAGATAGACAACAGGAAATGTCCGTAGGGACAACAGGTCAGGTTTGTTGGCATTAGTAACAAGATTAGGTAACAGGTAAAGCAATGGTACATCAGGTCAAGTCAGGTAGTACATAGGTATCATGTCATGTCAAGAGTTGCACGGTACCATATCGTGTCAAGTGGTAGGTGTAACAAGTTATGTCAGGGTGCATAAAATGTCATGTGGGTGCTCATAATCAAACTAACATAAGCATGGTTATACAAAACAAGTATGGGGTACTAGTGGAACAATAAAAATGGAACCTTGTAATGTGATATGCAATCGGGTACAGATTAAGGCATATAGATGCACAGTTATGATTAGAGGTAGGGTTATAGCTCCAACATTAAGTAAAATACACTTTAACAAATATGGAATGTTAAAATCTCGTTATTATGGGTTAAATGATCTTGGGATGCAATTATATATAAAATAGGTTAAATGGATGCAAATGGGTGTCCGATAAGGTAGAAACTATTAAAAGGGTACTATGGGCTATGCAAATAATTATTATGTGATTTAAATACGGATGTGGGTACTATGTATAGTAAATCAAAATGCAACATGGTATGTTCCAAGTTATGAATCTAAAATGATAAAATGGACATCGAATGTTAAAATGTAACATGAGACACTGGATTAAATCTATAGGTTTAACATGTAATCAAATAAGTTTAAAGTATTATGAATAGCATGTAGCAAGTTTCACTTGCTTCGATTGGATCTCACGATGGAATGCGTACAGGCGTACGATGTCGGTAAATGTCGCAACGCACACGTGGCGCACACGCGACTGAACCAAGCAATGCAGGAACGGACTATGCTGGATAGGGATGTCCACTGGAGACAACGGTCATGGAAATAACATGGCACGACGACATGTGAACCCAATGTGATGCAAGCTCAAGACTTGAACTTCGATCAGAACATGAACTCGGCTAGGTAGCAAGGGATCTTCAAAGAATGCATCAGACGCATACCTCTCAAGCAAGTGATTGCATCCAAACCTTCAGATGAACACGAGGAAGATGAAGTGTTGGGTTTAATCTAGGGATCTCGGTCGAGGTTGGGTGCAGTTAGGGGTTGAGGTGGCTGGTCATTGGTGAGGAAGAGGAGACGATGAAGATGGTGGCTTGTAGAGATCAAGAGAGGTTGAGGGTGATTGATGAGGATGATTGGTGTGGGTTGCAGTGGTAAAGAGGTATCCATGGGCTGCTCAGGGAAGAAGGCGATGGGTTCTCAAGGAGATTGATCGGCGACGTGCTCGAGCAATGGTGATAGCATCTTAAGGCGAGGGAGGTTGTTGCCAGAAGATGGTGGCGGCGGCAATCTCGACCTTAATGGTCCAGCCGAGGGAGAAGGAGGAGAAGAGAGAAAGTAGAGAGGCCGATGATGGAGGGTGATGTTGAGGGTGCGAGCGAGATGATGTTGCTGGCAATGGTGAGGCAATGATGGTGAAGCGGAGGGGAAAGGTAAGAGGTGGTGTCGTCGGAGATGAGGGGATGTTGACGACTATGAGGGTGCTCGGTGAGATGTCGGCAAGGTGCTAGGGTTGAGGTCGTGGGTTGGTGGAGGATGGAGATGGGTTGTCGTCGGTGAGGCGGCTGCTGCTGATGTTAGGATGATAATGATGGGGTCTGTTTTTCGAAGAGGGTGAAGACGAGGATGGAGGTCGGAAAGGGAGATAGGTACGGCTAGGGTTTTCAGGTGAGATGGAGAGGAAGAGAAAGAGAAAGGTGGCCGCGGTGATGGTACTTGGGCGACGATGGTTGGGTCGAGATCGGTAGCTGCTCGGGGAGACGAAGGTGATGGCGCCAAAGGGTGTTGGAAGGTTAGGTCGATGGAGTTGTTTAGAAGGAGAGGGAGCAGTCGGCGGCGAGGAGGCGAGTGCGATGAGCTAGGGCTCTCTTGTGGGGTTCTCGCATTTGAAAGGAAGGAAAAAAATAAATAGAAGAAGAAGAAGAAAAGAAAGAAGGGAGGTTACCATAAGGAGAAGGAGGTGAGCGGATCAAGATCGCTACAGTGATCACGAGTGGAGAGAGAAGCACGAGAGGAGAGAGAGATTTGGCTTTAGCGAGGGAGAGAGAAAGAGAGAAGAGAGAAAAAGATCTGCGCGAGGAGTGAGAGAGGGAAAGAGAAAGAGGAGAGTGGAGAGGGGGAGAGATTTGTTAATTGTTAGGATTTTAAATTGGAAAAAGATTTTAGTTAGTAAAATTTTTTAAACTGTTGATTTTAGGAAAAAAAAAGATATTAAATTAACTAAAATTGGATTTTCAGGTAAATTCAAATTTAATCCAAAATATGCCCGGGTCGGGTCTAAAAATTCAGTTTCAAAATACGAAAAATATATGCGACGACCAAAGTTAAAAAATGAATTTCCAGGTAAAAAAAATGCATATTCCAAAAACAAATGCACGTACGTGTGCGTAGCCATCCAAACACGTCCGTTTCACTGAACGGGACGAGAACAAGATGCGCGGATGCTACAACGGGGATAGGGGTATCATGTAGGCTATGAAATGTATTTTTTAAAATATTTTACGTGATTTAAAATGTTATATGGTAAAAGATGCCTTGCCAGATAAAATGCCAGTATGCGATAAAGTTGAAAATGCACAAGTCTACATAACAAGTCTGGGTGATTCATAAATATGAATCAAATAAGTTTCAAGCAAGCGGGTCGGGTCGAATGCAATGTAAAATGTAAAATACCATTCGCACCCAAAAATACGTTAAATCAAGAAATACCACGAATAAAGAAATACTAGAACTGGAATTAGTATAAATGAACTCGGGTGTTACGTTATACCCAACTACAAAAAGAATTTCGTCCTCGAAATTCCAAGAACAAGAAAGGATAAACAATCAAGAAACTACAAGAGTAGATGTGGAAACATCTGCCGGATCTCATCTTCTCGTTCCCAAGTTGATTCTCCATATGAGCGATTTCCCCAAGAAATAAGTACGAGAGGAATAACCTTGTTCTTAAGGACCTTTTCTCTTCAATCCACAATCGACATCGGTCGCTCCTCAAAAGTCAAATCTTCTCGGACAGTCAGCTCCGAATGATCCAACACATGTGTTTCATCGCGAAAAATACTTACGGAGTTGAGATACGTGAAACACGTCATGAACATTCGCCAAGGATTGCGGTAACGCCGATCGTTACGCCACTTCTCCAACACGCTCCAAAATCTTGAAAGGTCCAACGAATCGAGGACTAAGTTTTTCCTCGACTTCGAAAACGAATCACCCCTCTAGTCGGTGATATCTTCAAGAATACCAAATCACCAACGGCGAACTCTAGAGGTCTTCTCGATATATCTGCCCAACTCTTCTGTCTGTCTTGTGCTTCTTTCATATAATTCCAGATAGTGTTAACCTTCTCAACTGTTCGCACGATCAAATCCGGTCCCAATAATCTTCGTTCTCTAACATCGTCCCAACAAACAGGTGAACGACCCTTGCGACCATATAAAGCTTCGAATGGAGCCATCTGAATAGTCTCCTGGAAACTGTTATTGTAAGAAAACTCCACTAAATGTAGATGATCCTCCCATGAACCCTTGAAGTCTAACATGCAAGCTCTCAACATGTCTTCAAGAGTTTGGATCGCTCTCTCTGATTGGCCATCTGTCTGAGGATGATAAGCTGTACAAAACTTAAATCTAGTCCCCAAACTTTCCTGTAAGCTCCTTCAAAAGTGTGATAAGAAACGAGTGTCACGGTTTGATATGAAGCTCACCGATACTCCATGCAATCTTACAATCTCCTGCATGCACCGTTCTACCAAAGCTCTTGTTGATCGACCAACTCGAAATGGTATAAATGAGCTGCCTTGGTCAATCGATCAACAATCACCCAAACTGCATTATTGCCTTTTTGGACTCCGCGGTAAAGCCGTCACGAAATCCGTGGTTATATGTTCCCACTTTCATTGAGGAACCGGAAGTGGTTGCAATAAATCAGCAACCCTTTGATGTTCAGCCTTAACTTGCTGATACACCAAGCACTTTGCCACAAAGCGGCAATCTCCCGTTTCATGCCTTCCCACCAGAAGTGATGTCGTAGATCTCGGTACATCTTTGTGACTCCTGGATGTACGGAATACGCGGAACTGTGTGCCTCCTTCAAAACTTCTTTCTGGATATCTCCTTTTGGCACACACAAATGGCTACCATATTGCAACGAACCATCTTCATGAATTAACAAGTCCGTTCGAAGTCCAGCTTCAACCTATTCTCGAAACCTTTGCAATCTTGGGTCCTTCGACTGCTCTGCTTTAATACTCTCGATCATTGACGACTGTACTTGCAGCTGCATCAACTGTCCTGAAGAATGCGGTAGCACGATCTCCAACTTGAATCTCTGAAAGTTTTCAATAAGTTCCTTTTGTGCAGTCAACATCTGAATTGTTGGTAACCGACTAAGCGCATCCGGCACAACATTAACTTTCCCCGGATGGTACTTAAGATCAAGATCATAGTCAGCCATAAGCTCCAACCATCTACGCTGTCTCATGTTTAGCTCTTTCTGCGTGAACACATACTTTAGGCTTTTGTGATCGGTGAATACTCGACCCTTTTCGCCCAGTAAGTAGTGTCTCCAAATCTTCAAAGCAAAAATCACTGCTGCAAGCTCCAAGTCATGAGTTGGATAATTCTTCTCATGGGTCTTCAACTGTCTCGATGCGTAAGTTGTAACCTTCCCATGCTGCATCAAAACACATCCCAGTCCCTTCCCAGATGCGTCGCTGTGAATCACCAATCCTCCGGAATTGTCTGGCACGGTCAGAATAGGTGCGGTTATCAATCTCTGCTTCAACGCCTTAAAAGCTGACGCACATTTATCTGTCCACACAAATGGTACTTCTTTGCGCGTAAGATTGGTAAAAGGCTCAGCCAGACGAGCAAAATTCTCCACGAACCTTCTGTAATAGCCGGCAAGTCCAAGAAAACTTCTGATCTGTGCTACGCTCTTCGGAATCGGCCAATCTTGAACTGCTGCAATCTTCTCAGGATCAACGACGATTCCATCTCCGGATACGACATGCCCCAAAACTTCACTTCTTCAAGCCAAAACTCGCACTTGCTCATCTTTGCATACAATCTTTCTTGCCTCAATATCTGCAGTCCGATCTTCAAGTGTTCTGCATGCTCTTCAATACTCTTCGAGTAGACCAGAATATCTTCAATTAACACCACTATAAACTGGTCCAAGGATGGTGAAAAAATTCGGTTCATCAAGTCCATAAATATCGCCGGTGCATTCGTTACTCCGAAGGGCATCACTAAATACTCGTAATGTCCATACTGAGTTCGGAACGCAGTCTTGCAAATATCTTCTGGTTTAACTCGGATCTGATGATATCGGGATCACAAATCCAGCTTCGGGAATACCCTCACGCCACTAAGCTGCTCAAACAATTCTCCAATGCGAGGGATCGGGTACTTGTTCTTAATAGTCACCCGGCTTAATTCTCGATAACCGTGCACATCCTCCTTGTGCCATCTTTCTTCTTGACTAGAAGAACTGGAGCTCCCCAAGGTGAGTTACTGCTGTGAATCCAACCCTTCTCAAGTATTTCAGCAACCTGCTTCTTGACTTCTTCCAACTCCACTGGTGCCATTGGATAGTACGCTTTAGAGACTGGCGCTGCACCAGGAACAAGATCGATCGCGAACTCCACATCTCGTTTTGTGGTAAACCCGAGATGTCCTCGAACACGTCCATGAAATCTCGAACAACAGCTGGTGCTTCTTCCTTATCAACTTCCAGTGATGAAAGAACATTAGTTGTCGGCCTAGCCCTAAACTCGACTGGCCCGACAGAACTGCTTCCTCCAGCAAGAAAAACAAGCTCCGGATATCCGGGAATCTGGAAATTCTCTTTCTTTGCTCTACAATCAATGTGAGCATGGAAAGTGCCGAGAAAATCCATTCCCAAGACAACAACAAAAAAGGAATGCACCAGAATTGAATAATTCTAATGCGGGAAAGACAAGAACAAGTAGGATCCCTGAAACAATTTCACCTGAAGCCAAACACTGAAGAAGATAAGCACGGTAAATAGGATTCAAGCTTGCGATGAAACGTGAACTGGAAAGCAAGAGAAACAAGGCAATATAACGACCATGGAATAAGGAAGTGAATCAAGACCAGGACTCCAAGTTACTTAAATAGAGTACCGCATTGTAACCATGCTGCAGTTCATAGTTACAATCACATAACACCACTCAAGTCGCCCAAATCCTAGTATCAGAATCAAGAAACAGGAAGAAACAATAGAGAACCAAATAGGTTTCAAGTCGAGATGCAAAGTGGTTTGCATATCGTCAAGGCAAAGGATAAGAGAAGGATATGATTCAAGAATCACGATAACAAGGTGGCAGGACATGCTCCTAATCACGAGTATTCTGATTCGTGTATTGGGTCCAATACCCAACTACAAAAGAATCAAACTTGATTAACCTATATCTTATAGCTCTGATACCAAACAAACCATGTCACAACCGCTTCCCAGAGTACGCTAAGATAGGCACGTGACATAGCCAACCATGCTACCAGTGGATAGGAAAAATCCTTCCACAGTCACATTACGGCTGTAGAGATATCAAGAACAGGAAAGTAAACTAAACTATCTAGTACATGTCCATAAGCCAGAATAAATGAGTCAAGAAATAATATAATATGCGGAAGCAAAAGATCCAATAAATAAAACACCGGGAAAGTAAAACTGGATACTAACAGGATCCTCACCGCTCGGTCTAACAGCGGCAGTACTCCTGATCAGTCTGCAACAAAGGTAGAGGATCTGGGCCATGCAAAACCCAGACATCAGTGCGTTATAATATCAAGCAATAAAATAAACAGGGGTAGTAAGACATGCAGGTATGAGTATAAATGATAAAACTGGCATAACAGTGATATAAGTAAGGACAGTGGGGTAATGCATAGTGAGTAATCTAAACTGGTCTATTGGGTTAACTACTCTCAAGTCTTTGAAATCAATTTGATGAATCATCGATGTAACTCAATAGTATCTCGTGCGTGCCCGGGATCACGGTGAAGATTCTCGGGCTGAAACCGAGACATGCCGCTAGGCACTAAAAGGAAAAGGGGTAACGATGATTGATGTCAACAGCATCATCCCAAGGCTAGCCTAGCCTCTAAAAGGTAGTGGGTAACGATGGCTAATGTTAGCAGCAGCATCCCAAGGCTGGCCTAGCCTCTAAAACTGATCAGTATAGGTATCGAACTGTCGAGCTACAAGTCAGGTTTCATTATTGATTTCCCCATACCCCTAAGTTATATATGTTCAAGTCAGGTATTAAATAATCTGGAGCTAATACCAATACAGGATCAGGCAGGTACAGGTTTGTCTGGATAGACAACAGGAAATGTCCGTAGGGACAACAGGTCAGGTTTGTTGGCATTAGTAACAAGATTAGGTAACAGGTAAAGCAATGGTACATCAGGTCAAGTCAGGTAGTACATAGGTATCATGCCATGCCAAGAGTTGCACGGTACCATATCGTGTCAAGTAGTAGGTGTAACAAGTCATGTCAGGGTGCACAAAATGTCATGTGGGTGCTCATAATCAAACTAACATAAGCATGGTTATACAAAACAAGCATGGGGTACTAGTGGAACAATAAAAATGGAATATTGTAATGTGATATGCAATCGGGTACAGATTAAGGCATATAGATCCACAGTTATGATTAGAGGTAGGGTTATAGTTCCAACTTTAAGTAAAATACACTTTAACAAATATGGAATGTTAAAATCTTGTTATTATGGGTTAAATGATCTAGGGATGCAATTATATATAAAATAGGTTAAATGGTTGCAAACGGGTGTCCGATAAGGTAGAAACTATTAAAAGGGTACTATGGGCTATGCAAATAATTATTATGTGATTTAAATACGGATGTGGGTACTATGTATAGTAAATCAAAATGTAACATGGTATGTTCCAAGTTATGAATCTAAAATGATAAAATGGACATCGAATGTTAAAATGTAACATGAGATACTGGATTAAATCTATAGGTTTAACATGTAATCAAATAAGTATAAAGTATTATGAATAGCATGTAGCAAGTTTCACTTGCCTTGATTGGATCTCACGATGGAATGCGTACGGGCGTACGATGTCGGTAAATGTCGCAACACACACGTGGCGCACACGGGACTGAACCAAGCAATGCAGGAAAGGACCATGCTGGATAGGGATGTCCACTGGAGACAACGGTCATGGAAATAACATGGCATGACGACATGTGAACCCAATGTGATGCAAGCTCAAGACTTAAACTTCGATCAGAACATGAACTCGTCTAGGTAGCAAGGGATCTTCGAAGAATGCATCAGAGGCATACCTCTCAAGCAAGTGATTGCATCCAAACCTTCAGATGAACACGAAGAAGATGAAGTGTTGGGTTTAATCTAGGGATCTCGGTCGAGGTTGGGTGCAGTTAGGGGTTGAGGTGGCTGGTCGTTGGTGAGGACGAGGAGACGATGAAGATGGTGGCTTGTAGAGATCAAGAGAGGTTGAGGGTGATCGATGAGGATGCTTGGTGTGGGTTGCAGTGGTAAAAAGGTATCCATGGGCTGCTCAGGGAAGAAGGCGATGGGTTCTCAAGGAGATTGATCGGCGATGATGGCTCGGGCAATGGTGATAGCATCTTAAGGAGAGGGAGGTTGCTGCCAGAAGAAGGAGGCGGCTGCAATCTCGACCTTAATGGTCCAGCCGAGGGGGAAGGAGGAGAAGAGAGAAAGTAGAGAGGCCGATGATGGAGAGAGATGTTGAGGGTGCGGGCGAGATGATGTTGCTGGCAATGGTGAGGCAATGATGGTGAAGCGAAGGGGAGAGGTAAGAGGTGGTGTCGTCGAAGATGAGGGGATATTGACGACGATGAGGGTGCTCGGTGAGATGTCGGCAAGGTGCTAGGGTTAAGGTCGTGGGTTTGTGGAGGATGGAGATGGGTTGTCGTCGGTGAGGCTGCTGCTGCTGATGTTAGGATAATGATGATGGGGTCTATTTTTCGAAGAGGGTGAAGACGAGGATGGAGGTCGTAAAGGGAGATGGGTACGGCTAGGGTTTTCAGGTGAGATGGAGAGGAAGAGAAAGAGAAAGGTGGCCACGGTGATGGTGCTTGAGCAACGATGGTTGGGTCGAGATCGGTAGCTGCTCGGGGAGACGAAGGTGATGGCGCTAAAGGGTGTTGGAAGGTTGGGTCGATGGAGTTGAAGAAAAGGAGAGGGAGCAGTCGGCGGCGTGGAGGCGAGTGCGATAAGCTAGGGCTCTCTCTTGGGGTTCTCGCAGTTGAAAGGAAGGAAAAAAATAAATAGAAGAAAAAGAAGAAAAGAAAGAAGGGAGGTTACCATAAGGAGAAGGAGGTGAGCGGATCAAGATTGCTACAGCGATCACGAGTGGAGAGAGAAGCACGAGAGGAGAGAGAGATTTGGCTTTAGCGAGGGAGAGAGAAAGAGAGAAGAGAGAAAAAGATCTGCGCGAGGAGTGAGAGAGGGAAAGAGAAAGAAAGAGGAGAGAGGAGAGGGGGAGAGATTTGTTAATCGTTAGGATTTTAAATTGGAAAAGATTTTAGTTAGTAAAATTTTTTAAACTGTTGATTTTAGGAAAAATAAAGATATTAAATTAATTAAAATTGGATTTTCAGGTAAATACAAATTTAGTCCAAAATATGCCCGGGTCTGGTCTAAAAATTCAGTTTCAAAATACGAAAAATATATGCGACGACCAAAGTTAAAAAATGAATGTCCAGGTAACAAAAATGCATACCCCAAAAACGGATGCACGTACGTGCGCGTAGCCATCCAAACACGTCTGTTTCACTGAACGGGATGAGAACAAGATGGGGTTAGGGGTATCATGTAGGCTATGAAATGTATTTTTTAAAATATTTTACGTGATTTAAAATGTTATATGGTAAAAGATGCCTTGCCAGATAAAATGCCAGTATGCGATAAAGTTGAAAATGCACAAGTCTACATAACAAGTCAGGGTGATTCATAAATATGAATCAAATAAGTTTCAAGCAAGCGGGTCGGGTCGAATGCAATGTAAAATGTAAAATACCATTTGCACCCAAAAATACGTTAAATAAAGAAATACCATGAATAAAGAAATACGAGAACTGGAATTAGTATAAATGAACTCGGGAGTTACAGGTTTGTTCGTCTAAGAGTATCGCATATCGGGCCTAGGGGGCGGTAAACGTCAGACCCCTAATAGCGCAATAAGTCGTGTCGTAGTGTAGCCCAAAACACCCTGAGAAACTACTGGACTACATACTTGTAAATTTCGCTTGCCCTGTCTAGGGACTTTGTGTAATGGCTTTCCGAATCACAGCGCGATATCAACCCCCAACATCGGGAGAGATGAATCCTATCTAACCGCCACTGCCTCCAAGTGATTCGGGACTGCACCCAACTACTACCTGTTTGCATGACTTAATAGAGCAGCGGTAGGGTAGTAATCTAAGAATGGTGGGAACACACTTGAGGCGAAGTAGCAGTGTCAAGTCAACGGACTATGCTGTACTCATGTCACTTGGGAACTGATACCTGACGATAGGTATAGTACCAACCAGTAGTACCTTACGAGTCCGTCCAGTGTAACTCATAACCCAATGAGCACCTGCATACTATCTCCAGTACGGCGTACTAATGGCTGTGGGACAGACCATTTCCACTGCTGGGATGAGAAGCGTATACAATAGTTTACTTTGTAGTATCGATGACCTGTCTCGATAATCCTATGACTAGGAACCTGTATAAGGATGTGCTTATAGACTACCCAACCCCAACTAGTGTGACTGCCATCACAACGCTGGTAGTCAAGAAAAGATCTTAAGGGCTCTACCAATATGTATTAGCGATACATTAAAAGAAACATATACACATATTTAGATAGATACAGACCAAGCAACATACTACTATATTGAGCAGGACTGTTATAAATCCGTGTATATATCCCAAGCTTCTAAAATGTAATATACAAATTAGTACTATACAATAATGGCCTCTACGGCATATTACACTAACAATCTCCCACTTGCACTAAGGCCATGTGTTGGCACATCGCAGACCTATCATCTCGAATAGCCTCTTGAGCTGCGTCTGAGAGATGGCCTTTGTGAATGAATCTACAGTGTTGTCCCTCTGTAGCAACTCTCCACGCCTCGATGTCCCGGCGATCCATGATCTCCCTGATTAGGTGATACCGCCTCAAGATGTGTCTGGATTTCTGATGGGACATGGGTTCCTTTGCTAAAGCTATAGCCTCGTTATTGTCACAATACAGAGGTATTAGGGCAACAACGGACGGAACCACCTAAAGTTCTGTTAAGAACTTCCTCATCCAAACAGTTTCTTTTGCGGTGTCACAAACTGCGATATACTCCGCTCCCATCTTCGAGTCAGCAACGATGTCCTGCTTGGAACTCTTCTATATCATTTCAGGAAATATAAAATATAATTTTTGGAATTTATTATTAAAATAATATATTTCGCGAAAATTACCCGATTTGTGAAATTGGGGTTTCGTAAAAAGGTACAAATATATACCAATAATTGTGAAATAATTGGAAATTAATATGATTTTATTCATTTAAAAATATATTTATTGGATTTGGCATTTTTAAAAGTTTATTATATGCAGTTTGGATAAAACCCGATTAGTGCACTGCTAATCGCGATTAAGCCAAATCCGTGTTTTTACAGTTTTTCATGGCTAGTGCACCATGGCATGTTGCATTCTGGTTACATTTTGTTTCTTGTGTTGTTTTGGGGTATTATATGGTTTGGTTTTAAATAAATAAGAAAATGTTAAAAAGAGAAAGGGTAAAAGGGTAAATAGTGAGTGGGGGGTGAGAATAAGAGAGGAAAAAGTGAGAGAGGGCAGCCATCTTCATCCTCCCCCATTTGTGTTCATCTCCTGCTTCAACTCACTTCCCTCCACCTCTACCCTAAGATCCATCTCCAAATATTCACCTAAATCCTATACTTCCTTCACAAAAGTTGATCTCCTCCTTCCTCCTCTACACATTGGACCAAGAAAAGTGGGATTTTGACAACATTGACAAACTAGGGTTTTTCTTGAGTTGCATCCATTAGATATATCTTCTTCTATTTAGGGTAGTTTTTAGTTCTTTATATTCTAGTTTAGTGTGAAATAGTGGTTTATCTGTGAAATAGTGAAGTTAGAAATTCCTAGAGAAGGGTTTGAGTGT